>JARUPZ010000039.1:602500-909491 GCA_031213475.1 Nereocystis luetkeana
TCTACATAATAACTTCAGTGAGGGAAGCTATATACGAACACGTCCGTGCATTTCATTATAATACCAACATTCTCAATTCTCAATCGCAATGTTCGGATATTATCTACCACTCTTAAATCGATATAAAATCAATCTAAAAACGGAAATTACCGACAGTAAACAATCAACAAAGTCAAACGTGCCTGTTGCGGACGTAAGTCCTTGCTGGTGGCGCCTCGGTCTCTTCTCTTTCACCCTCTCTCGCTTGGGGCAGTGCATCCTGTCGCGCCCGTGCGCTGATCCCGAACAGCAGATGCAAATTCCCCCCCCTGCGCCCATCCTCACTCTCCTTCATCTCCTTCCTCGGGGGCAACGTCCCCCCTTCATCAACCACCTGCGGGCGCTGTGTTTCAGCAGTCCAGGAAAACGATTTTGCCCAAAAACACTTTCAGCTTCCACCCGCGGTTTCCACCTTCCACCCGGCTCCTCCCGGCGATACACATACGCGTCCTTCACCCTCTCATATATTCTTACTCATTTCTACTTCTACTTCGCCAGCGCGAAACGAACCGACAGATAGATGCAGGCAGATACTTGGCTCTCCTGGGGGGTTGCAGCATCGACGGTAACGCGGCGGTCGAGACGACGGCGGTGGCAGCGGCGGTAGCGAAGACGGCGGTTGCGGCGGCGGTGGTGACGGCGGCGGCGATGACGGTGGTTGCTGCGTGCGCTTCATCGTCGCAACAGGCGCAGCAGTCCTCTGACTGCTGCTGTTGCGACGGTGCTACTGGAGGTGCTATTGCCCCTGCAACTGCTGCTCTCCAGAGCCTTCGCCACCAGTGCCAAGCGAATCTACCAGGTCCGGCTCAAACTTGGCCCTGCTGGCATCGCTGCTGCTTCTGGTGCGGCATCTTCTTCTTGTCCTCTTACGTCCTTTCCACCAGGACCTCGATCCTCTCCGGGATCATCAGCAGCAGCAGCTTCTTTACATGCATATACATGCATATTCTACTAATTTCCCACGTTGGCTTCCAGACTAGACACGCCATCTAAACCCGACATGCCGGAAGGTTCCCACCTCTCTAGGTTGGCCTGGGCCACGCTTGCCAATAGAAAATCACCGGTTCTTCACTAGTGTGTTGATTGATCTCCAAAGGTATAGACGCAGCTGGCACGGGAACGCGTGGTTGCTCCAGACAATAACACGGAACTCATCTTATATTATACATCCGAGCTGTCGAGCTGACTCGCCTCATATGGAGCTACATCTAACGAGTGGTATTGGTGGGGTACACGTTACCCCGACATCCCAATACCCTACACCAGAATCCCTATTCAGCATGGAACTCCTGAATCTACGATGGATCTTACGGATCGTGTTCTTGAGCACTGTCAACAGAACATCACGCCCATACTCTCCCAGCGCTCTACGTTTGTCACCACCGCGCCCTTCCTTCCTCTGTCCAGGTCGCGCTTTGGCATCCATCCGCACAAACAGACACTCTTTCGTCGGGATCTTCTCTACCAAGTCCTCCAGCTTCTGCCATAAAATACGTCTAAGTTCGGCGTCCTTAGTACAATCAATTAGAGCATACGCAGCGACGAAGTTGACTGCATCGCATTTGCTAGCCAGATCAAATCGCATATATATTTGGCGCTTGTCAACGAACTGATGATAGTATACAGACTTACCGCACAGCGATTCCTGGAGAGCTGGGCCTACTCCGTGCAGCCCTTGCCTGGTAGCTGTTGTTTCCTGTCCTGAACAGGAAACCCGATACCCTGCCGCACTCAACGTCGTGCTGCCGGACGCTTGAATTTCCTGCAAGCCAATTAAGTTACAGCCGAGTTGTATGTACCCATGATTCCCCCTTATCGTCAGGGTGCGCACATTGTGGGTCGCTACCGCCACAAGTGCCTCCATCTGTCTCTTACGAGCGTCGTGTGAAGCTTTCTTTGCCAGCCGACGTGAGGCTCGTCCCCGCCTCCTTTTTATATTATTATTTATTTATTTTTTTCTCCATAGTGGATCTCCGTTTGGTAGGCCAGTACGCGCCTTGGTTTGCGTTGGCTGTGTGCAGCCGCCCCAACCCACGTTGACACTTCCATCCTTCCTGTCGTGTATTCATACCCACGCTGTGGCCAGCCTCTCCACTCCACCGGCTGCCCACGTAGCGCTCCCTGCTGTGGTGATGTACCCGTCCCGCCTGAGGGATGAACTCTTCGGCGTCGGGGTGAAAAAGAAAGAACATCACCACCACCACCGCAAGGTTCCCTCCCTACATAGCCATAAGCTCGATGGTCGTGTGACTGTCGCTAGATCGCTGCAGGTCCTGACGGACTTCCTCGGCCCACCCCAAGGAGGAGGCAGACCGAAGCAGGGAGTGGGGCGGGTATTTTGTTGCCCACGTCCCATCTGCCACACTAAGTAGTTCTGTACAACTTCACGTTAGAGCACTTTGGTTACACCAAGCGTAGCGGGGGTAGTGATACCACTAAGCAAACGCTTGCATGAACATTTCGTTCGTCTTCAGTCACATCAAACCGAAGTTTTTCGTCGCACGCCCATTCTCGTACGTAGAGCCGTCGAAACAAAAAAAATGGCACGGAATGCCATAAACGAGGTCGCAATGTGACTAAATATATTATTTCCCTTAGGGCGACAAACCAATTTGCGTGTCGCGGTGCGTAGAGGTACTGTCTGTGCCTGTCACTTACGTCGTGGTTTTACGGTACGGATTGCGAGAGCTTTACGGGCCGCCTTTCACAAATTCGATATCTTCAGAGACGGGAGTTCCTATGTTTTTCCTTTAAACTTTTTCCTCCAACCATGTTGTCTGGAGTTGGCCGCTCTCGTCGTGCTGCTATAACCATCCGTAAATCAGCTATAAATTCGATTGGCGTTTTGCGTTCATTAAGGAATATTTCCACTCCAAAGTTGGCAACCGTGTTCCTGAGCCTACAGCGCAAATGCAGACACCCTAACATTTGCAATATTAGATGACTTCATCAAGAAAAACAATATCGAATGAATCCCGTCATTCACGTGGGTGTATCATACAGCGTGCCAGGTATTACTTGGTACTAAATGGACGTTTTTCCGGAATAGTTCACTTTTCTCGTTTGGCCGCTGGTCTTTTCTCGTGCTTCTTGCTGCAGGGCCCGCAGGGGGGCGACGTGGACAGTACGGTGCAAGCGTTGGCTCCGGCCGAGCCCCGTGGCCCATGCCCTACATGGTCAAAGTCACGTGACCCCGCAAGCAACTCAGGGGATGGGGTCCCACCTCCGGAAACACTTCCAATTGCTTGAAACGCTACTCGGATCTCGTATATTTTATCTGCAAATCTTTGGTTTTTCCCACTTCTTGCTGCAACTGCAACAACACACAGCAGTGCTGCTCGAATTCGTGCTTCTCGACGCCATGCTCGAGAGGTACGCAGCAGCAAAACAGCAGCAGCAGCAGGCGTACGATTGCTGCTCGAGTCGAGTGTTGCTCGAGTGCCGTGGGTGCTACTGGTGCTGCTGCTGTTGCTGCTGCTGCTGAGTGCTCGTGATTGCTTGTCCACGCCGTGCTTGTGTTTGTCTCGTGCTGGTTGCGCTTGATCACTCGAGTGATCGTGGTCCCGTGTCCTTTTTGTTCGCGGTGCAATAGGCCATGCCTGGAAATAGACTCATGCGCGTGCGCTCGAGTGTTGCTCAAGTAGTACGCAGCAGTACGACAACTGCAGCAACAGGCGAAGGAGTGCTGCTCGAATCGAGTGTTGCTCGAGTGCTGCCGAGTATTGCTGCTGCCGCTGCTGCTGCTGCTGTTGCCGCTAAGTGCTACTGTGTTTGTGACTGCTTGGCCACAAAGCAAATGAGAACACGCCGTATCTATGACGTGCATACATGGTATTAATAGTTGGTACTTTGCTTTCGAAGTTGTATACCAGGTAATATTTATGCGCAACCCCCCGCCCGGAGAAGGGGGGTTGGAGAAGGGGTGATTTCCCGGGGCGGCCCCAAAACCAGCCCCACGCTAACATCTGTATACTCGAGTCAACTCCCAACCCAACTGGAGATATAGAACTCTCGACGCCAGCTTCTACGCCAGTCAGACAAAAACGTTCCTGACACATAACTCGAGAAAACATGCCAGGTACATGGTAACCTCACGACCACGTGCATAAAAAATTACACACAACTCGTACCAGGCATACACGAAAAACACAAATACATTTGACTCAAAATTTACTTCATTCAGTCAGTGTTAATATACAGATAACCCCCTTCTCCTAAACTTCCAGATTGCGCGCAAATCCGAGCCAATGCACCACCACGTTTACTTTTATCGTCATAATATTATGATATAAAGAATCCACCATCATATTATGATGTTATTAAACCCCACTTGCATCAAACAAAACAAACGCCAAACAATGCCGCTAGCCCCCGCCGCCACTTGCGCAATCTGTGACACCCTGTCGCACCACCAGCGAGCATAACGGGTACTTCTCACAAACAGCCGCAAACACACAAGTTACTGCGACCCTTTGCCTCCACCACCACCGACTCCCTCAAAAGCACGGGCGGGTGGGTGGGGACTCAAACTAGTCTGTATCACACCTTGGGCCTGTAGCGTTGCCTCCGCTTCACTGCGCTGGTGCGTGTAGGTTGTGGCTATCTACCAGACAAGGTGTATTTACCAAGGGCTACGATTCATGCTTCCGTGAAACATCGCTTTCATCTGTTTTGCTAAACTTCTTACGTACGTACAAAACTCCCATCCTCTCATTCTTCCGAGAATACTCTGCCTTGTACTTCGCTTTCGAAGTTGTATTACATTACTGCGCAACCCCCCGCCCGGAGAAGGGGGGTTGGAGATAGGGTGATCTCCCGGGGCTGCCCCAACAGCAACCCCACGCTTACACCCGTATAATCGAGTCAACTCCCAACCCAGCTGGCGACATAGAAATCTCGACGCCAGCTTCCATCGACCCAAACGGGAGTTGACCCTAGTTACGGATTTACTCTCACGGCCCCTTTCCCGCCGACTTGCAATATCGTAGGGAACGCATAATATAATATCAGTCTTCTCCATAGTTTCACTTCTGCCTAGTCAAATCCAAGAGTGAGTTAAGTCGACCCCACTCTGTGCCCTAGCCCGGCTGAATCCAACCGCTAATTCCTTCCTGGGCCATGACGTCGGCTACCCAACCGGCATCCTTTCCATGACTGCGAACATACGTCTTGCACGCATCGGACGCCCATCGGCCCTCACGCTGCGACACCTCTGGTATTGCCCCCCCCGCCGACAAATGGTTGATCTTCCAATCCTCAGAGAGTGCAAAACGTACTCTTCCCCACGCCCGCCCGCCAACGAAATCACTTTTCGCAAAGCTGTCGTCGCTTGCTGCTGTGTCCGCATGGATCATCTGCCATTACCAACAAACATCATAAGCGGCAAGTGTGGCCGACGAGGGAAGAAACACATAGCAAGACAACAATTCGATCATGAGATCGACAGCACCGCTACCGTAGCCGACGCGCAACGTCGGACCACAACATACGCGCGTCCAAACCGCCCCTTTCCGCAGTTGGTCCCCTTTCGACCCACGAAACCTAACCTCAACGCCGTCTGCAGCAGACCACTGCGACGCGGTAAGCTGAACATTTTCGCGGAAAAACACTACATCGGCCCGTCGCAAACAATAAGTTTCGTCCACACGCGAGCGAGTTTCCGCAACCATTTCTCACGCGCTATTAAAAAAACAAAAGGACGCACAGTGGGGGCAAGCCACAAGACGCAACCCCCCGTCTGCCATGTGGAGATCAATTTCTCGCCCGCGATGAACATTTCCCACGAAACAGGCCGACGAACGGTTGCTTGGTTACCAGCGTCGGCATGCGAACGAGCGGCTCCTTTGTGGGCATGAGTAGTGTCCAGTTCGAACCCCCGTGAAATTCTAAAGAAAAACTTGATCGTTGACAAATGGCTCTCGATAGTTGCCGACCGCAATTGTTTAGTGGCAAAGTCGTACGCTACGCACTCGACCAAATACCACACGTTAGTCATGCTGTCTCCGCAATGCTCTAGGAATACAGGCATCTCACAACGTACTCGAAAGTCTACGCATGCGCCAAAATGCCCCTGATAAGTGCGTTCAGGCGAGATCGCAATGGCATTTCGCATGAGTTCACAGCAGCTACAGCAGCATTAGCATTCGCCTCCGCTTGTGTTTGCGCAGCAAACAACGCAGCCTGGAAACCTCGCGCCGCAGTAGCCGCGTTGGCCTCGGCCTCCGGCGACTTGTTGTCGTCGGACATCCCGAAATCAAACTAGTCTGTATCATACCTTGGCCCTGTAGCGTTGCCTCTGCTTCACTGCGCTGTTGCGTGTAGGTTGCGGCTACGTACCAGACAAGGTGTATTTACCAAGGGCTACGATTCATCCTTCCGTGAAACATCGCTTTCATTTGTTTGGCAAAACTTTTTACGTACGTAAAAAACTCCCATTCTCTTATTCTTCCGAGAATACTCTGCTTTTTTTGTACAGTAGTATGTATCTCGGTGCGATTCAACCTGTATTTGCCTGATCTTCCTATCTCGTTTGCGTTGCCTGCGATACATGGTCGAGCTCATGCTCGAGAAGCACGCAGCGGTACAACAAACGCGACAACAGGCGTACGAGTGCTGCCCGAGGCGAGTGTTGTTCGAATGCCGCTGGGTGCTGCCGCTGCTTCTGCTGCTGCTGCTGCTACCACCGCTGCCGGGAGGCTCGTGTGCACGTGGCCACGCCGTGGTCGTGTGTGTCTCTCGTTCTCGTGGAGCTTGAACAATCGAGTGATCGTGGTCTGCTGTCTGTTTTTTGTGGTGCACCAGGCCATGCTTGGAAACCCACTCATATTGCTCGTGCGCTTGAGTGCTGCTCGAGCAATACGCAGCGGTACAACAACAGCAACAATAGGCGTACGAGTGCTGCTCGAATCGTGTGTTGTTGCTCGAGTGCTGGAGAGTCTTGCTGCTGTTGCTGCTGCCGAGTGTTGGTATGGTGGTGACCGCATGGCCACAAGACATGAGAAAACGCTGTATCCACCAGGTACATACCTGGTCGTTTTATTTTTAGTTTCTCGGTGCGATTCATCGTTAATATGTGTGATCTTCGTAACACGTATGTAGCGTTGCGTGCAAAAGTGGCAGCGGAGTGTTTACTGCCCTTTATACAGTATGCCCATGTCACGCAGTTTGCTTGTCAATGTGCTGCTCCTGTTGTTGCTGCCGCTACTGCCACTACACACAATCGTGGTATAGCTGCTACTATTGCTGCTGTTGCTGGCACAGGTTGCTATTCTTGTGGCTACTCTTATCTTATTTCTGCCCGTGCCACGCGGTTGCTTATCTTGCTACTTATTATGTTGTTGCTAAACACGCTGAAACAAGTGAGAAGTATCCAGCTTTTACATCCTCCAGACAATACATAAATCTTGCAGATAATACAGATCCTGCAAATCGTACAGACCGCATCTCGGTTAAGGTGTACCGCTCATCCAGATCACACATAATCCACTAAGGCAGACCATGAAGATCCTGCAGATCATACACATCCAACCCGGTAAAGAGGTACAGGTGTTGCGGTGGATTGACGCACGTAACGTAAAATACGTAACGGAATCTTCCTAGAATAGTACAACTCCCTGTCAATCTAAAGAAAGCACCGCTCAACGGGAATGACTATCACCGCTCTTGGTCAGTCCGAAAACAATCCAAAAACACACGATACCATTGAGGGAAAAACTGAAAAGAACTTGAGTGTGAGTGACAGCGAACCGAGACTGAGTACTGCGATCGTTACCTTAAAGGTGGTGTTGAAGGTTTCATACGGAGATATATTGTGTAGTACAGGAGGATCGAAAAGGAGTGCTTGAGACAAGACCTGCAAGTGCTTGAGAGAAGATCGGTCTTTGCAGGAATCCATCGGGGCAGGACACAGGAAGAGTCAACTTGCATACATCCAAGGTGGAAAGAACTAGAAGCGGTCAGAGACTGGGAACAGGGAATTGGAGACCTGAGTGTTTGCGTCTGAAAGAACTCTCATCCTTCGTTACATGGGACTTCAGCTGGGATCCGATGTTTACAAGTTGACACAGGTTGATAATTTCGCTGGAATTGCAGGTAGAAAAGTTCAGCAGCAAACCGGGTTATCCATAGTTCAAGTTCGTAAAATATTTTTGAAAATAAACTGAGCAGTCTAGACATGAATGATTTTCAGTCCTGGGATACTCTCGCCTCTGAGTGCTGTGTAGAGGCTCTATTTTTGTCGCTTTGAATTCTTCACGCAGAAACCGTTCGCGCAGACATCGTATTCTACTTGTACCTGTAACAATGCTGCTGTAGTACCTGTGAACAATGCTGTGCGTAGCTGCTGTAAATGGTACTGCCTTTGCTCGGGGATGTCGTCAACGTTACTGCCTTTGCACAGGGTTGTCGCTCTTGTCGCTCTGTTGTTCTTACCTGAAAATGTCTTTTAGATTGTACTTTAAAATAGAGTACAAGACACCCGTACAAAACCACGCAGTAAGCTACGTAGGCTAAATTTGGTATCATTGGCATATATATTACAGGTACTGTAGGTCTAAAGACAGGATACTTTTTCATTTTTTTTTTTCGTAGCTGTTACCAATAGACCTGCTATATTCCTTGTGCTACTCCTACGTACAACCATGCAGAGAGCAAACGAAATTGAGATTATTCCCACTTTAAATACGTACGTCGTACGTCACTGCTGTTTTTTTGTTTGTGCACGCGACAATTTTTCGTGTTTTTTGTGTTTACTGCCAAGCTAAGGGGGTGTATGTATGGTAAACCTGTTCGTGATTTCTAGGTAACTCGTACGTGATGAATCACTATAGGGATGGGCCTGCGTTCATCATACAGGTTGCAAATGGGTTCAGGTCTGTTGGTTGATCTACACTGGATGCATAATATGAGACGATCACAAGACAAGGGCTTTTTGCAGCAATTATTTGGTTTTGGCCTTTGTGATGGTGCTTTTATACCTTCGCAGATTCTACAGGTGCTGCAAGGTCGTTCTCACAGATGTTTCAGGGGTAATGATATTGCAGATTGGTTCTGGTTTTCAAATATATATGTATGGAGAGTGTAAGCCTTGCTATAGTTACTCTTTGTCATCTATCTGAGGAACTTATCGGAATTGGAAACATAGTTTAGTGATATTATCATAGCGGGACGGGAATAGGGGAAGTTCGATAACAGTACGTTATAATCTTGAGGATTGTAGAGAATGCATTAATACTAATCACTGGAAACAAGATAATATTTCAGATGTCAAGGGAGCTATACGTCATGAGAGTTACTGCATACAGCTGAGCTACATACTCCTGGGGAGCTACTATTCAAATACTTTCAACGCTGCGTAGGAATTACTACTAATAGTTATGCGTGAATATATGTAGCCCCTGAAACCTTTGTCGATTGTTACTCTGTAAGTGGATGTTTATACCTAGATAGACGTTTACAAAAGGATACATTCTGCCGTTCCAGATTCGTTGAGATAATGTGTAAAGGATTCACAACAATAACGGACATAGCTAATGCCTACAATTATATTGATATGTCTTAGATACCTAAGGGATTCCATACGTTACTCTGATAGTAAACATTCGAGCATTTTCGAAGAGTTACATATATATTTTATGATAAGCGGATAACTTTCAAAAAACTAGGAAGGTAAATATACATGTAAACCTTTTCCGACCCACTTTGTCCCGAGCCACTGTTTATGCCCGTTTGATGGAGACAACCCGGTGTTACTGGACTCCATCGATCCCCTGGACTCCACTCGTCTCCCTGAGCTACATCGTTAGATACCATATTTGCCTTGTACGACTCAGCTTCGTCGAATCCATCGTGTATCTCGAAGCTTCATCGAGCGCGTCACATACTGCGCATACTACACAGCTCCATTCGTCGGGTGTAACACAGCGTCGTCGAGTTCGTCGTGTACTACACAACTCCGTCAAGTTTATCTTGCTCTACACAACAGCAAGGCGAGAGGTTTCGTCAAAGGGAAACGGGCGGCATCCCGGGGAGGGGGGGAGGAGTGATTGAAGGGAAGAACACATCCGGGTCCCCAAACGACCATGGCAGGAAGAGGGCAGCCAAGTTGGATGGGGTCCGCAGGGTGATGCAGGACAAGGGGCAGCAGGACCGGCAAATCCTGTAGGAGCGGGAGGTGGGTTTTATCAGATGGCCCCTCCCTCCCCACCGTCGCCCTTTGGAGTTGGAGGACGATGGGGTCCACAGGTAGCCCCATGAAAAGCACAACCGAACCCTAGTTCGCGGTGGGGACCTCTGATGATGCCAAGGCCACCGCAGCAACAGCAGCCAGGGTTCGCTGGTCAACAGCAGCCAGGGTTCGCAGGTCAACAGCAACCAGGGTCCGCTCGTCAACAATAGCCAAGGTTCGCTGGTCAACTGCAGCTAGGGTTTCCTGGGCAACAGCCAGGGCTCACTGGTCAACAGCAGCCAGGATTCATCGGACCAGCGGGAGTTCAAGGGTGGTAGGCACCATGGGGTGGTCAACCTATGGTACAGGGGTGGAGACCCCAAGGAGGACAACCGCCTTTCCCACTAGAAATGGATGGATCGCATGGTCGACCGCCTAGTCAAGGAAATGGGGGTAGAAGGACGGAAAAGCGCTGATGAGTCGGTGCTGCAACCAGGAGCGGTGAGGAGACTCTCAATGAAGAATGATCCCGTGTTCTTTCTTGACGAGTTGATTAAATTATTCGCAAACACCCCAGCTGGACCATGCCCAAGGATCCCCTGAATGGTACGGCTCCAATGTCCCCGCGGAGAGATGGACTGTCAGACATGCGTGTGGCGGTTTAAATGTGCTTACTACCGGACTCGTCAATGATCAAGATGTGCTTTGCAAACAACCACCGTACTAGGCCAGCCCCGAGCAAGATTGATGCTATCACGTAGCTGTCAAGACCGAGCACGGTGGAGGAAATGTGAGTACTAATGGGCATGACAGGGTACTTACGACAATTCGTACCCCATTATAACACAGTGGTGGTGCCCATTTCCGATTTGCTGAGAGATCCAAGGTTCAGAACCAAGAAAGCGAAGAAAGAGGAAGTTCCGTGGGGAGAAGAGCAGAACAAAGCTTTTAATACGCTTATCGAGGCTTTGACGTCACCTCCAATTCTAGCCCTGCCGGTGTGGACAGAGCCGTTCTTGCTGTACACCGATGCCAGTGAGATGGGAGCAGGATCGGTACTAACGCAATGCATCGAAGGGGTGGAGAAGGTGAACGCTTACGGCAGCAAAAGGTTGTCGAGAGGGGACTCCGAACGGTCAGCAACAGACCGTGAATGCATGGCGGGCATGTGGGCGGTTAACAAGTTCCGACCCTATCTTTGGGGACGGTCATTCACGCTCATCACGGACTGTTCGGCGTTGAGTTGGATCTTCAAAAGCCACTCCTTCACACCGAAATACCACCGCTTGGCTCTAACGGTGATGGAGCCCGACATAACCTTGATATGGAGACCAGGGACACAACATGAGCTCCCGGACGCCATGTCGCGGTTACCGAACAAGAGCAACGTGATCGAGGATTTTGACCACTCTTTTCCAGGGGACGAGTCGCTGCCAAACGTTTACAAAGGGCCACAGGGGCCAGTGCTCGACGGCGTACACCTCGAAACCTTAGGAGTGGAAGATGTGGACAAACCAGTACTCGAAGCCTTGTAGTGCTGGCAGCCGTCGCATTCACACCCACAGACCCATCTGAGGTAGATACTCTACAGGCCGATCTTGTTATTGCACCGGAACTGCCAGTGGTGGTCATGCTCGACTGTGGGGGAGGAGGCAGCATCCTTGCATCCGAGGGATTGCTGACAGTCAGAGGAGCAGTAGACCAGGACTAGAGAGCACTGGAATGCATCAGAGCAAACGGACTGGACAACGTTGCGAGGCTACTTAGGGTGACAGCAGGGTCGTAGGAATGCCTAAGCATGTTAAGAGAGGTAAAACCAGACGTGGTGGTCGGTGACCCCTGCAGGAGGTTTGAAGGGGTACGAGGGAAAGAAGGAGTATCTGGAGCGAGTAGGATAGTCCAAGCTGCCATCGCCTCAGATGCTCGAGTGTTTATACTCGAATGTTTGAGCAACCTTCTGCGAACGACGGAATGGAACGACGAGATTCTCCCTGCATTGGAACGAGAGTCATACCTCGTGGACAAGGCGGAGATATTGGCGAGCCAAGTAGGGATTCCGTGGAGGAGGAAACGGACGTTCGTGGTAGGAATCAAAGGGAGGCCTTGCCACGAAGGGGAAGTTAACCGTTTTGAAGCGGAGGTTGGAGAAGATAAAGCAACCAGTTCAGGAATTGGGAGAATTTTTGGGACGAAGAGGCGCATACGTCCTGAAGAGAGGTATCGGAGAGCGAGCGGTTTATTCGTTCAGCGAACCCATCATCTCTTTGAACCGTGTTCACGTCATGGGGGAAAAGCCAACCGAAGAGTATGTCGCACACCCGGCGGATACGGCACGCCTTGAAGAAGCTGAGAAGTTGCACTTCAACGACTACGCCAAGATCGCCACACGACAGGAACACCACGTGATCCCGCAGACGGTCAGCCAAAACGCAGCAGCGAATGTCATCGCAGATTTCACGTCTCCTCCAATACTACGAGCAGTGTTAGTTGAACTAGCTGTGCAAGGCTTAATTGAAAACCGGTGCCAGAAGTCGTGGAACTTGAAGGATTGGCCGACATGGTGTTTGAGGATTACCTCGCAGCAGTGGAAGCCTCGGGGGCGACGAAAGCGGTCACGAAATCGCAGGCGAACGCCACTTCCCAGGAACCTGAGGTTGTATGGGAGGCAGAACCACCGTTACCTGAGGAGGAGGAGATGGAGAATGCACCAGCGCAGACAATCACTACTACTGAGCTACCAGTGGAAGTTGATCGTCCACGCAAACGCAGGGGACAGAGAGAGCACGTCCCGAAACAGAAACGGCAACGGGATCCTTTAGACGAACGACCGAGGAACACCAGCAGCCGTTGAAGCGGATCAGGGAAAGAGGCCAAGGAGTCCCAGCGGTCGGAGCCGTCCATGCTGGAAAAGGTGACAGCAATTCTCCAAGATACGCAACAACTAATGCAGAGGCAGTGCGAAGATATGGTACTTGGCAGGATTCTGAAAGAACTCCAGGAAGTGGGAAACCGAGGAGCAGGAAGTGGCGAATATGTGATGGACGACAACGACCTCTTGTGGGTAGCACCTCTGGGAAAACTTCCACGACTTGCAGTTCCCCAATTTCTCGTTCCAGGGATTATGGCGCTGGCATACAGCACCTATGAGCATCCAGGGACGGCGAGAACTACAGCCTTGGTTAGTCGTCGGTATTCATGGCCCACCCTCATCAGGGACGTGAGAGACTATGTCCTCTCGCGTGGGTGCAGGCGGCGCAAGCGATCAGCGAGTCAACGGGTTGCCATGCTACCGGCAAGGTTTCTGCGACCCGGGGAGGTACTTGAAGTCGACATCCAGGACATGGGGGTGAAGTCGGACGCAGGCAACAAAGTTTTACTGGTGGCAGTCGACAACGCTAGCAAGTTCTTGCTCGCCTTCCCGATCCCCACGAAAGAAGCACTCGGAGTAGCGGGGAAACTACTCGAAGTGATGTTTACTTTTGGGCTACCGCTGTATGTTCGCAGTGATCCGGGATCCGAGTTCACGGCAGAGGTGATGCAACACTTATGCAAGTGGTTGAACGTGACCATCGCCTATGGGCCTGCCGATCATCCACTTCCACAGGGGACGGTGGAGAGACTGGGGGGGTGGCTACATGAAGCATTAGGAGAACTGTGCAAGACCCGGCCTCGCAGATGGGACGAGTACGTACAGCCGGCACTGTGGATCCATCGTTCCGCGCCGGACCTGGGCTTGCCGAGGAAGCCATCCCCCTTCCGTCTTTTATTTGGTCGTGATGCGCGCACGCAACTTGATGCTACACACCCCGAGATCGATGGTGGTGATTCCAGGGGCGGGATGCACAGTTACGTGGCCGACAAACGTCAAGCGTACAAGGATGCACGAGATGTACGGGAGGCTCTATTGAAGATACATGATGACAGGAAGAAAACTCGAGAGAGTCGGAATGCTGAAATCGGTCGGACCTCGGTAGGAACCCGTGTTGTTGTCGGAGACAAGGTGCTGGTGAAGGAGGCGGAGTCTGTGATGGAAAGAGAGGGGATACATCATAAACTAACCCACGAGCACTGGACCGGACCCTGGGAGGTGACTGAAGTTGTCTTACCAGGACTCAGTTCCATCGTCACGATGAATGGGCGAGGGATTCCCCGACGGAGGGCGTCGGCAGCGAACCTCAAGATGTTCCACTCACGTCTGGACCACCTCCGTCACGACTTCGAGGACGAGTTAGCTCACCTGGCATGGGGAGTTGACTTCGGACTTGCGTAGCCGTCGATTGTAGCGTCGCCTATATATACCCTATTTGACGGAGATGGTGTGATGGGCCAGGGCAACGCTTGGAAGTGGCGATACAAGGGACGATTCGTGGATGACACGGAGTCGCAGTGGGTGTCCGGAGAGGATGCGCGAGACAGTTTCACCCCCTTACGGATGGACGTTTTCCACGCACTGTGGGAGAAGTATCACGGAGCAGAGTGCCGGGTATGGCCGACTTCGATGCTAACCCGGAAAGAAAGAGATGGGATAGACCATTAACATGCGTGGAAACAACACCCCGTGGGAACCGTAATCTGGAGGGAATTCGCGGACGCTGAAGGAACCAAGAAGCGTCACCTTTCAAAGATCTTCGACTACAAGTCACCGTACTGGCGGGTTCGGTACGCAGACGGAGATTGGGAGGAGCTGAACGAACGTGAAATCCTGAAAGCTAGGAAAACCGGAAATTCGCAATTCGGTTCCCCGTAAACAAGAGGAAGTGAAGTGGAGTTCGATGGAGAACGAGAGAAGACGTTAGCCGAAGATCGACTAGCAAGCAAGACCAAGACATCGGCATACCCGGGTTAACGGGAAAAGCCGGGAAGTGGTGAATAAGAGGCTTTCAGCTGGTGCGCTTGATGAGAAATTCTAGCAAGTCCAGCAATACCGATCTGGGACCTAATGCGGAAAAAAACGCAAGGCCAAGAGTCCCTACCCCCGGGGTGACGCCTTTCCATCGAAATGGTAGACGGCGCTCATTCGAGCCTTACGGCAATCGAAACACAACTAAGTGTGGGAAAAGGCCCTCACTTTTACTCCAGTGTGTCCGCAGCCCGGGTAGCACGGTATTCTTGGGAAATCGTGCTGGGGGGGTGTTGCGGCGGATTGACGCACGTAACGTAAAATACGTAACGGAATGCTATCGAAGGATAGTACAACTCACTGTCAATCTAAAGAAAGCACCGCTCTTGTTCAGTCCGAAAACAATCCAAAAACACACGATACCATTGAGGGAAAAACTGAAGAGAACTTGAGTGTGAGTGACAACGAACCGGGACTGAGTACTGCGATCGTTACCGTAAAGGTAGTGTTGAAGGTTTCATACGGAGATCTATTGTGTAGCACAGGAGGATCGAAAAGGAGTGCTTGAGACTAGACCTGCAAGTGCTTGAGAGAAGATTGGTCTTTGCAGGAATCCATCGAGACAGGACACAGGAGGAGTCAACTTGCATACATCCAGGGTGGAAATAACTGGAAGCGGTCAGAGACTGGGAACAGGGAATTGGAGACCTGAGTGTTTGCGTCTGTAAGAACTCATGATGCAAACAAGTGTCAAGTATCGAGATTTTACAAATCCTCCAGACCATACCAAAATCCCGCAGATCATATACATCCTCTACATCATGCAGACCCACCGATAAAAAAGTGCATATCATGCAGATCATACATACTCCATTCCGGTGAACAGATCATACAGATCACACATATTCGACTCAGGTAGATCATACAAATCCTGCTGATTATACACATCCTGCAGATCGATGACACTCGCCGATAATCATGTGCAGATCATGCAGATATTGCAGACCATATCTCGCTAAAGATGTAAAGATCTGCAGATCGAACAGATGCCACCCCGGTGAAACTGTACCGATTGTACAGATAACACAGATTTTACTCAGGTACACATCTAGGAAAATTGTAACCAGACATATCCCTTTCCGGCTAAACATTTGAAATGTCATTGAGATCAACCAGAGCACACTTGGCTCACACATAGAAATGATACGGAACATAGCTGTCTCTCCAGGCAAACTAGTTGGAGTGAGTAGATATTCAATCTTTCTGATCACTCATGCAGATCCTCCACATCATGCACAAATGGCGTTCAGATCACCCCACCCCGCACGCAACTGAGTGAAAAAATCAAGACCAAGCAGATCTCACCACCAAACGAAAATCATACATCTACATAATGCAGACCTTGCAGATCGTACAGATCCTTCAGATCATGCGGACCCACCCACGCAAAGCCATTCAGTAGCCCATCACGGCACATCCATATTCGATTAACACGTGTGTGTAGTTCATGCAGATCGTGCCGACCCCACCGAGTAAAGGTGTGGAGATCATCAAGGATCACTTCTATCGATGATACAGATCCCACCCCTGCGATAAATACCTGGATGGTACAAACTCCGTCAATTTTCTTCTGAGTGCTACGCTGTCCTTTGAGCAACACAGTAGTCCATGCTTCCTACCAGGTATCCGCCAAAATATGCGTCAGCATCGAAGACTAGACTACTACCCTTTGCGTTCAGGAATAAATCAGTAGCCCATGACTCAGTTCACTCCGATATCATTTTTACTCGACAAAAAGGTGCAAGGGTTGAACATGCGTCTCCCTTTTCCACTTGCGACAACCCCCGAATTTCATGCCACCCACATCCCGAAGGGGAACCTTGTACCAGCATACGAAACCGTGAATATCTGAGCAGTGGATGACGCTGATTTTCGATGTGGGCATTTCTTGATGCATGGCGAAACTATCGATGTCCTTCCTGTCGTCTAATTCGTTGTCTGCCAAAAGATATAGCGTGTATTATGACCCGCAAAGCTTGGTAGGTGGTCCGCGTGCCTATGAAGATCCTTCTCGTGGGTTCAGGTGTCACCGAGTGCATGCTCGCAGGGACTTGTTCTTGCATACAAGAGTTGAATAGCGGAAAGCGTGAGAGCGTGAGTCATCTACATTCAATGACAATCGACGAGCAGTGCACTATGCTGAACCCCACGCGCGACAAAAAAAAACACGTACCGGCCGGGACGAGGGACGACACCGGCGACCACTGCTTGCCCAGAAGATCGCTGAGGGTGAAACCTTCTACGAGTTAGGCTGAAAAGTGAAAGTGATGATTAATAAATTATACCTGGTGTATATGGTCCTGCCGACGACGCCACTGAGGAAAGGAAAACAGTTATAAAACGGTCACGCTTCTAGACTGGAAGGGCAGCTTCCAGCGTGTAGAATATGGTTTGAACAGGGAGAGACGCAGTGGTCCACATCAAGGAGGAAAAAGATGAAGAAGGAGTTGTGTAAAAAGCCCAGCACGATGAGAGGCAAGAATCGAACTAAACAGCAAGTAAAATCCCAGCATGAAGAATAGGCACGGACACTGGTTGTGCTTGATGTCGACGGGTAGAAAGAACGGTTTAATTGGTTGTGCTTGATGTCGACGGGTAGAAAGAACGGTTTAATGTAAAGAACACACACAAACACTCAACCAAGCGCGGGTACTACCGTACGTTCACGGCAGTTGTTTTCGCGTTTTTTTTATGAACACAATCGTTGTGCACTCGCGTTTTATTAATAGCAACTATTATTGTGTTATCTCCCCATTCTCCCTCAGCGATGGACGGCCGCAGACTTCACCCTCACAGGCAAGGTTTCCAATGACCAGTTCGAATGGTGTAAAGGTTGGATTTATGCAAACTCGGGCATTTTTAACGAGCCTAGCCGCCTAGACCAACGCACGTACACCTCCCAGCTACCACGTGAGTCGAAGTGTCGGGTACATTTCCAGCAGAGCGGTGCTCATCACAGTTAGACTAGCAGATGTCTTCCTCGTATTGTACATAAGAAATTGTAAACATGCATTTGGGCTTTTCGGACACGTGCATCAGACACAAAATCAGACTGTTTATGCCCCCTGAACACCATGCACCCAATGAAATTTGCGAGTGATATCACAGAATCAATATCGTCTAAGATTATCGTATGTGTTCGGCTTCGATTTGGTTCAAGGTGATTAACGGCTTCGGCCCTACACGTTAAAAGTGTGTGTAGCTGCACCATGGCAGGGCTGACACCTCTTCATAACCCAAAGACTTTGAGACACCGCATTCTGGCGGTATGCTTTCAAAAGGTACGACGTTGTGTTTGACATATATATGTCATGCAAAATGCCTGGCTACGAGGGCACTCACATCGTCGATGATCCCCGTGTAAAACCAGCTAACACCTCCCTGTCTATTGTATATTACCCGCGTGTATTCCCCCGTCCCCGAGGTGGTTTCGCCGTTTCCCGTTGCCTTTGCTCGCAAGCTTTCTCCCGTTAATTCGTCGTTTACAGGCGGTTGTATTTGGGGCAGAGATTGCCATCATGCCTTGTGATGCATGGTCAACGGGGAGTGCTCATGTAAGTACGGTCCCTAACGTACACGATAAAGTGCGACGCCACTCAGCGCGTTGCTCGCCCCTTTTGAAACGATCGCCCCGTTCACGTACCATGATACTTGCATATCCGACTCTCCTGGGAACGTGACGATTTTCATGTAGAAGATGGTTATATTGCACTCTCAAACCTGCTCTCGCTCCACTGGAGTGTTGGTGTCATGGAACGTTTCCCTCAGCAAAATTCTGTATCAGGGAAACGAGAACTTAAAAAGCGGATGTCAGTGGCGCGGCTCGCGATGCGGACTTCGAAAAACGTTTATACATTTCTGGACCCTTCGTGGGCACAATTGAAACCTCTAAAGGCTCCTGCGCCAGACTTCACTGGTTTGCGAACACGTGAGACGATTCGATGCACTGCAACCCTTGAGATTAGCTGCCATAGGAATACCCACGCGTGCTCTCCAGTGGTATATTTGAACGACTGCGTGTATCACTGTTACCATGCTGCTCCGGCTTGAACATCGGCGCTGTTCTCCTTCAAATTTTGCGTTCGAAGCACGGTCTCTTGACGGACCGCTTTCCAGCGAGGTTTTGGATGATTCGTGCGAGTGCCTCATATATATATATGTGTGTGCTAGACAGAGAAACGTGAAAATGCAGTGAGTTTAGGTCGCCAGCGGAATGCACGCAGTCGGTTTGACTACACCGGGCAGATTATAGGTGTAGCTCGCGCGAGGAACGCAAACGGTCCACACAATTCAGTAGTGTTCATGGAACCTGATATAAATGCAAACCGTAAGGATTTATGTAACTACGCAGATGCGTAGGTGTACGCGAACATGATCGTACGTGTTCCACGTTTGTTGCGCCATTTTCACTGGCAACCGCACTTTAGTGTGTCACCATTCGGCAGATTTTAGTTCCAACCTAGAAGACATTGAGATACCGCTAGTACGTGATATTGACGTGTATTGCACTGCTGTTTCGAAGCTATTGTATCAATCGCAAGAATGTCGCAAGTGTGTGGTGACGCGGAGACGGTCACCATTGGTTTTG
This sequence comes from Nereocystis luetkeana, assembly GCA_031213475.1. Lineage (NCBI taxonomy): Eukaryota > Phaeophyceae > Laminariales > Laminariaceae > Nereocystis > Nereocystis luetkeana. The sequence goes on from JARUPZ010000039.1 coordinate 622,193, forward strand.
ACTGCAGAAAAAGCGAATCCTTAGTACGAGTATCTCTGCACACATTTTACATTTGGTATGAAGCACTTAGTCAATCACCCAATGTCATGTCTCAGCTACGCCTCCAACTTCCCTATTCTCGACTCCGGCCATATGCCTATACCTGGGCGCTAACCTGAATCATCCACAATATCCTTGGGAGTATCAGGAAGACAAGCATGGCGACGAACCCTTTGGCTGCATGTTGGCAGCCAACACCCCAGGAGAGCCAGGCATCTGCCTGAATCTTTCTGTGGGTTCGTTTCGCGCTGGCGAAGTAGAAGTAGAAAGTAAGAATATAAGAGAGGGTGAAGGACGAGTATTTGTATCGCCGGGAGCAGCCGGGTGGAAAGGTGGAGACCGCGGGAGCGAGGCTGAAAGTGTTTTGGGCAAAATCGTTTGATGGTGTGTATTAAAATACTCCGTGTTTGATGGTATAAGAGAGGTACGCTGAACCAGATATGATGTGAGCTCGATGACTGCACAAAGACACTTCGCCCATGTGCATCCTTTTGAAGCAATTGCATATTTTATACCGTAAGAGGATTGATGCGCCCACCCTATTGCTCAGTTTAACATTGCGCTGGTCTCGTGCTGGCTTGATACCAGCCCTAACCAAGTACACACAGGAGAAAAAAGCAATGTGTGTGTTGAACCCTTGAGCCCAGCTACGTACAGCAACACGTTAGTTTGCGGCATTCCACATAATATTTAGATCTTCATATGCGGACATCTCGTTTTCGAGTTTTTGAGTCGATGTGTAGGGCGACACATGCTACTTGATACGTACCAAAAAAGCGAGATGTTCGTATGCGAACGGGGTAATATTCAATAAGACTGCAGCAGCAGAAGTAGAAAGGAACGAGGAACATCCGGGTATATGATAACTAACCCGCTGGTTATTTTGTCGAAAGGATTGAAATTTCTACAATTACGTTGGAGTCGATCTGTGTTTTAGTTCTTGAAAGTGGACGAATATATTCGGATCAACTCCGCGGACAATGCCGTTTTACCTGGCTGAATCCCGACAAGAATGCCGTTTTACCTGGCATTGGATTTCGAGAGTCTTACATATTTGGAATATAGAGGCTGTGGATTTGATCGTTTAAAAAATGAGATGAGGACTTGAGTGTTGATTCGAGGATGTGATTTTTGAGTTGCAGATTGAATGTGCACGAGGCACCAAACGCAAAACGGGGCGGGAATGTGCCGTCATAGATCTCAGATACATGATACATTTCCGGGTATATATTGATGCAGGCAGGGCTCAATTGTTCACGCAGCAGTACGAGCACGTGCGTCAAATTGTTGTGTTGTTTCCATACGAACACCAAAACAAGGGTGCCAACGACGGAAGCAGGCACCGTACTATTACGGGGGACCATAGTTAATAGGACCAAATATTGTTAGCAAAAATATTCAAATATATAGGTTTTTATGTATACCATAGGTCCTATTAACTATGGTCCCCCGTAATATTAATATTGCTCGTGCACGAGTATAGTACCTACCTTACAAGTATTATAGAACTATATACTTAGATCACAACCCCTGAGCGTGCTCGGTTGTTGCATCCCTGGCCTCTCAGAGCTCCCACTTCCAAACCGCCTCCTTTCATTACTTGCCTGACCTTTCCGGCAGTTCTTCGTTTTCTCGGTCCTTTCTTCCTTTTTTCTTCTTTCGTTTCGTGTGCGTGCGTGTTCTCCGAGCACGGCATCGCGGGAGGACCCGGCACCGACGCGGGTGTCAGCGGGTGCTGGCGGGCTAGAGGGGGGGTTGCAAGGAGGGCGGTCGCCACTTTCGTGCCTAGGCATCGCGTGTGCCTCGAGACACGAGGGATGCATGAACGGGCTTTGTCTGGCTTCGATTTATGATTGTTGATAAGAGTATGTACGAGTTATGAAGGTCGTTCGGGAGGGCAAGATACTATTCAAGCGGTGCCTATTTTTGCGACCACGCTAAAGTTGAAAGAAGGAGGTGTGCAGTTTGAACACCAACGTTATCGAGCTGGCGAACGACGGCCACGGTGAGCACCGGGCTTCACGCGAGGCGGGCGACAGGGCTGATTGTTCCAGAGAGTGATAAAAGGTTTACCCGGACCGAATCGGTAGCGAGGTGGTCGCGAGAGGGGCGGGCGGCGTACTAAGCTGAATAAAAAACTCTTCTGTTCGATTTTTCTTTTCTTCTTTTCGACCGGGCTGCGGGTGTGAGGTGTTCCAATCAGGCAAAAAAATATTACACGAGAGGGGGCGGGGATTTTTTTCCTTTCCGAGTTTTCGGCTTCATTTTCATTGTTTTTGCTGCTGTACCGTGCTGTGCTTTCGCTTTCTTCGTACACACAGTACACACATAGAGCATATCGAAAGAAGATAATAAGTACAGACAGTAGTACCCTACCTGGGGTATGTACGTACGTACGACATCCGCGACGCGAAGCGTATATATATATATGGCATCAAGCTGACGTCGGAGCTGTTTTTTCCTGAAGCATGGCGGCGGGACTCTTGGCATTATCAGGTCGCCGGTTTGCAATTACGATCCTTGAAAAAACTACACTCAATCGTTGACCTCTGTTCGCTTCGAATAATTTGATGTACTGTTTTCCTTCCTGAGCGAGCGTAGCGGGCGGCGTATTCCGCCCGCGGAGCGAAGAGCCTTGTAGTTTGTATCATGCCGAGGCACGACACATGATGTAATCAATCACGTTGCAGTATAACTGCGGTATGTATGTACTTGATATCCCCTGCAATCGAGCAAAAAATGTTCTCACAAACGAGAGGGAAAGAAAGAGGTGCGTACCACTGACTCTGACTACTCTTATTATACTACTAACACTAGGAGATACTCAAAGCTCTCATCTTGCTACTACTGTACAACGTAGGCCTTTCTTGGATCATCGTCAGAAATCGACTTTGTCGGGGGGGCGATCGCACCGGCGCAAGCGGAAAGAGAGTGGGTCTACGAGCGCATAACTGCGGTTCGTGGAGGCTACTGCTGTTACGAGGCTAGGAAGCTGCTGCGGGTGCAGCCCAAAAAATGGTACAGGTAAAACAATAATTGACTCGGAACAAAAAAACACATAAAAAGCCTCTCATGATGATGCTCACAGGGCAGAGGAAGCTTGTTTGAAGCAGGTGCGACTAGCTCAGCGATGACCCGTCTTGCTGACGTCGCCAAATGTGAAGCGGGGTACCTGGTATATAGCTGGTAAGGGGCACAGGGATGTCGGTGCTGGGTAGAGCACGCTGCTTCTGGTTCACGAACTTATTATTATTGCCCCTCAAGTGAGTTGAGAGACAGGGAGGAACTCGAGCGAGCAGTAGGGGGGGCTTCGCCAGGAACACAGCTCAGCCCAGATGTCAACCAAAACTATTAATAATAGCCTGTATGGAGATACGGCTATCGGGACGTTGTCCACCGGAAGATTCCCAACTATAACAGAATGTTCCCGACCGGGACGTTGTCATACAGAAGACTCCCGGGCAATTAACCTAATATTTTGCTGGCAAAGGGGATGTCTAAACTGATTCGTAGAATGTTCCCTAGGAGTTACAAGGCGCTTTGCTCCGCGGGCGGCCTACGCCGCCGGCTACGCTCGCTCAGGAAAGAAAAAAAGTACATCAAATTGCGAAGTGACCGAGGTCCACGATTGAGTTAAGTTCGTAATTACAACCTGGCGACATGATAATGCCCAGAGTCCCACCGCCATGCTTCAGGAAAAAGTAGTTCCGACCCCGGCTCGGGGATGCCACATACGCTTATACGCTTCGCGTGGCGGATGTCGTACGTACGTACATACCCCAGGTAGGATACTCCTGTCAGTATTTATTTTCTTCTTTCGATATGCTCTTATGTCTGTATTCCTATGTACAAAGAAGGCGAAAGCACAGCACGGCACAGCAGCAAAAACAATGAAAATGAAACGGAAAAGTCGGAAAGGAAAACATATCACCGTCCCCTCTCGAGTAATAATTTTCTGCCTGATTGGAACACCTTACACCCGGTCAAAAAAAAGATGGAAAAATATCGCACAGAAGAGCTTCTCTCTCAGCCTCGTACGCCGCCCGCCCCTCTCGCGACCACCTCGCTACCGATTCGGTCTTGGTAAAACTTTTGTCACTCTCTGCCACAACCAGCCCCGTCGCCCGCCTCGCGTAAAGCCCGGTGCTCACCGTGGCCGTCGTTCGCTAGCTGGATAACGTTGGTGTTCAAACTGCACAGCTCCCTCATTCAAAATCAGCGTGGTCGCAAAAATATGCACCGCTTGAATATTATCTTGCCGTCCCGAACGACCCTGATAACTCGTACATACACTATCAAAAGTCATAAATTGAGTGGCAGACAAAGCCCGTTCATGCATCCCTCGTGTCTCGAGGCACACGCGACGCCTAGGCACGAAAGCGGCGACCGCGCTCCTTCTAAACCCCCCTCTGCCCGCCAGCACCCGCTGACACCCGCGAGGGTGCCGGGCTCTCCCGCGGTGCCGTACTCGGAGTAAACGCACGCACACGAAACAAAAGAAGAAAAAGGAAGAAATGATAGAGAGCGCCAAGAGAGATGGAGAAAACAAAGAACTGCTGGAAAGGTCCGGCAGATAAAAAAAGGAGGCGGTTTGGAAGTGGGAGCTCTGAGAGGCCAGGGATGCACCAACCGAGCACGCTCAGGGGTCGTGATCTAAGTATTTAGTTTTATGTACAACCATGCGAGATTCGTCTGCAGATATATTCCTATGTTTCTACATACAACCCATATAGTATTCGTGTACTGTAAAATACAGGTATGTCTGTTATCTGCAAAGAGCTATGTATGTGCAACCATGCAACGATCCCCATACGGGAAAATACGTTCCTATACAATGGATGTGTTACTCCATCACGACCTCGTAGTTATATACCAGTAGTAGGAATTACTCCCAAAAACATTCTTAGAACAACTTGATTATATTTTTTTAATTTCGTGATTCGTGGTGGGAATCGATGGGAACAAACCACCACGAATTAATGTATCTCGCAGGAGAAGAGGCACATTGTTTTTCTCACATTAACTCATAATACAATGCGGTCCGTGGTCGCAAAACAGGCTCCAATAACTCTGGAGTTGAAGAAATACTTCGGTAGTAAAACAGAGGCAAAAAACAAAAAAAGGGATATGTTATGTCCGCCGGAGGCCATAATTTCGCGGGAGAGATTTTATCGGCGGTACGGGACGGTCATTTTTCAGTGTCACGGCGGGACGGGACGGTATTTGTTCGGTGTCACGGCGGGGCGGGACGGTAATTGTTCGGTATGACGGGTGGACGGGACGGTATTTTTCATGGTCACGGCGGGGCGGGACGGTAAGTGTTCGATGTCACGGCGGGACGGGACAGTAATTTTCAACGGGGGAGATTTTATCGGCGGGACGTGACGGTAGTTTCCAACGGGAGATATTTTATCGGCGGGACAGGACGGTATGTGACGGCGGTCAGGGAATTTGTCGGCGGGACGGGGCGGGACGGGGCGGCGGGACCATTTTGCGACGGTTTTACCGTCCCGTCCCGCCGTTACCACCGTTACCGTCCCGTTGGAATGCCGTCACAAGCCTTGGACTTATCCCATCTGCTCAACCAACCGCCCCCTTCAGCAAGCGTCCCGACAAGGATTATGGAAAACTTACCAAACTATTCCCTATGGCCGTAATTACAATTTTAGGCTAATCTACTTATCAGCTTTCAATTGTAGGTAATAGTTCCGGACATATAGATTAGTATCCTTTTTGTCTGGCATGGGGTAGCAAATACCAGGTAGCTATTAAATAGTAGCAAACGACAACGACATGCTTGCTCTTGTACGATGCCCCGCAGTAAGCATCGCTGCACGTGTAGATTGCCATTCTGCCTGGCCAGCGGTGGACAAGCTACTGTGAGAGTGCCAGAAAGCAAACGAGAAAAATGGCTAACCGGGCTTGGACTAGATGGTGAGGCATGCAGTACGAAGGATCCCAGGATGTCTTTGGCACGCTTCACCGCGGACAACCTTGTCGGCAGCATTGAAGGGTCTGGGATATGCGCTAGTGTTGTAGTGCGACCCGGACCCGATGCAAGCCCAGGCCGAAGCCAAAGCGGCGTTTGTACGTTTGCTGCGAGCCCAGGCCGAGAGCAAATGTCTTTCCGCAAAATTGTTCGAGGCACATGGCATGAGACAGGAGCTTGACGTCAAATGTTACCATTTTCAGGTAATAGTTGAGGAGTTTGGGGAAGGGCACGCGCTGAGACCACAAAGGAGGAGGGGGTGCAGTCTCCTGCAAGGAATGCAGTTGACTTCACCATCCTGGACGGATTGTCCGACTTCACAGCAAAGAGTCTCTGTGGGCTCAAAAGCTTACGCTCTCTCGAGGTGAGCGTACACGACTCATCTATTCATCCATCATCACTATCATACCCACAGGTGTAGGCTGTCCTTTTTACCCGTCGATATCCGACACACAGGGCCCGTCAAGTTTGAGTACAAGTATCATACCAGGTATTTACATCAACATTCTGTATCGGAAGTAGAACTTGTAATGCCAGGCCTTCGTTGTACACACTGAGTACGACAAACACAACTAAACACACCAGCAACCAAGTAAATGTAAGGCCTACCTGATACCATCAACAATAGGATGTCATATACAATGGTCGAGCACGTACCAGACACGACTACACACGCACGATGTACGAGGCACGAGGTGTGACCACAAAATGTCGAACGTACACGAGATAATTTTGTCGGTGTAACACCGGACCCAAGTTCAAATTATTATTTTCCGGCGCGGCCGCTTCTTTTCCGCTTTTTCGAACCATACGGTGCAGTTCAGTGCGGTGCCATTGTATGCGGTGCGGTCCGTCGCGGCGGTGTACTGCTGTGCGATGAGCGCGAAACTGTGCTCTTTTCGTTTGTTGTGTCTACTACGGTTCGATGTGATTCGATGTGGTTCATTAGAAGCTAATGCCATCTTTAACGTACCGTATCTGCGCCGTAGTAAAAAAACAAACTTTGTATACCCTAGCCCAACGGATCGGTTCGTTGTGGATCGTCGGAGTTGGAATTTTACGGTGCTGTCGAGTGCGTTTAATCATTTGTGCATTTCTTACGGCGCGGTGCGGCGTGAATATCTTCGTGTAAAGTAAACGATGCCAGTGAGGTACGGCGGTGTGGGTCGTTAATACAGCAGCCAACCGTAAAGTTTGCGCTGTGAAAACCGTTGGCATATACCTAGCATCAAGGTAGAGTAGTATGTACGATTAGTACCGGTAACATACTATATGTGAATCAGGGAAGTAATTGCGACAATGTATGTGCGTGTTGGTCCAACACATGCTGTATTCAACCACGCGTTGGGATGCCAACCCATTCAGTACAGATGTCACATGACATGACGTTTTGGAAAGCCTGCGACGAACAATTGGTTACGGTTAGGGCAGAGATTGATCAGAAACTGTCTCATTTTCCCGTTAGGCACACCTTCCGTTGCATTCCTTACTTCTGAATCGACCCTCTTTTATATTCGGCGGCATTTTACTGATTGATCCACTTTCCCTTGTGTTCCTTATTACACCCACCCTTGTTTGTGTTTGTGCGACAAAAGCGTTTGTATTTGTGCGACAAAAGCGGTTGTACGCGTTTGTCAACCACGGGGGGGGCACGGAAAACCGCGTTTTCTATCGCGGGGCCCACACAAGGCTTGGGGGCGTCAATGTTAATGGAACTAGGCCACAACAACGCAAGAAATATTTTGGGGGGTTAAAAGGCCTCTTTATGACCCTCTTCGTGTTGCGGACGGCGTCGTCGTTACGGGATACGTCGACACTATTCGGTGTAAGCGAGTCGACTAGAGGAAGGGCATTTTCAACCTGGATATATTTCCTGCATGGGGCCCTTCGACCTATGGTGTGTCTACCGCTTCTGCACGAAGTTGAGGCCACCGCCCCCCCCGAATTTCCGTGACAAGGGCCTTTCCAAAGTGGCCATAATCCTTGATGCCACAGAGACCTCTGTAGGCAAAGTGTGGCAGACCGGCGCCGCTTGGGCAACATGGCCAAACTATACAAGGGGGAGTCAACCTGTAAAGTATTGATTGGCATTACGCCAGGGCGGTCCATCTGTCATAGCACCGTTGTTGTTGGAGAACAACATCCACTACGTCGCACCCCCCAGTGAGCGCAAGGACGAGGAACAGTTCAGGAAGGACGACGCGGCTGTAACTCGAGATGTTGCGAACCTACGCATTCACGTAGAACGAGCGATCGGGGCAATGAAGCAGTGGACAATCCTTGATAAGAAGTTCGACTCTCAGCGGTTTGACCTTATAAGTCCATGCTACGAAATTTGCGGAAGCCTTGTAAACATGGCGCATCAGCCTTTCGCGAGAACATCATAACCGAGTGTACATGGGGTTGGGTTCTGACTGTTTATACGTGCATGAATCAATGACGCTTGGTTGACGCTGAGGTCTCTGCGGGGCGCCGCAATGTGGTGGTGATTGAGATGTCTACTCGTACCTTGACGTGTGAGCCTGCTGTAGAAATGTTTAGGCTATAAACCGGCTTCTACCGTACGTCATCCCATCGCTCGCGGCCTTCCTCCCCCCCCTCCCCCCCCTCCCTACATATACGCGGAATCACTGGCGAAAGAAGGGGCACTAAGAATGGGCACCGCAGCCAGACTTTGCGAGCGGTGAGGGCCTATTTTGTGGCGCCCTTGTCGTGTTAGTTGATCACGCTTCCTGTTTTTGTCAACCGTAGCGGGCGGTGCTCTACTCGGGTGGTATGGAGCGTGTGTCAACCCCCGCACCCCCGCTATAATTTAATGGTTGTAGGCTGTTGTGTGACTATGTAGTAAGGTAGAGTTCGGGTGAGAGTGTGACACGCTTTTTGTGTGTATGGCCAGAGGTTCGTTTCGTACGACGTATGTAACAGTTTCTTTAGATGCTACTGTAGTTGGGCTGCCACACTTCGTGGTGACGTCCTAGTCCTGGTTTGTGTATTACCTGGTCATCAGTATGCTAGACCATGAACATGGTGGAGACCCCTAACTCCAGTTGATGTACCTGCCACTCACCAATACTATACAGCACGTATTTCTTCTTTCGATAGGGTGCAATCAGTTGTAAATGCGGCAATGTGTATCTCAATTGATTGGTCGCATATCCTGGGCTTTTTATTTTTTCTTTGGAGGAACACAGAGCACGATAATACAGTGCCCCAACGTGTAGGAATGACATGTGTGAAGCACATCCTGCGTTTGCTCCGGAAACCACTCGATTCCCCTTTGGAGGTGTGAAGGTGGCCGGGGCGGTTGCGCTGTTCATCAGTTCCAAGAGGGGTCTGTACTCCCTGCCAATTTTCGTATTATGAGTGACGTATGATAGCGCCCCACTGCTAAATATGAACGGAAGGTTGGAAGAACCCCCCCGGTTTTCAGAAGAACTTGAAACGTTACCCACGTCTTCTGTGAGGGCCTGTGAGGGCCTGCCAACCCGTGAACTGCGGCGTTGTTATGTTTAGAAGAATTTGGATGTAAAACTTGGCAATTAGTTTGGGGGTTTAGCGTAACTTGGGGCGGAAATTCAAAATTCACTCGCGAATAGAAACGAACACACCCTACTCCGCTCGTCGACGGGGCCCCACATAAGTTGTGTACAACATTTCAAGAACAGTTTCTTAAAGACGGCGTGGCCGTTGTGGTTTTTTCGCGTCGAAAAAGATCTCTTGTGCTTGTTACCTTGTGATTCCCAGTTTAAAGGGTCCAAGTTTTGAAGTTAAGTGTCCGTATCGCTTCGAATGCTTGCGAGCATCTTTTAACAATAAATCGAATAAAATGTCGTCTTCCCTCCGAGACGCCCGGCGGCGGTACCGCCCGTAAACCAGGCCCGTTGATTGTCGGAGCACACCATCGCCGCTAGCGCCCGCACTAGGGCCTACAAATAAACTGTCTTATGTTCCCCTTTGTTTTCTTGTGGCGGTTAGCGTTACACCAAACAGGTGTCACCCAATTGGGTATTATAAGCGTCATTCGTTAAGGTCATTGTTTTGGTCTGCGACGTAGAACCAGCTCGTTATCTTGATGAAGCTAGGCCAAACCAGCAAAAAAAACATGTTTATGTACATGTTGCCAAATAATTTTGAACATCTGCTTCGTTGATCGCACCTACTGCTGCGACAATCCCAGGCAACTCAACGCGAAGAATTTTTCATCGGTGCAAATGTCAACCTGCTCTCTGCGTAACAGCCCACCGTTCATTTTATAAAGCTACGTTACTGTTTTGATCGACGAGGCCGTGTCATGTGTAAGTTTTCACATGATATGTTTCCCCCGAAATCTAGGCCGTGATAATCAAACAAGCTACACGATGGGAAAATACCCGTGACAATACTTCGCGTGCATCGTAGTCGTCCCGAGGAAAACATCACTACGTCCATAGTGCTCTGCCACCCCTTATCATTTAGAGTGTAAAATATTTCGACCATTACCGTATGTATATCATGTAATTCGACGTCCCTGGCTAGACGCACCTCCTGTTGCGACAGCCCCAGCGACACCAAACGCTGAACGTGAACGCTGAAATTATCACGTTCATGTGTACATGTGTACAGCATGCAAGATGCTCGCTAGTTTGGTCGATATTGATGATTTCTTTTGTTGAACTTGTTTCCCCTTGTGTATATCTGTCGGTCACCAACATATTTACCAAAATAAGCAGTACACACGTAGTATTGGTTCACATTCCTGTTTTTCGCGCTCACTACAACAACGGAGCGCCATTAGGTTGCCGTGGCAGACCATCTCCATTGCAACGACATAGGACTACCCCAGGGACCCAACCACGTCATACTACTACTGCAAGTACCCCCCCCGAATGAGTACAGGAAATATTAAGACGAACACAACAGGCAACTTAAACCACTACAAAAACACGACGCTCTCAGCGCGCAGGCCGAGTCGGGAGCGGACTACGTTCATGTTCACGACACTATGATGACTGGGATATGCCCGTTAAATGGTCCAAGAGCAAAACGATCCGGAATCGACCAGCAGACCCAAGAGGAGTTATAACACGAGAGGGTGGGGGGAGCGCGGGCAGAGACAAGGACGTGACCTAAAAACAACAGTAATCCAATCTGCTTCTGGGCCACGGGCGTCACCACGAAATTCTGGACAAGAGGGAAAAAAAAAAATTGCGAGGGTAGTACAGTAGGTTATCAGTACGTAAGCGCCGACAGGAAGGAACTGAACTGATTGCAAGCGTTGTATCTTTTTATTTTTTTTGTTTTCATGTACTCTCGCTGAAAATTCTGCTGTACGTGGACGAGAACACAGCTCAGTAAGAAAAACAAGAAACAACTACGGCTTCTTGGGATTCACGCGACGCCATGATCTTGTCGGCGTACTATATACACAAGCGTCACCTACCCCAAGACTTGTCGGGCTTCAACGTACTATACGCATACACTAGTATAAACAGTCTACAAATTATCTCCTTCGGCCGTCGTTGGTAACCACTCATTCCTCTCCCCGTCGACAAAAGCCTCCAAGGTTTCCACCTGCAATTGGTCGATAGTTGCGCCCCCGTCAAAGGTCTTTTTGGGGGCGGGCCACATGCCGCGGTCGGCATGCGAGTTGTACAACTAAACGCGATCCGTCGCCACAAACCCCTGGGTCAGAACGGGCTCGTATGGACCCCCCACGAACTGGTGTTCTTTCGGGTCCCTCAACGACCTCATGCTCGTTTTTTTTTCGGGTCCTTCAACGACCTCATGCTCTTGACGATTTCCTCCATCGGCTCGCCGTGCATGAGGCTGTTCCCCTCATCACGCCCTGCCCCACAGTGATTCAGAACCCACTGGCAAAGCAACGCTATTTGGCGACAGCGGGTTCCACTGACTAAGCTCCACCTCTGTCAGCTGCAGTAACCGCGCCAGTTGCGATAGCTGGCACACGTGGTGGCATCCCCCCCCCTCCGATCCCGACTGGCATTGACAAGAAGCCGGAACCAACCTTGTGGCCACGTCGCGAGACGTGGTGACCTCTTCACCTTCCCCTTCACCATCGGTGTTATCGATCTCCTATACCCTCTCCACGTGCAAGGCAGCCATGACTTCGTACTGCACGGTTCTCATGAACCCACTTGCCCTGTGATTACTTTGTTATCAGCAGAAACAGAAATGATGAAAACATGTACCTGGTACACGTCTACTAGCCTATAAATAAAGTCGGACGTGTTATTATATTTTAAAGTTATAACATCATGTGTATGCAATCGATGTTGTTCATGGGCACAAGAACTGATGCTGGAAGCATGGAAGCACACACTGTTTCTTGAATATGGGAATGTATGAGCACCCCGGTGGAGCCGTCATCCCTTTGCAGGGCCCCCCGTAAATATATTATTCCGCACGTGAACTGGGCGAAATTGTCGACAGTAGAGGTACTGATAGTCGCTACAAGAAAACAATATGGGATGTAGGGGGCAGTCACACAGGTATAGAAACATATCTCGAATGGTCTTCACACTATAGCTTCGCGAATCGCTATTCTATCGGCGTGGCGCGATCTCACATGAATCGCAACCACAGCTGACCGCCATTGGCGCCGCACGGAACACCGTTCAGTCCACTAAGAGCCCCAAAATCCAGCACTCGTTGCAATCTCCGGTAGAGCACACGACCTGTCGATCCTTTGAGCGAACCTTCATCTGTGAGCCATTTGATGATGATGTTGTCGCCAAACTCCGGCAGCTTCCCCCAACGCGTTTCCCACTCGTGCTACACAGCTTCCGGGTCAGGAAACTTTTTTGGTTGCTGGATCGATAAACTTGAAAGCATCGGGTGGCGAAAGGCAATAGGGCGGTTCTCGAGGCCAGCTTCTCGCACCACTTCAAAGCAAGTCTTCGCGAGGGTCACGAGTTGAGCTTTAAGGAACTTGCTCACGCCCGCCATCTCCAAGCACCTGAACGCCTGAGTTTCGAGACAGGCAGTTAAGAATATAATCCTTTCACGCCCGCCATCTCCAAGCACCTGAACGCCTGAGTTTCGAGACAGGCAGTTAAGAATAAAATCCTTGTCGACGATGTTGAGGGTTACTTGAATGTACGAAAAAAATACCTTTATGGATCGCACCACAGCAGCGCCAAAAAGGGAACCCCGAATGTATGACCATGATTTCTTCGTCCCTGAGAACAAGCGAGTGCACTCGTCTCGCGGTGTTTTTTTTCTAAGCACGCAAAAACATGGAATTTCCCGGGACATGGAATTATTATTATGTTATCAATTTTGCTCGGCAGAGTTCTTCAGTTTATTTTCCTTATACTATTTTAGAACAACAATACACATTGTCGGATGGCAAATACAACAAAAAAAACAGAACCCATCTGACACCCGACCGCACGATGTTATATCCAACGCTTTTGTCAGCGAGGTACTCTAGTTTACGAAATTTAAGCCGATGAACGAGCTGGTCCTGCCGTACTACGAGGCTGGGAAGACTCAAAGAGGGTACGGAAGCTCAGATCTCGCAAAACTTAACCCCAACAATGCGTTTTAGGTGCTCGTTCGTCATACACTGAAGAAGGGCGTACGAAACTACAGTGGTTATGTCCGTCCAAATATGCAACATGAGCACATCCCAAAAGCACACCACGCAGACGGCCCGCATGCAGATCGTCATGTAAAATTGTAATATATTTCTACAGTACGTAAACCGCGTCCTTACATTCAGATAGAAGTTTTCGGAGGGCTTCAATCGTCCAGGTTGAGTAGTCCACATCGGGGTCAGGGAGGCTCCCAAACCCGCCGGTTCGCCTATAGTTGGTTCCGGTAGCGCCTCCGAGGGGGGCCGCCCGTTTTGCCCCCCATGTCGCTTTTCCTCCGGGGCCAGGGCACGACAGCCGACCCCACAAGCCCTCCGTGCCCACGATGACCGACTCACTCCATGGCGTTCGTGTGTTAGGACAGATTCGCTAATATGATATCAGTCCCGCCTCCTTGGGTGACGCGAGTGTCCCTGCGTGAGTACAGGACGAGGATCACAAGAGGATCGGGCAAATATAGTGAGTCCACCGCACGTGTGATTTTAGGGAAGTCTGATGTTGCCGGGATGTGTTCCGGCACAAGTCGAATGCCTGGAATGTAAAAGGACAGCAGTCTACGATGAATACGGTACGTGCATATATTCCACGGTACCTGTCATGTATAAGTGCCATAAAACAAGACATTCGGGCCGCCGCCCGCCATCATCCGGAGTATAAGCTGGGGTGTACAACAGTACCTGGTACATCATGGGGCCTGACCCGATAGATCTGAAGTATTCTCTAACGCCTGACAAGGGGCGGGTGATGATGCCTCATCCCACGGCATCCAGCTGAAACAGTGCAGTACCAGGTAGGTTATCGAAGGCGTATATGTCCCGACTGGGCCAGGGGCGATGCGTGTCTGTTCAGATATAAGGTACTACCTGGAGGTGTCAGCATCTGAACGTACCGGAGAACACACCCAATTGGACACAAAATGAGGTGTCTATTCGCTAGTACTGGTACTCTGTGCATGAAAAAACCATAACCGTACGCACCTGTGTTCACTGTGACGTCAGCAGACGACTCCACCCCGGACAGGTGTCGGTGTTTTCCCGTCCGAGGATCCCACACGATAGGATGGCGGAACATGTCTATCGAGGTCTCCAACTGTCGTAATACCACCCCCAGTTCCAGTGATGCGGTCGACTCCACCAGCGCCTGGGCAAGTCCGACGGTGTCGCGTGATGTCCCTTCACGGATCGCGATGTCCATGTCGCGCATGGGCCCGACGTCCTCGAATTTGGTGTAGTCGTTCCCAGCTACACAAGCGTAATTCCGCAGCCTGGCCATCACGGCTCCGCCGTCGCTCAACCACGTCCCCACAACGTTGTCCCGGTTCTGCACACCATGCAACTGCCGCAAAAAGCCATGCCCAGTACAGGAATAAGCGAAGGCGTTCGCCTGCGGGTGTAAGATGTTCGCCTGCTTGATGCATTGCCCGAATATGCCCCCAGCCTTTTGCTTCACATTCCAGAGGAACGATGCACGCCCATACAGAAATTTCGGCAGAGGTAGTATGGTCATGCAATAACTGGATGCTGAGTCGTACGGATTTCGAAGTGAGGAGGGGAGCTAATTTCCCGAACCCGCCCCAGGTACGAAGAGAATAGTGTCGTTCGCAGGTGTCTGACGCAGAGTAGGTGTGCTATATGTGGGCCTTAGCAAAAGAAGAAATCAAGGTTTAAGGAGCGCCGTTGTCCAGGAAAGCTACAAAGCGGTAGCGGATGGACGCGAGGGATTCACTGTGTTCTTCGGTGCGGAGAAGGAGCCATCGTCGACAGTACCTATACCGCTCGTGAGCTGCGGTCCATGGTCGGCTATGAGGGAAGAACAAGCAGAGGGGAAGGCCAGCTCCGGACGAAATAGCAAAGACCAAAGTGCGCGGAAGAGCTCTGGAATTCATGAGGGCAGGAAGTGGTCGCATGCAGAGGTTGCAGTAAGAACTGTAACGTCTACGCTGGTCTTGTGAGTCCTGTTATCAGAAGGTGAGGTACAAGAGGCGCGGATGGGGGACGCGTCTGGAGGTGAAAGGTCAAGATGGTGGCGGATGTTCACGACGATGTCGCCTAAACGTTGTCTCTCCGGCCATTGCCGAGATCGTAAGGCTCGCGCGTTGTCGGATCTTAAGCCAATGCCTCAGACGAGATCCTGGCTGCTGGGTTTGGCGATGAACTTGTCGTCGGTGTCCACCAGTTGCTGAACCAAAGGGAGGGGACCAAGAACATAGAAAGGTTGTCCTTGGAAGCAATGTCGAAAAGGTTTTGTACCCAGCACGTTTTGGTACAGTTGAAAACGCAGTGACCGACGTGTTGTGGTTGTGCGAGATTTCAATAGGACATGATGGTTTGGCGAACTGCTGAGTCGCCCACCAACTTGGTTTTCTCCTTCAACATGATTGTTTCCACGCAGTTGTAGTGCTCGTTATGGCTGGTGAACGTTATAGAGTACCGCTTGCAGAAGAATGACGATTAATCCGAACAAAGACAGTTAGGGGTGAGGGAAGTGGTGGAGCATAGGTGGTGTGGCAGGAGGGCGTGGGTGAGACGGCTTCGATCCCCCAAAACGTGCCGGGAAAGGCCAATCGTGCCAAAGCACCCGCAGTAGTCGGTGACCTTGACGGTGGTGTCGGTTCGTGATCGAGGTACAGGCAGTCTGGCCCCTCGCCCATCTGGCAGAACTTTAGGTCAGCAAGACATGACATTTCGAGTTCACCGTAGTAGACTCTCCCCTTGGGATTAAGCACCGACCTTCAGGCACACAAATACCGCTGATGTCAACATTTTGAAAACGATATGAATTTACTGTAATTTGACAATGTCATGCTGATCGATGTACTAATTCTACCGGTTGGGCGCCGCTGTGTCGTCCAAACGTAGCAACCAGTTTCCATTTGGTCCCTTATAGGTGGTTCCTGGTATACGCTTGAGGACGTTGTCGAATCTTCTGCAGAAGAGTCCGCTTGAAACACGTCCCTTGGCCCCATGGACGGCAGCGTGGTTCGCACAGGGCGAGCAGCAACCAGTCCAGTTGGACCTATGGAACCAAAAGAGGTGGAAGTATGTGCCGGCCGTGGTCGGCGGACGCGATTGACGTATGTCGATGAGATCATTAGTCCAACGACGTAGACGAGTCCGGGGTCGATGACCCTGCAAAAGAGGCAGTAAGGCTGAAGAGGTACTGGATAGCGGCTTTTGGCTGCAGTTGTCGTATCGCCTACGAGATTGGCAAGAACCGCACAAATTTCGGCTACGTCGGGCATGGCGCGGCGTCGTCCACCCACTGGGGACGCCGAGAGGAACGGTGTCGGCAAGCTCGACGTGCCCCTTCCGTGCTGCCCATATTTCAAACCAACCGCTTGACCTACGAAGCCAGCCCTACATTGGGTGGGCCATTTTGAAGGCAGGGTTTTGTTTTTAGGGGGGGGGAGGTAGAACCGGCGTTAATAGGGAACTAACCTCCCCAAGTCTCTAGAGGGGTACTCAGTGCGGCGCTTGCAGTGCCACTGGTCAAGGGACCAGCAGGCCTTCACCAGCGGCTTGTCACCAGGACGGAAACTGCCCGTTTGACGAGTTGTTCGATTCCGGCCGTGTTGTTAGGGACGGAGGCACTTCGTTGCTGGGGTAGTAGATATCTGAGTTATGGGACAAGCAACGTCGAGTGTAGTTGAAAACGGTGAGTGAATGGTAAGTTGCAGAGGCGATCTGGATGTTGAAGCGGCGAACTGTCCCGACATAGTTGGTTGTTGTGAGGGCTTTTGCTACACTGAGAACACCCGGCTATGTTCGAATAGCTCGTGACTAGCGTTCGAGTAGAGTCGGCTGTTGCTATCCGAATATTAGATGGAGGAGTTGTTCCCTCTCGAGCTGAAGCACGAGAGTGCAAGATTGAATTTCTATGTGCGTTGCGTACGTACTGTCCCTGACGGTATGAGAGAATAGGTGGCTGCCCCTGTTAGATAGCATGGTTGCCGTCGTCAAGCTGGCCGTGGAGGGTATTGAGAGCACCGGACGTGTTTGTGAAAGGGCTTTAGCACGTTTCGACGCTGCGGTCTAGTCCATCGCAGTTGAGAAAAATATCACGCGTTGTGCAGAGGGTGGTCGTTCTGTTAGTATCGCAGAGGAAAGGGCTCTAGAGAGGTTGGTCGGAGGCGTAAAACATGGCAGACACGTTGCACACTTTGTCGAAGTGTTCGCGGGACTAGTAGTCAAAACCCAGGGTGAAAGGGTCAATGTCTGGAACCGTAGAGACGTTCATGACGAAAGGGATGCGGTGCATGCCCACTTGCTTTAGGTCGGAAAAAGTTCGCAGGCGCACTTGCTGAACAGGGGCCGATTACGGGGAGGACGAGGGAAGCATCGTGTGGCGTCCACGGGACATAAATAAAAAATGAGTTTTGATCTTCATGGCAGGTGCATAATTAGTGGCCTGCACTTCATTAGCCGTACACATGGCCGAGGTTAGAGATGAGGATTTTATCGTAGCAATCAACTCTCACGGGTACAAAACCCGAGTTCAAGCAGGAAACTATAAACCAACCATGGAACGCACTGATTCTGACGTCATGGCGTCGCTAAGCTAAAACCCGTTCATGCGCCTTGCACGGCCGACGTCTACTACCGCAAAACCCTCAAATATGTGGAACACACCGTTCCTGTTGAGACTCCGAGCGCCCGCAGCTTGTCGAATGCCCTGCCTTTGGTAGTCGTTGTCGAATTGTTATGTTTAGCGGACGCAAAAGTAAGCGGAAGGCAGAGGGGAAGGTGCTGTGCTTTTTCTTTAGGTGAACGCAAAACTTATTTACGAAAGCGTTGACCAGACGTGAAATCGGGGAGTTTATCCCTGTCGTGACCGCTTTCCGGAACAACCGGTGGAGCGGGGTGATCCAACCTGACGACCAAATAACGGAGTCTAAGGTACAATTGCTAGGGTCGCCACAGCATGAGAGAGTGTCTGCTAAAACATGTTTCATGCTTACGACGTGTTGTTGAACAACTACACAGTAGTCCGTTTTCGCGGGAAAAGGTAGTTGAACAATCAGCTCCAATTTTTGGGGGACCAAGTGGATGTACTTGCGGCTGATGTCGAAGTCGTGTGTACTGCTTGCAGTGGTCTGGGGCGCTGCGTTTGTTGCGGCGGGGGAGAATGAGGTCGGAGTAAATGAGTACTGAAGGGATAACGGTGCAATGGATTTTGCATTGTCTGGGGAGAGAGTGAGGGCCTGCAGCGCCGCTGCAGAGACTGCCCTACCGGGTGGCACTGAATTGTGAGGGGTAAGAGCTGCAACGGAGGGTATACTGGTGGACAGTGAGGTGGGGGTCACTGGGTACCGAAGGGTAACGGCGCAGCGGGAGAAGCGCGGTTGGGACAGGGACGGAGAGACTGCAATCAGACAATAGAGATTATGCGGTCGGGCGACACTGGACACTGGGCGTTAAGTGGTGCAATGAAGATTGTGTTGTCTAGAAGGAAGAGTGGGGGGCTGCAGGGGCGCAATACCGGTTGCACGGCTGGGCGGTTGAGTACGGATTGGTTAGTAGTTAACAGGTTGTGGAGTGATACACATTGCGGCGCCGGTTCAGGGGACCGGGTCGTACGGATGGGGTGACTGCTCCTCCAAAAACGGTTGTTGCCGTAAAAGAAACGAAAAGCGAGGAAATACCCTAGTCGATATCCTGCCTGTACGCCTACACGCGCTTCATTATACCTGCGTGCATCCGGAAACTTGTAAAAATCCACGAAACACTGACGGTGACCACACCCGTATTGAGTTCTACCAATAGCATTGTCGAGTAGACTAGTGGTGTCAAAGAACAGACATGCTTCCACTCATGGGTTCAAGGAAAGATGTAGCTACTACCGTTTCCGCAGGCGCCGAAGGTAGAATGGTCTACGCTCGCCACGTAGGAGACATTGGCGCAACAAGGTGTCAAGTGAAGACGATTGACTATACACCGTTTCCCCCCAAAGGTTGATATGATGACGCAGTTCCTGTAGGGCGTATTTAGAGTATAACGAAGCGCAGCCGGCGCCGCGAGTAATCGGAGCATCAACACGGTTTTATACCCCACCCCCCTGGTTCAGTAGAACAAACACGATGAAGCAACAGCATCCAACACATGAAGCAACCGGTATCCGTCCCAATCGGCTGGGGTCAACGTTTTCGCGACATTCGACAAAGCTGGATATTTCATGGGGCTGGAGCCATCGGCTGCAATAGCGGCCTAACCCTTAGAGCCAAGAAGTGGGAAGGCTATCCTGGATGTGTGGAGGACAGGCAACATGCCAAAACCGGGACGAGAAAACAGCGAACTACAGTCGAAAAACGTTTACAGGAGCACGGCTTTTTTTATGTTTTGGGCAGCGTGGCAACGAGGAAGGGCGCACATGATCTGGGTTTGGTTTACAAGTAATGTACTGCAGTGTCACGTTGAATCACAACACGTCTCATGTCGCACACACAAGCCCTCTCAAACTTCCTAAGGTCGCACTTGTAAACGAGCGGTACTTAGGCCACCGATATTACTCTTGCAGGACTTATAGTACTGTTAAAACATACCGCAACAATGCGGAGCACGAGAGCGAAGGCACACGGGTGGCGAGTCGCTAGGCTATGAAACCGATCAAACAAACAGCTTCTTACGTTCGAGAACTTCGACTTTCGACCAGCTGTGCTGATCAATCTCGCCGCGGCTGTTAGAATGACCGTTTTGTTTCAGTCGGATTTATATACGTTGCTCTTTTTTTTCTCTCGCCCCCTCGGATAATTGTCTGAGGCAACTTCTTTCACATCAAGGGCGGCACGTAAGACGGACGTAAAAAAAATGCCGACTTTGAAAACACGTCGTCGAGATATAAGGGGGACATAGGAAATTGTCCGAGGATTGTGATATTATGCGTGTTAGGTGGTAGCGGAGGCCCTGCACGTGAGCAAGGTAATGCGCACGGTACGCTCGTGAGTACAGCAGTACGGTGTGAGATTACCAGTAATTAGTGTAAATGAGGCCCGACCTCAGTACTTGCAGTAGCCATATCTGCGATACAGCAACGGATTACAGTATGGTGAGCAAACAAGCGCGAACATCTACGTACGTACGCGGTCAGAGGTATTCATAATGTTTGGGTTAAATATGTTTGAAAAACAAAATGTTGTCGTCAGGAGCAGCCGACGTTGCGGCAGCTGAACCAGCAGAAGCAATAATAGCAGCAGC
Source organism: Nereocystis luetkeana (assembly GCA_031213475.1). NCBI lineage: Eukaryota > Phaeophyceae > Laminariales > Laminariaceae > Nereocystis > Nereocystis luetkeana. Next base: position 643,006 of record JARUPZ010000039.1, read on the forward strand.
GTCTCCTACATTCCCAATGTCTTTAATAAGAGTAGATGGAAGGAAGCTTTCACCACGTCACGGGAGCTTCCACCACTTCCTATGGAAGCGATTCGAAGTTTTCACGGAGGAGATGGAAGCTTGCATGGACGCGCTGAAGCTTCTACATTTTCCATTAAATAAGCGTTCTTGGATGCTGCTTTCATGGAGGCTTCAATGAAATTCGAGAAAGGTTCCACGAGACATCAAGATGCCTACCACAAAAGCAATTTCCCTTAAGCGTGAGGCTGTTTCCTTGAAATGTTTAATCATCACTTCAACGACATAATTCGAAGTCCCTTTCCATGGAAACTCTTGTGATCTCTAGTTGAAGCGGTCGAAGCTTCCATGAAGGTAGTATAAGCTTCCATCGAAGCAGTGCAATATAATGTTTCAGGAAAGTTCCACGGCTTCATTGGAACCATGTGGAATCTTCCACGACTCAACATGGAATCTTGTGTAAGCTCCCACGACTTCCATGGAAGCTTGTGGAAGATTCAACAATTTTTATATAGGCTTGTGTAAGCTTCTACAGCTTGCATGGATGCTAGCGAAAGCTTCCACTAGTTCCATGAAGTCTCCGAGGAGCCTCCACTTTACTCATGGAAGCTCCCGGTCCTCCCATGGAAGCTCGTGGAAGTTTCCACCACTTATATGAAAGCTCGTTGAAGCTTCAACTACTTCCATAAATTGTTACAATATCTTCCATTACTTGTACAGACGCTTCCCCGACTCCGATGGAAATAATGCTAGCTTCCACGATTTCCAATGAAAGTGGGTAGAAGTATCAGCGATTTCCCTGTAACAGTTTGTGAGCTCTGTGAAACTTTCCCTGCTTCTGTGCAAGCTCTCACAACTTGCTGGAAGATAGGCTTAAATCGCATACGGGTAGCACAAGAGATCGGCCTGAGGGTGTCCTTCGTTATTGTTTGAGGGAGCTGCAAGTGGTCACTTTCCACAAACTCAGCGGTTACAGAACCGGCCGGCGTTTGGCGAACGAGTAGACAATATTTGGTTGCAAGTGATGGGGACTTACAAGCGTTGTACTCTTACCCATCCTGGTGTCATATCGGTGATGGGTTTGAGGGTGCTCGACATCGTCTTTCCGCCAACCGTGTCTTTGAACAAGCTCGAATTAGCGACTCGGACATCATATGGACTTGGCGATAGGTTCAAAGCGACCAAGCGATTGAAAAAGCCGTTATATCGTCTGAATTTGAAGCTAAATCCTTGATCGCAGTATTACACTTGAATCATTGCTGTATGGTGCTTGTTCGATATTCTTTAAACACTTTCTCTTCAAAATTTAGGCGAACACTTTCTCCAGGTTGCGAAAGCTGAATGTGACACAACTATGTAAGACCCCTGAAGAACACCGATGATATCCGACACTCTAGTTTTCCATCGCCAAGTGCGAAGGGAATTTGACTATAAGCTCCATATCCTGTGGTCGTTGTTGAATTAGGTATTGGTAATGGAACAGCGGCGGCTGTGTCGTTACATAGGAAATCCTGGGCACCGTACGAACACTCGATCGTGCTACAATGCTAGTGTGCGTTTGACGCTCTGGTCCACATCATATGGGAGAACGAATCTTTCGAAAGGCTAACGTCGCCCATTAGTATACTTCTCCGCTGCGGTGATGATAGACGTCACATTGCAATATCCCGTTCGCGGCGGTGTGTCTTCGTACGGCGAAGTGTTATCTCAGTGATTGCTTGACCGCTCGCGACCAATCGTAGGGTTAGGGCATCGTTCAACAGCATATGGTCGCGCGGGACTTCTAAAACTCCCACATCAGTCGGCAATGCGTGTACCCTGCGTCAAACGCGACTCACGGAAACTGCCAAATTTCCTTCGGTCTCGAGTAATTAATCACGGAGGGCAGTACTGTCAATAACTTCCACACCCCGAACCAGCACCCCAGACAAGGCAGGGCACTACGGTATTGAAGAATATTGTAGTATCATGCCCCAACGACATTCATGTCCGCTCCCCTTGCCCCTCCCACGCTCAATTTCCCTTTTCTTGTACAAGAGACATCTGACTGCCTGATTGAAAAATATTGTGTGCACATTGCCTTCTCTGGAAGAGGCCACAACAGAGAATATTGCCTTGAAGTACAATTTCATTGGCGGTTGTGATTCATATGCAAGTCCGCCTCCAAGGCGGTTTCTTGTGAATGCCACTGACCCGTGATGCGATTCGCCTAACGCATCACGGCATGTCACGCACGATGTAAATAGGTTCTCCCTGTCCGGTGAAAACTCGCCGCGCCCCGTCCCGGCATTGTAAGATGCGACGGGGTTAATACCACTACGTCTGTGCATGAGACGAGTCTTCAGCGTCTTCTCCCTCCCCCCCTGACCTCTTCCACGACATACAGAAGTGTGCGTTGTTCAAGAGGGCGCACGAAAACGGCCTTGCCACCAATTTCGGGCTAGGCGCACACGATGTACACACGTCCGTAATGGGGAAAAAATGCCGGCACGCCTGACGCCTCCGCGGTCATAGTTACATGCGCCCACCCACATACCGACCATCCACCGTCATCTTTCATCCCTCCCATCGCCTCCCTGATCGACTGTCAATCGACATTCTGATGACCACGTACGGTATCTCTTGTCTAAAAGAGGCCACGCGGACCTCAGGCTCATTACCAAGGTATCCTGATAATGTTAGATAAAGCGCGCAGACTTGACTGTCGAATGTAGGGGTTTCTGCTAGTTGGTTTTTGTTCCCAAAGCCCACCGAAATGCACTGGTTCAGAAAAAGTTCGACCAGTATCCGTGGCATCTGCTCCACCAATGCACGAACCCTGCAAGCAGGATCTAAAACGCGTCATGGAGTTGATTCTGACATCGTTACTCGATATGCCCATGTAAACATATTCCGCTTGGGGTACGAGGGTAGTGTTTTTAACAGCATACTTGAAGGGTTCATGGAGAATGTGGTCCGCACGTGGTAGTATATTGTTTGTCTTTCACGGAAGACTCAGCGACAATCGTCATTCTTTGGGCATAACGTCCGGTATCATATTGTGTACATGTCACCTGCGTCGGTACAAAGGAAACATTCAAATGCCGTTACATGGTTCTTGAAGACATGATGGTAGTTTACCTCATTTAGGTTTCTGTTCTGCACGAGTGCAGGTTTTTTCCCCACGAAAAAAGACGAACTGCACTCTCTGGGCGACAATGTCACATCGACCACTCGCACCGTGAATCCAAACGTTGTTGCTCTCCGCCATGGTATAGTTCCGAAAGAAAGATTCATCTCCGTCGTCGTCAACCTCCTACAACGTCGGAGCGCCCCGCGCCTCAGGTGAATAAAACTCGCCGCATTCCGCCATATATATACTTCGCAAATAAATGGAATTCGATTTGTGCCACAGTAGAGCCATAGTGGAAGACGCACGCGCGTGGAGGCTACTGATATAGACGAGTGGTCGAGAGCAAAGGATAGTTCACTCGATATTTGGATTTTCTGTCCGCCGTTATCCGGAAACCCGCGTTGTCCACGTTAGGCAGGGTCAAATATCGGTTCAGCACAATCACATGTAGTTTGCAAAAAAATGGGTTTATTCGTATCCAATCAGCGTTCGCAGAAAGAAGTGCCCCCCCCTACACAGTACAATACGGAGAGGCAGCACGGTGGAAGTCGTAGTCCACAGCGTCTCGGATGGGGTTGAGCTTCCCGAGCTATATCTACTGTACGTTCCCATTTTTGGTGTGTTTCCTGTTGTGCAATTCTTTTTACGGCAGGAGGCTCGATCTCGGATCTAATGTTACTATTAGGTACTCAAATATATAATTACTACTGCTGTACTCCCGTAGTATGCAGGACCACGTCGTTTGCAGTGTATTTTGTCTAACACGGCCCCGATGTCCACCCATATTTAGGGCGGACCACTCACACAGGTGGGCGATCCTGCTGTGGCCACTAGGGTCGGGCGTGACCGGCAGGAAGTAATTCAACCGAAGCTGGTGAGGAGGTGGATGTTATCGACGAACTTGCGTGCTGTAGTTGTTTCATGTTCTTCTGCTCTCCGTATCCAGTACGCGTGATTAGTTTCTTCGTTTTTCTTTTCCCTTTTTTGAAAAAACACTCTCCACGGCTGCGAGTTGACGGCACTCATACATATAGGGCTGGGTGAGGTTGTAGCGGCAATTATATTATTTTCCCATTACACTACCGTGCATTAAGACTACCATAGTGCATTTGCGTACACGTAACCGGGTCGGACTGGCGTTGACGTAGTGTGCGTTGGTAATGGTCGGCCGTGGTGAACAATATGTTTGTCGAATACACCCCCGAATACACCTTATCTGGATCAAGATCTGCAATGGAAAACACAATTCGCAGCACGTACGATATTGCGCTCCTCTTTGAAGCGATGTTCAATTTACGCGGAAAGCAACAACGAAAAAACCCAACCTCCGCCTGTTTCAATTTCGGAGGCATTCAATGATCGTCCCCGCTGCACCTGTTGGCGGTATTGACCGTAGACAACGGTTCGGGTCTACGGCACAGTCTATTGCGCCGGTAGGAGGCTGGATTCGACGACGAGGGAGGAGGGAGACTGAGCGTCGACGTGCGGGGAAGAGACGGATTGACCTCCCCCTGAGCGGATTTTTTTTTTTCAGAGCAGAACCGCAAGTAAGTGCGAGGAGCATTTTTAGAATGACGGAGAAAGGGAATCAACTGGAAGGGAATGGCAACGAGTGCACGCGCAAAGGAGCGGGTGGATTGGGCCAAGGCGATGAAGCGGCCATGAAGAGCGGCAGGAAGACGGTGCACGGAGACTCATGACCTGCGCGCACACTATCATTACGAGAGAAGCAGTCATAGTTTGTTTTTTCCTGGTATTGGCTTTCACGAGGCAGAAAAGTATCTACCGGTGCTTGGTATTAACGTCGTCACTGGTCTTTGTAGTTTAACTAGTTGTATACCCTTTATTATGGGGAATAAAACCTGCTACGCAATTAATTATCAGGGACGTGGTATCATAACCGTGCTGCACCTTTTTGTGTCAGACAGCCCAGAAAGAGATGGCGATCGTTGATACTCGTGTGGTAGTAAGGTTTGATTGCTCTATTTTCACTGCATATCCACGAGTCTTCACTCTGACACCACTCCAGATAGCAGGCAGGTGTGTTTCTCTTTCGTTTTCAGGACTACCGTGCGTTTCGTACGGTGCAGGCAGCACTTCAGACAGAGTCCGCTGTAGTCAGCAGCCACGAGTTGGTTAGTGGTGGGAACGGGGGTACTCTATGTTATAGTTGAGAGGATATACCCGCGGCCATGTTAGTTCAGTTTGCACATTGGTTTTAAAATAGCTCGTGTGCGCTTTCTTCGTCTCGTGTATTTCGAGGCAGCCGCATTTTTGATTTTTTTTTAGTTTTTCGTATATTTCTAGGGCTCCAGCACCTTTGTGTGACCACGGACTCTTTCGTCAGAGAGTTAATGTGAGAACAACAACAGCAACAATATTATTGTCGTTGTTTTGACATTTAATTTACTCATCGCCACAATACCATGCAGTGCGTGGTCGCAGTATACGGTTTTGATCCAAAATACGGGAAAGTATCAACTTTTATTTCGAACTTCTTTCTTTGATTACATTCACCACACGTGACATGTGTTCCGTCCTAGCAGGTGGATACCATCTCGACAAACGGTTAAGAACCGATATTTCTTCTGAGCAGCAGTGAGAGTTGTTAAAACTACAGTATAGTACGTAGCAAAGCCAACTTTTGATAGCCGGAGAGAAGAACCATTCTTATTACGGAGTATTTTGGGTATTTGTCGTGGACGTAACTGAGGTGTATGTTCTTTCCTCGGTTTAGTCTCCCCGAGTGAAGTATATTCACACCTCCCCGTACATTCTATGGCCCTCGCCCGTTCTCTCTGTTCAAGCATGCCAACGGTTCAATTATATTGCTCACTTTTCTTTTGTTCAAGCATGCCAACGATTCAATATCTGTGTTCTGCTGCAGCAGCTATCGTCCATACATATACATGCTGCTTCGTAATAATAGGTACCAGGTATGACGTTCCTGCGATGCCTCTCGTGTTATTTTGAGGGGGGGAGTAGACTAACCCTTTCGGTACTGTAGTTAGTCCCGTGTTGGGACAAAAGCCCATATAATTTCATGTGGCAGTAGCACAGTCCCGTTCTGTGGGAAACCAAACGGCATTATTAGAGTGGTCTGTCCCCCAAACGGTCCTGCAGTACTAAATCAACGGATTGTTCTTGATGGCTTAATCGGAGGGGACCAAAATATTAAACTCTTTTTGATCGGGACGTTTCGCTTCTTTTTCTTCGGGCTGTGCTTTCGTCTGTGCCGGGGAATTTGGTATGTTTCATGTTTGCCTCATGCGGATTTTACTGCGACCCGTGCTGTCCAATTCCTTTGATACCACCCCGCCGGATGATAGTAAACCCGCCCACTACGTATAGCAGTACGTATTTTGCTTGCTTTTTTACTATTGCGTGTGCTTCTCTGTAGGGGCATAAAAACCCTTTTCACACTATTTTATTGAGGCGAGCGAGCGAAGCGAGCCTTTTTTTACATGTTTTTTAACCAAGGAACAAAACGCCTGGTCATAACGGCTAGGGTACGAGGGTAGGGTGCCTGTTTTGATTTTTTCTGTATATGTATGTGTGTGAGTTTGTGTGTGGATTCAACATTTTTATGGTCCACCTTTCACCACCGCGCTTGACGCACACGCCACCAAATCCAGTCCCGGCGGTCTCTGTGCACGCACACACACGCAAGACACTTTCTCGTCCTGGTGGGGTGGAAAATCGTTCACAGTTCGTCGAGCTAGGTGCGGCAACGTGTGTAGGCACATGTCCGTGCTGGGCCGTGTTCAAAATTCAAAATCATAACGGTTTTTGTGCCTGTGCCAACAGCAGGCAGACAGAAGGCAGACTGTGCCTGCCCACAGCATGCCCACTGTGCCTGCCCACAGCAGGCAGACTATGCTTGTCCATAGCAGGCAGACTGGGCCTTTCCACAGCAGGAAGATTGAGCCTGTCCGCAGCACTCAACAGCAGGCAGACTGGGCTTGTCCACAGCAAGCAGACGGCTTTGGTTTTTTAGCTTTCTTCTACCTACGTAATAGCTAACGAAACCCAACTACGAGTAGTCATAGATAGGCAGACTTCGCCTGTCTGCCCACGGCAACGTTCTGGCCATGTGCTGCAGGTGAAATTGTCAGGCCTATCCTCCCACTGACGAGGGGACGGAGAAACAGGAGAAGATCTGCTGTAGTTGTACAGCAGTCAGTAGTAGTGGTGGCACCTGCTACGAGAACCTCTGTAGGATACATGTATGTCATATATGAGGTTGTAGATATTTCGTCTTCAAATTATGAGGGTGGAATCAGGAACCACACACACAAAATGGAGTACGGTGTACAAAGGGCACCAGACGAGCGTACTGCAACGCTGACCCTGGCCTCGTGGATCCTACTGCTACCTCTGCTGCTGTTTTGCTGCTGGAGAAGCTCTGATGTAGATGTTGCACAGCTGCAGTGGTTGTGGCACCTGCTACGAGAAGCTCTTTTGGGCATGCCATGTTCGTGTTGTCGTCTCGAAAATATTATGCCGACTCTCGAGCTGGGAAGCAGGAAACATATATAAAACGAGTGCAGGGTAAGTACTACAGTACGTATGTGTATATGTACGCGTACAAAGGGTGCAAGGGTTAGACCGACAAGCCGAGCGTACGGCGACGCTGACCCTGGCCTCGTGTGTCCTACTGCTACTGCTGCTGCTGCTACTGTTATGGTGCGGGAGGCGCACTGCTGCTGTAGATGTCGTACATCAGTCCAAGTAAAGTTGTGGTGACACCTGTAACAAATGTTGCGAAAAAGAAGCTCTTTCCGTTGGACAAAACATGTGAGATGCAGATTTTTATTGTGCTGAATTTCAACCAGAAAACACTCTGCTGGATAAAATATGTCGAGTGTTGTGTGTTCTTGACTCTTTCTACCCGTCGACATCCAGCACCACAGCAGTGTCCGTGCCGGTTCCTGAATCCCTGTGAGAGATACAAGTTCTGTATTTTTTTTTTTACAGCAGTGCAGATTTCGTCTTCAAATTATTATGCCGGATTTCGAGGTGGAAACCAGGATACACACGACCAAATCCAGTACTTCTTCATATCGAGAGCCAGGAGAGGCCAAGAACATTTACGAAACTTATTGAGATGCACCCACGACGGCGTACAGTAGTACAGTAGTCCGTACGTGGTAGATATTCCTTCGTGTTCATTCGTTCAGCACAATACAAAATAATCCGTATGCGCCCAGCATGCTGCATCGCAGATATGACTACTGCAGGTATTACCGAGGTCGCGCCTCGTTACCACCAGTTACTAGTAATAGTACTACTGCAGTATGGTACCGTTCCCGGGACAAACCACGTGAACTTGGTAAACCATCGCTATATTTTTTTCCTCCCTTCGCGATGCGTCGCGTACAACCTGTTCAATTAGCGCTGATATGCGATGAATGGATAAGCTCCCAACAGCCACACTAGGCTGTGAGCGAGGCACTGCAACACGCAGTGTGCAAAAGATAGTTTCAGGTGTCTTTAATATGTCGGTCCGGAAAGGAGTAGACAAATGTAGTGGGAAAAGTAGAGTAGGTCATGTGGGTCAACTCTCCACAGCCCAGTAACAACCGCACGTAGTCGAATACCTAAACCTCCTCGCATGGTGTCTACTCGTACATACGCGTGGGACTGCTCGTGAGTGATGCCACGAGACGATCCCTGTAACTTCACCTCCGTGACACAACGTATGTAACCGTAACTAATTGCTAGGCTGTTCGTTGAGACAAGCTATATCCAACACCCTCCGTGGCGTTGAAACAACTAACAAGCCTCGATAGCACAAACAAGCACCATCCACAAACAACAAAATACTGTATATCGAACAGAACAGAAAAAAACGGTGTTTCTCAAAACTCTCCTTGCCAATAGCCTTCGTGAGAATGTCCGCATGCTGGTCGTTCCTCCGAAGATATCAACCGACAAGTCTCCCGTCCCCACCAACTCGCCCAAGAAATGGTACCGTACATTGATGTGCTTACTCTTGGATAAGCTCAATGGGTTCTTGGCCAAGTCTATTGCCCCTTTGTTGTCTTCAAACACTCCAATACTCGGCGACCCCAGGTTGGGCATTACAAAAACCAACACTCCTCTCAAGTAAAGGGCTTCCTTCACGCCATCGGCCATGACTACGTACTCCGCCTCGGTCGTTGATAGGGTGACGCACTTCTGCGTCCTAGAAAACCACGACACGAGTGTACCCCCGCAACAGAGAGCCTCGCATGAGACCGAACGCCTATCGTCGGCCTTGTGGGCGTAGTCCGTATCCACGTACGTCTTTAAGTCATATTCCAACTGCACTTCCTCTACTTTACTGTCCTTCCTGAATTCAGACCCAAGTTAGCAGTTGCGCTCAGGTACTCAATTATTTTCTTAGCCGCCTTAACATGTACCTCCCTAGGGTCATGTGAAACCTTGCAACCGCCCGTACTGCGTTGGCGATGTCCGGCCTCGTCTGATTCGCAATCCACATCAGACTCCCCACCATTTCGCGGTATCTCGCGTCCACCGAAGGGTCCTCACCACTCACGTGCCTGAGGTCCAATGACGGACAAGCGGGGATGGGGCTGGTTTTCGTGATTCCAAAACGTTCGACAACATTTCGAATAAACTGTGTCTGCGAAATCTCCAAGGTCCCTTTATCACGATCTCTCTTGTACTCGCTACCCATGTACCACGTAACCTCGCCAAGATGTTTCGTAGGGAATCTCTTGTTGAGATCCGCCACTGTATCCCCGCTTACCCGGCGAGATCGTTCGTGAACTCGTCCAGCCCCGCGTTGATGGCGGCAAGGAGCTCCTCCCGGACGGGGCGGGAGTAGGGGAGCAGGCCCATTTAGTGGGACTGTAGGCAGTTGAGCACCAACGCGTGCACCGAAACCAAATCATGCCCAAGTTCAGCAACGCGGGCCGTGCAGAGCACCTCTCGTGCCGTAGTCGAGGGCGGCCGCGAAGGCCGCGATGAAAGTCCCAATGTGCACCTCGGCCGGCACCTGGTCCGGCGTCTCCCCTGCTGGGGGCGGGGGAAAAAGATATTCGACCACGAAACCTGAGACACACTGCAGCTGTTTAGCAACGGGAGGGGAGACACCTGCGCCCTTTTCTAGTATGAACTGCAGGAGATCCGACGACAGCTTCAAGACCACGCTGAAGCTCCCGCGAGCCAGGAAGAGCTTTGCCCATGCCAGGTCCCGCCATAGCTCGGCCGCGACCCGGGGGTTTGTCTCGATGACCGTGGCGGCGGCGGCCGCCAGACGGGGGTCTACCGGTACCGCCTGCGATGGGGTTCCGAGCGCTCCCGGGGCCCACGGCAGCGGCTGGACCGCCGCGTGCGCAGAGCCCCCGAGCGGGGCCGGGATTGACGAGTGAGGCTGCCCCTGTGCCTGCTCGATGGCATCGAACCAGTCGGCGATGCCCTGTTGGCTAGCCGCTACCACCTGGGTGCTCGCGAGAACTTACTGGAAGATGGAGGCGAGAGAGAAGGGTCGCATCGCCGGTGATGCGGCCGCGGGGTCCGGAACTAGGGGCACCACGAGGCCGTCGGCGCCGGCCCCGGCCCCGGACGGCATATCGGCGGAGGTTGACGTGGCGTCGCTGCTGTCGGCAGCCCCGCCCGGGTTGACGCTGGCCATGTCGCGTGGTGCAGCGGGCAGGCTCGAAACAAGACCGTCAGTAAAGAAAACAAAGCAGAAAAAAATTAACTTGGCGTGCTGTCCCGTACAGCAACAGCGCTGTTGTGACGCTAAACTCCGTCCCCCGCCAAGCGGCCACCGAGGTGTCGGCTCTGCTTTCTCCCCGTACTTCGTCTCCGACCCTCTCGTGAGTGCCCTCGGGCTCGTATGCCACGTAGACGAGACAAGTGCGACACGAGGTGTTTAGTCGGTAGAATGTTTGTACCCGGATTACTCGTTACCTTTCGTCAACCAATAATTCGAATGCAAATCACGCCTCCACGACCTCCGCATTCCTACGTAAAACTACTGTTTGTTTTGAGTTATTTAAAAGGGCAGGAAGGCGGATATTCCGAAGGCAAAAAGCCATACCAGATCGGTGGGCGATATGCCGTCTTACCGTGATTTAGGTTTTAGTTCATGGGAGAACTAAAAGTACAGAACAGCGCCGACATTTTGAACTCCACGTGGACCACGAAACGAACGAGAGTCACTCACGCCGGGTTGGGCGATCAACATTCAACATCATCTCCTTGAAGGAAGCAGAAGAACGTGGAAACCCCCTGGGGAGCTGCGTAAGGGGTTTGCTAGCCATTGGACCAGCAAGGAGCTCTCGCCCTCGAGGTGGATGAGCATCTCGCGGCGGTCGTAGTCAGAAAAAAGCCGTGAGATTGGTTTGATGGTGCCGCCGTAGTCTCGTCCTTTCCGTTGTCAAAGTTGTTTTTCCTAGAGCAGCTGCCGTTGGGCGGCCGCAAGGGACACGATGGTGGCCATGGTACTGATGCCCTCTCTCTCCGTGGCGGTCGATGCACACGTGTTAGAGCCCAGCTGTGTACAAGCGTAACCAAGCATGTAGCGTCGCGACCCGTCATGAACCCAGTCAGTCTATAACCTCAACAAAATTGTATCATGCCACCAAGGTCTTGTGCCAAAGCAATTTTTATCACTTTTAGAGTTGATCAGAAAAGGCTGACGTTCCAATGTCATGCTCGTCCGCCGCCTACTGTGTCGTTCCCCCGTTTCGACGCCGTGCATTCCCTCGTTCCGGTGGCTTGCTCTTCCGTCGTTTGCTTGCTCGGAAGCCGTGTCCGTTCCTTGCTCTATCGACCCGATGCCTTGATCGTACTGCCCAACGACCAGACCTTGAAGGAGTCGACCAGCAGCTATACGGAGCTGTTGAAGACCTGAAGCGATACTGAGCGTTCGATGAAGAGACGAAGATCTTCTGCTCCTGTCCTTCCTTGATTTGTGTCTATGAAAGAGGTGTCGGTCCGTCGGGCGTGAACAGTTGGGTATAGACTTGTGTGTTGCTGGATGTATGTTGTGTCTAGTCCGTGTGAATGTGTGTGTGTTGGGTTGCGACGGAAGGCGTACTCTTCCGTGCCTGCTAGTGCTTGTGGGGTGCTGGGTGTATGATGTGACTGCGTAAATGTTTGTGTGTTTAGGTTGAGAGGGAGCGTACTTTGCCGTGCCTGATGGGGTGCTAATCTCGTGATTAAGTGAGGAGCAGTTCCACACCTGACGCGGTGATGAGCTTTCGCCGAGACCGTGAATATCTCTGGTTCTGTTCGAAGAATTGTGGTTTTGTGAGAGTTTGAGTGATTTCTGCTTGTAACAGAGAGTCGGTCTGGCGTAGATCAGTTGGGTATTTTTTCTGTGTGGGGGTTGTCTATTTTGTGCCTCGTAGTGGGCAAATAGATCTATTGATGATGTGACTTCTTCGTTTATTTTCTGTCCATTTGGGGGGACTCAAATTACACGGGTATTGACTTTTGACCCGTTCAGAGAACGCTTGAATGGCGGTTTAATTAAGCCTAGGCGTTAGTGCACTGCACTTGTTCACAGTTGAACAAGTGTGGTAGGGAGACTATATCTCATTGAATATTGGTCAGGCAGTCAAACTCGCAGTGAAAAGGCGAGGGTGAGGTTTTTTCATCGGGGATTCCCTCTGATGGCGCTTGCTTTTTCGGTTAGTTCTTGCCTTTTCCCGAGATCAATATTTTTTTGTATAGAATCTTGCGGTTCTTTACCCTCGGTTACAGTCGAAGATTGCTGTAGCATATTTCTCAGTTCTTCGCATTATGCTAGGGGGGATGGTACGGTTTGGGACCGTTTCAGGAGTTACTTCGACTCGCGTTTTGTATCAGCAGGGGCCGCGTCATTTACGGCCCCTCCCCCAATTTGTGGATTGCCACTTCTTCTCCTCGTACCACGTCCATTTTCTCGGTGGTCTTACATGTTGCCTTGGTCATCGCTACCGACCTGGGCACAAAGCAATCAGTTTACCATCTACATGCCTGGGAGACCTTCTCCATAGCGTCATAATCACACTCTACCTCTCTGGAACACGTGCGAGCGTACGTATCGACTCGGTTGGATCGTGGCCAGACTTGAGGTTGGTTTTGTGTTCTCTATTATATGCATATTGAAGGCAAGTGTTGTAATCCTACTCCATCTGATGAGGACTGTCAATGGCGATCCTTTGAATTGGCTCATGCCTGAGCTGCTTGCCTCATCCTGACCCTAGACCTCATGTATGCACCCGATCTATAACATCTACCATGATTTTCAGGTGGAGCACCATACACCGTTGTTCTGCCTTTGGTCTGCGCCTGAGGTCCGAATATAGAGGTGTTCGAGGGCGTTAGATTGCAGCGTGCGCCTGTGTCTATAATATTTCAATACCTTCAGCAAACATCCGTTGTGCGTGTACCTAGAAGTCTGTCAGCACGTACTTTGAGTTCAAGCGTGGGGAGCGGGCTGGTTCATGTTTTTTCGGTGGGGGTTTCTTCACCTAAGAATAGTGTCAGCGTTTGCATCGCCTCCATCTCGCCAGAGCCTTGGCGAGTGCCAAGGTCTAACGGACTTTTTTGCATCCTCTTTGGGTACTACTGTGGACAACGAAAGATCCTGTTTTTTTCAATCTACCTTGGGTGTTTGCCGGGGTGCTGACTCCGTTGTTACTAGCGACATTCGCGTTTGCGAGGGAATTTTGGCTCCTACTTGCTCCCGTCGCTTCGACTTCTTTGCGTGTCACGCCGACCCCGGGCCCACTGCTACACTTCGTGGAAGACGTTTTTTCTTGAGGAATTCCTGCCGTAGTTGGTTTGGGCGTCTGCCAAAGGTTTCGTTCGTTGTTGAACCGCTAGGTGTTGCAGGACATGTGTCGACTGGCGCCGGGATTCGTTGAGCAAGTGCTTACTGTCAAAGTTGAATATCACGCTCATGTCGCCTTCATATCTCATAACAGCTGTAATACATATTTATTTCCTACCTGCTTTTTCGGTCATTATAACTGCTCTCTTGCGTCACCCTCATCTGCATGTTCCACTTGTATTTTACTTATACTAATACATACCTGGTTGTTAACAGGTATATTTGAGCTATTGCCCCAACTGCAGCACATACAACTGCAAATGGTGGAATAGCTGAAACCAACCCACCAAAGACGTATTTCGGCAAGAGTATTCTTACACACTTCGCTCATGCCACTCCGAAGGGAAAACTTGTAAACAAAACTTTAAATTCGTTTGCTCTGGTCGGTCGCCTTGGGGGCGTTTCGGTGGCCTTTCGCAAGATTGTCAACCCTGATTCGCGAGAGCTTTATAATATTCGCGAGTGGAGGGACTTTTCGAGAACAGCTTCAACAGAACTGCCGTCGATGTCAGTTGCTTGGCCCGAAGAGATCGGATAAAAAACGGCATACGATAGTAGACCGATTTGTTTTTTTTTTTGTTGCGAAATAGTTTCAACAGGACAACGACACGGGTCATTGGATATTTTCGTGCGTGGACATATGTAGACAGCGTACGACGCGCGTTACGCTGGTGCTACCTCTTCATACGCCGCTTGGCCTCCTGCTGGCGTTGCTCGTACTCGTGCCGCTCCTGCTCGTGCCGCTCGTGCTGGTGCCCCTCCTTCTGGTGCCGCTCCTGCTGGTGCTGATTTTGCTTTCGCTGTTTTTGTTGGTACCGGGTGCTCCTCTCGCTAGTGCTGCTTCTGCCTGGTAGATGGCATCGCCTGCTCCTGGTGGTGCTGCTGCTACAGAGAGGACTGCACTCTTTCCTGCTGCCGATATTAGTGGGTCTGCCTTCAATACAACTCTGCCTCGCCCTGTGCTGGCGGATCTTGGAAGCCTATTTTGAACAGAAACCTCCTGTCCAAGTCAGTGCCCAATCTCACTGTAAAGTGCAACCGCTGCATCTCCCAGCTATATGACGGAGACAGAAGTTTGTGGGCAAGGTCGATTTTGCGACCTGCGACCACGGTACCTGCCCCGGCAGCGGGATAATTTTGAAGTGGCCCGAAGACTACGAATTTTGCGCCAGGCCTATCAACGTCCGCACGGTGTCCTTCACGCTCGAGACAGGAGGTGGCGGTGAGTTGTGTTATGTGCTTCTCTGCTGTTGTTTTTGTTGCTGTTGTTGTTGTTGTTGTTCTTGTTCTTGTTGTTGTTGTTTGTGGCCTATGACTACCGCCGCGGCTGCTGTTGTTGAGTTTTTTCCACATTACTTGCAATTTTTTATTGTATTAATAGGATAACCCGACTTGGTGGCGCAGCCCATTGCTGCTGCTACTCTTGCTGCTGCACCTTTTCCTTATGTTGTTACCCTGCGCGCGTACCGCCCCTTATGATGTTGTTCTCGTTTCAAGTTGGTTTTTGTAGTCGTCGTTCGCGTTGTTGCTGTTGTAGGGACCTTAGAGTCATTATCTACTGCCGCTGCTGCTGTTAGTGTTGTTGTTGTTGTTGTTGTTGTTGACGTTGCTGTTCCGGCATGTTGTCGACCTGCAGGACTGAATCTACAACCAAGATGTGTTTGCCTTCGTGTTTTTTTTAGCACGCGTATGCGATGCTGTTGCCGCTGCTGCTGCCGTTATTCTGTACAGCCTGCGTTCATTTCCACACCGAGGCAGGTGTCTACCTTCGCTGCTGCTGTCGTGTACATGGTATGCGGTCGGTGGCAGTGCTGTTGCTGTTCCCGAACGTAGTCGACCTTTAGCACTCAATCCAAGACAAACAACGTACTAATTAATATTGCCATTTGTGTATGCGCTACTGCGCCTACTGATATTTGCTATGGTGCTGCTGCTGCCGCTGCTACTGCCGTAGTTGTTTACTTCCTGCGTTCGATCCCCCAACAGTGTCTACCGCCGCTGCTGCTGCTGTTGTCGTTGTGGTGTTGTTGTTGTTGTTGTTGTTGTTGTTGTTGTTGTTGTTGTTCTTGTTCTTGTTGTTGATCTTGTTGTTGGTGCAGGTGTTGGTGTTGTCGCTGTTGTTGTTTTTGTTGTTGTCGTCGTTGCTGTGTTCCCGCACGCGAGAACACGACTTGGTGGCGCAGCCCATTGCTGCTGCTGCGACTGCTGCTGCTGCTTTTCCTGCTGGTGTAACCCCGCGCGCCTATCGTCCCTGATGCTGATTTTGTTGTGTACGCAGGCGTCGTTCGCGTTGTTGCTGTTGTACCCAGCTTTGAGTCGGTGTCTGCCGCCGCTGCTGCTGCAGCTGTTGCCTATGTTGTTGTTGTTGGCGTGGTTGTTGCCGTTCCCGCATGATATCGATCTTCAGCACTAAATACAAGACACAAATACATACCAGGTACTACAGTAATTTCGAGATTTATTTTGCACACTACAGCAGTGCGTATACCCCCCCCAAAAAATAGCCATTGTTTTTCTCGATACTAGCTCACACCGAGACAGGGGTATAGTACGCCTACTGCCATTTGTATATGCGCTGCAGCTGCCGTTGTTGTTGTTTTGTACACTATAACCAACTTGTTTTTTCGAACAGTTGCCGTTGTTGTTTACAGCCTGCGTTTCTTTCCACACCGAGACAGTGGTCTACCGCCGCTGCTGCTGTTGTTGTTCCGACACGACTAAAGACAGGCGTTGAGTACACTAATACGTTTCCATGATTTATGCTGCTACCGACTCTGCCGTCGTGTCCCTGCCGCGAAAAAAAACGTAAGGGTTTGCCAACATTATTCATGATTCCCATTTCTATTTACCATTCGTGCTTCCTGCCTCTACAGCGCACGCCAAAGCGTATTTTCTCAACTGTTTTCAAAGGGTTTTTTGCCAAAATCAGGTATAATACCTGACCACTTTTCGGCCAAAATCAGTTACATTTTAAAAACAAGCACTAAACACACCCAGGAGTCCTGCTGTTGTCCAGGCTGACATCGTAACTGATTTTGGCTCGAAAAGGCCAACTTATACCTGTTTATTTCTACTCTCTCTAGCTTTCAACTGATTTTTGCCACCTTTGAACCAATCAGAGGGGCCACATACGTACACTGTTGTTTATCTCCGTATGCGTCTGCCCTCCCTCGGTTGAAAATCTTCTGCATTACGCAACATGTAAACTCTATTATACTCGCACGTACACGTTGTACGTCAAAGTACGTATTGTTTTACACAAATAAATATGCATGCATGAGTACGCTGGTTTCACTTTGTTTCTTCTGTGGGGTGTGCAACGTGCTTCAATTATTGAATAGTTGTTGTGTCCTACTGCCGCTGCGGTGTTGTGTTCTATGGTCACAGCGGTCCATACATCACCATGGTCTTCATCTGCACCAACACGCGTCGATATTGTCTCAGGTTCGGTACGGCAAGAAAATTTCGTGCCGAGCTGGCAGTTCCGCTAGGACGGTCAAGGAGATTTAAGCTGTCCACGGTGGGGGGGCGCCAGAGTAAATATTCTTTTTGGCGCCCCCGCCGTCACAGAACAAACAGAGCCTATTAACAGTGACTCTCTGCAGGTCTACGTGAAGCCCGTGGTATCTACACCCAAAATAAAACTGAACGTCTTAGATTTTGGAGGCCATAGATAATATATGGCACGCTTTTTTTTTCACCCGACTTTCTTGGACAGAACACCGCTCGTGGCGCACGTTTTTACTTTGTTATCGTATACACCCGATTTTGACTCAAACGGATCAGGTCTAACTGCTATTATTGGCATTTATTTGCTCTTTTCAAGGCCACGCTAGCACGCTCAGGTTATTCGTCTGGTGGCCAAAATGAAAAACCCGTGTTTGTAAAGGAACGGCGTCATTATCCGGCTGGTCTGTTCGCCAAAAAAAAATTATACGTCTCGCAATTTTTTTACAGCTGATCACACGCTAGAAATCCCCTCAATAATTGAATTAATTTCGACTATTGATAATTATATAGGAAATAGAGTGGCATCGATTATGAATGAAAAACAGCAGTGATGGTACCACAGGTACGAGTTTAAAGTATACCATCGGGCACAGCAAGAACGTCACGAAGAGAGAAACGGCACTTCGAACCCACAGCCAGTAGGTAGCCCCATGTCCTCATCATGCCCGACGGACAGCCGCAACCTACCAATCTCACGAAGCCCGATGATGGCTGATGGATGAGCTGGCCGACGTTCTGCAACTCGATCCGCTTTGGCGCTGGAGCTGCACAGGGTTGCCATCGACAACCCGCCTAGCATACGCAGATGGCTTCTCACCTGTGCCCTGTGCCACGGAGCAAGCTGGGGAGTGCGAGTGCGAGACTCCGCTCCCGAAGTGGAGGAGGGTGCCGAGCCGGGTGCGGCTACCTGCGGTCGTCAGCAGGCCGAGATTGTGGCCGGAGTCGATATGCAGGTGCGTCGCCGTTCTTCGTCGTGCATATTTCCCGAAAGAATATAGGCACTGGTACTTTTTTCACTACTGCTCCATGCTGTTGGTTACTTGCGCAATCAGTAGCAGGGGCAAAATATATATATATGCTGGGAACAGCAGTAGTATGTAAAAATGCCTTTGTTGAGTAGCCTTCATTATGCCTGTACTACTACTGTACGTATACGAGTATTAGTTTGTTTTTTTTCCCCCCACTACAATGCACGTCGTCTATATTATATACCAGGAAAGTCCATGGTCCAGATACGTATCCACCACCCATATATATTGTAAAGGACTTTTATAACACATGGTCTAATGTTGTCGTCCGGAGCGGTATGTTCTTGTGTATCGAACGGTGTGGGACACATGATGATCTGCGGCATATATATACCTGGTATTCAACTAACTGCTATCGGAGATCCCAACCTGCCGTTGTCAGGTGCTGTGCGGGATCTGTTTGCACCTTTATTTTTGTTTTCAATGCAGATCAAAGCAGTATAATAATAGAGTCGTGCGATTTCATGCAGATTGCACTGGTCGTGGCTTCCGTATAACGAACTACCGCGGACATGGTATGAAAATGAAAACAGATCCGTAATATTATAGAAAGCTCCTCACATAAATCGATCATGACCTAGGAATCGATGATCTGCCCAGTTTTACGGCAAGCAGGGGTGTATAAACATGACACAACGATAACAAGGGAGTACATAATACAAGATGTCTAATGCTCCACCAAGTTGGAAACCCGATTTTAGGTGACAAGAGTCAAATATGCCAGGACAAATTTTAATGTCCAGTCGTCTGCGGACGATGTCTGTCTATCCAAATATTTCAAGTGACGCAGTCTCTGGGCTCTAAACCATTGAAATATTTCCATCCGCAAATCCACTCCTTTTCTTCACTATTTTCAAGACTAATTCCATCTTTTTTTAACCATCCCCCCCTCGAATTTCCTACTTTGTCCAGGTGAACCGAAATTTATCTCTGTAGCCCAATCAACAGTTGTCAAAGCAAAATTTTAGCCAAGCAGTTAAAAAACACAACGTAGCCTGGATTTCGCCGACCAATAATTTCTACAAGTAATATTTTCTGACTCTTTCAAGTCTGCGTTGAGGTCAGCCTTGTCTTCCAAATCTGCCGTCAAGGTCAGCATTGTCACAGGAGGTAAGCATTTGTCAAGAAAATGCCACATAACTCACTCTGTGCGTAGAATCAGCTGTGCGAAGCCACCTCGGTGTAGTCAACCAGACAGAGCTGCTGCTGCCGCTTCTAAGAGCTTTGGCTGCTGAAGGCTTGAGATTTTTGCAGCTTCTGCTCCTGAGCGGCACAGCTCCTGAGCAGCAGCTTCGCTGACTGTGGATCACTCTTGTTGCAGCTCAGAAATACTGCTGCTTCTTTCTACAGCTGAGCTTTGGCCGCCGAGAGCTTTGGTAGCGATAGACACATACATTCATGATTCTGCTGGGGTTGTCGCGACGGCAGATTCATAAGCGACAGAGAGAGACAGCACCACCACCACAACAAGAAGTAGGTGCTGTGCAGCTGCTGCTCGGCCTTAGCTGCTACCTGCCGCTGATTGCAGATAACTTTTTTTGCAGCCAGCTGCTGCTGCTGCTGCTGCTGCTGCTGCTGCTTCTTCTGCTGCTTCGGCCGCCGAGAGATTTGGCCGCGATCGACATATTCCTATATATGTTTATTTTACGAGTTGTCGCGACGGCAGGTATGTGAGGGTTGTCGTGACGGCAGATATGTAAGGGTCGTCGCGACGGCAAGTTTTAAGCGACAGAAATAGACATGGGTTGTCGCGACGGCAGGTATAGAGAGAGACAGCAGCACCACACCACAGATGTAGTAGTATAGTTGCTCAGCAGCTGTCGTCGCGACCACAGACAACTGACCGAGACTGGTGCCTACTGGTACTTTTAGGGTTGTCGCGACAGAGAGATACACCACTACCCTCACAGGTATATGGCTGCTTTCGTCACGATCACAGACAACAGTTAACTGGTACCCACACTAACACCTTATCATCTATCTGTAGTAAACACCAGTCACAAATAACTAACAAAATAAAGAAAAAAACATCGAAGCCGTCTGTCAAGGGCCAAGGTATGAAAGCGCCGTCTCGTGACTCCTGACTCGTGTGGCATCGCAATTTTCAAACGTTACAATAGCATCAACAACAGGTCATTCGGCATGTTGCCGTCGTGGTGTATGATGATAGTAGATACGGGTATCCTCGGCGCGTTACGTCGTAGTTTGTCACAACTGCTGCTCCTCTTTGTCGGACCGAACTGCTGCACACACGCACACACACTAAAACGTTCAATGTAACGCCAAACCCAAACACAATTACGGTCCAAATTGCGCCGCTCGATATATACATCAATACGTCACAACGTGACAACCCCTGCGTGTTTCTAAAACACTGGTGTCGGTGTGCCCGTCTGTGTTGTAAAGCAGCTTTCGATTGTCTTGTGCACCCCGACCTTTGCGTATCGATCTGTGGTTTCAGTGTACGAAATGGTACAACTATTGTCGTGTCGTCGACCCTGGTAGCATCCAGGAGGAGTCACCGGCCAGTATAGTCAATCGCTAGAGAAATAATGGAAAACGCGCGATCGGTTCACGCAGCTTGCAAAGTTGAGTATCGATTGATCTGCCGATCGGTTTAACTCGCAGCTGACGTACTCTTTTAGTTTTTTATTTAAAACATAATTGAAATAGTATCCAAGTGTACAGTATAGGTTTCCTTCGTATACGGAGATTTCTTTTTTCAGGGATGTTCTGATTGATCAACGTGCAAGCTCATGCTGCACATTGTCGGATGGCAAGCCCAATACGTAATACAAGGCGCTTCGCTCCGTGGGCGGCCTACACCGCCCGCTACGCTCGCTCAGGAAGGAAAAAAGTACATCAAATTATTCGAAGCGAACAGAGGTCCACGATTGAATTTAGTTTTTTTAAGGATCGTAATTGCAAACCGGGGACTTGATAATGCCAAGAGCCCCGCCGCCATGCTTCAGGAATAAACAGCTCCGACGTCAGCTTGGATGCCACATATACGCTTCGCGTCGCGGATGTCGTACCTAAGTACATACACCCCAGGTAGGGTACTACTGTCTGTACTTATTTTCTTCTTTCGATATATAGTATGTCTGTACTGTATGTACGAAGAACGCGAAAGCACAGCACGGCACAGCAGCAGCAAAAACAATGAAGATGAAACCGAAAACTCGGAAAGGAAAAAAATCCATGTCCCCTCTCGTGTAATATTTTCCTGCCTGATTGGAACACGTTACACCCGATCGAAAAGAAAGAACAAAAAAATCGCACCGAAGAGCTTCTCTCTCAGCCTCGTACGCCGCCGCCCCTCTCGCGACCACCTCGCTACCGATTCTGTCCGGGTAAAGATTCTACCACGCCCTGCCACAATCAGCCCCGTCGCCCGCCCCGCGTGAAGCCCGGTGCTCACCGTGGCCGTCGTTCGCCAGCTCGATAACGTTGGTGTTCAAACTGCACACCTCCCTCTTTCAACTTCAGCGTGGTCGCAAAAATAAGCATCGCGTGAATATTTTCTTGCACTGCCGAACGACCTTTATAAACTCGTACATACTCTATCAACAATCATAAATCAAAGCCAGACAAATCCCGTTCATGCATCCCTCGTGTCTCGAGGCACACGCGACGCTTAGGCACGATAGCAGCGACCGCGTTCCTTGCAACCCCCTCTTTACCCGCCAGCACCCGCTGGCACCCGCGACAGTGCCGGGTCCTCCCGCGATGCCGTGCTCGGAGTACGCGCACGCAAACGAAACGAAAAAAGAAAAAAGGAAGAAATGATCGAGAAAACAAAGAACTGCTTGAAAGGTCCAGCAAGTAATGAATGGAGGCGGTTTGGAAGTGGGAGCTCTGAGAGGCCAGGGAGGCACCAACCGAGCACGCTCAGGGGTTGTGATCTAAGTATGTAGTTCTATTATCCAAATGCGCATTTTCTTTACGACGTACCACCCCGCCGATTCTCTGGACAAGACAGACGTGATGCAAGCACAGGCACCGTTCGAGAGATTTTGGCAACCATGGTAATCCAGGTGATGGCGGAAGCACATCACAATCTAGACAGAGGTGGGGCACAGGTACACTTCACCTGTCCTGCCCAACTGTAAGTCGTATCACACCCGTCCACGCGTTGTGCTTGTCGTCCAGGATATACCTGGCACATTAGCTAGGACCCCCCCACACAGAACAACACACTCTGATGAGCGCACAGCTTATAGCAGCAGCGGGATCGGTTGTAGCAGCAATAGTGGCCAAGAGCTTGCCGCCGTCAAGACTAGTAGAAGTCTCCAGCCAAACACGTAGGCCGTATTATCTGCAATCAACTCATGTCAACTGAAGAAGTGGACGATTGCCTTATGAGCTGGAGGTAAAATATACCGTAGGAGGACTATGAGCCCAGCTTTAACACCGGCCGACAGGTAGACTGGGCGTTTGTTCGAAGACATGCTCGACACTTTGCTGCAAATTTGATTACGAGTCTGACTTGAAGGCAGACTTGAAAGAGCCAGAACAAAAAAAACTATTCGTAAAGGATTGGTCGGTTAGTTCCTGGCGACTATAGTCTAGCCTCCCATATCCACCGAGGGTCGTGTACCTCTTACAATAGCTCTGGTTTTAGGTTTCTCGTCTTTTGTGCAACTGTTGTCGGATCCTTCGTCTCTTACCTGACCCTCGGCTTCTCGTTTAACCTCGCACCAGTTGGAAGCTTGACGGTGAGTTTTCTGCGATCGGCTGCAACGTTGATTTGCGCTGTTGTAGCTGCACAGATACAACAAGCCCCACGCAGTCCTTCGCGAGCGCGCGTTCGTCGCTAGGCACGATCCTGTCCAGTATTTATACCATCACGGCCAACTACTGCTGCTATCGACACCCCGCTTGGTCAACAGAACGGTTCAGAGGCAGCCACGAATTAACAGGCCCACTTCGACCCGAAATTCACTTGGGGGCTATCGATTGTTTTAACGAACGCATGTTTGTGGGCAATACACGGTGAGTTGTGTTTACTGTAGCGTATCTCGAATGGTAACTCTTTATCGTCGTCATTTCAAACGAACGGTAGCACTCAATCATATTAACACGTTCTCTGCGTTCAGGTTTCCCTGCGGTGTATGTGACAGGAGGACCCGTGTTACGGAACAACACACGTTGACGCCGTAAGAAATCCCTCACAAGTATATCTCAAAGCGACAGGTAGGCTGTCTTCAAAGGTATGATCGAGTATTGTCGTAATTTCGCAATCATCCACATGATGCTGACAGTGTCGTCGATGGCTTAGTTCTCAATGCGCATGGGTTCGACGAATTAGACCCGGGCATATTGCACGTGTGTAAATAATGTTATAGGTCCCTCTTGCCAAAAATTATTCCGGAGGCCGCGTTAGCAAACGGCTTTCGGGTTGGAAAGTTATGAGACCATCTCCAGGATACGACGGCAGTAGAGCGTTGTGCTGCTTTCCCCTCTCGCGTCAAAGGACATGTTGTCGCGTTGGAATCAGGGAAGGGTAGAAACATATCTGGGTCCGCCGAACGATCTCTTCGCGGGACATCAGTTTTTTACGCGAACAATTCGTCATCCGTTGCGACTGAATTGCCTATGGCTGCGACCGGTTTATTAGATATTATGTTCGCAATATTACGTTTTAGTTTGTCTGAACTGCTGCTCTGCTTTGTTGGGCCCAGCTGGTGCACACATTAAATCGTTAAATGTAACGCCAAGATGATTGGTGCACACACTAAAACGTTCAATGTAACACAAGCCATCGACGTCCCAGCTTAAGCGCTTACTCGGAGCTCGAAATACCGTCATGGTTGACCTTATTAAGCTAAATGTAACGCCAAGGTGATTTGTGCACACTCTAAAACGTTAAATGTAACACAAGCCATCGGCGTCCCAGCTTAAGCGCTTGCTCGGAGCTCGGAATACCGTCATGATTGACCTTATTAAATATATGGAGGGCGACGGAAATCCTTTGGTCTGCGGGTTTCGGCTTGCACGTGAAGCACCGTTCAGTCAGCCTAACCTCGATACGTTTCCGTCTGACGGAAATGTTTCTGGTGAACTTTTAAAGACGGTTTTAACACCAGACGATCCGTACAAGTTTTCAGAGGAAGAACGTCTGCGTCTTATACCAACGACAGGCGTGAAGACGACGTAGCTATGGCCGAGTCCAACAGTGATATCGTGCCGGCGGTTAACATGGTGGTCGAGAGAGTTACTGCAGAAGACGGAATAACCTACAGGATTGATGCATATGCTGTCGTCGACTCTGGGGATGACGCTGCGACGTCCTCTCGACAACGTCCAAGTGTGCTACGGAGATTGGGGCACGACCCCGATTTTGAAGTCGTGGCCGCGTCTCAAGCTGGTCTGTCTCAGGGAAGGCCGCCACCTGAGGGGGCGGAGGATGCTCTTGTAGTTCTGCATTGTGGCGATATTCTTTCTGACAACCGCAATATTTATTCATGGATTGGAGCGTTCGGTTACTTGTTCCTAGAAGGTTGTGGAGGACCACTTGATACAACTCGCCGAACAAGTGTTTTATTCGTGTAATGGATCCGGATCCTGCTCAACCTTCGCGACCCGTCTAAGCGGAAAGACAGGGTTTTCCTTTTCTGTGCTGCCGCCATCATTCTTGGTCAAGGAGCTCTATGCGATGTGAAGTTCAAACTACGCGGGAAAATCTCCGCAGATGTCGCCGAGCAATTAGCACGGGTGAAGAGCAGGGATCACATGTCGATGGCGGCGGACTTTCAGCAGGGAAAACGTATACCCACCGCCTACAGTGAGCATCCCGAAATCGTTACGCGTTTGAGAACTCTGCAGGCTATCTCACCTGATTATACGTGGACGGATCATGTGAAACACAAAACACGAACTGAAGCTACATTAACGATTATTCAACTGCGCGAGCCGTTTTTTTGGGTGACCGTTAATGCGTCCGACGTAAAGAGCCCATTCGTCATGAACTACGGCGGCCATGACATAAAAATTTCATCGACATGCCACAAACAGATGCCCGATTGTGTAACGAGCCTAAGAACCGTTGCGGACGACCCTGTTGCATCGGCGACCATATTTCACGAACCTATCCAAGCGGTGTTCGACCATGTGCTGAGAGTGGGCGCTTCTGACGATGACGGTGGGGCCCTGGGGAAAGTTCAAGCATACATTGGCATGACGGAGGAGCAATTCAGGCTCTCTCTGCACGCAGATCTCCTGGTTAGGGTGTATGGATATAGCAGCCGCGATTAGCTCCGGGAAGACCTCGACACTAGTTTAGAAAAACACGCTGGTCTTGCCAAACACGTAGGCCGTATTTTCTGCAATCAACTCATGTCAACCGAAGGAGTGGACGATTGCCTTTTGAACGGGTCAGCACCCGTCCACAGCAGCATGAACATCGTTCAGCAATCATCGAGCAATACCGACGTGTTTGTCGGTCAAACCGATGATTGGCCAGAGGACAAGGTAACCCGTAAGGCGAGAAAAGACAGTACAAAGATGAGCTTCTGCCCGCCTTTGCCAGCGGCTAGGATTCAACATGTTTTCGGTGAAAATCCCGAATGCCTGCCTTATATCGCAGAAGATGCTTCAGCTCTGTCGGAAGTAGCAAACACGCATCGATGTACACAGTGTCGTGAGAAAGACACCAAGAAGGGGGCCCACTTCCATGTTTTACCGGGAGCAGAATATCGCTTTGGTTATGGAACCGACGGGAGACCTCTATTACCGCAAGGATCCTTCACGGATGCAAAATCGGTGTGCTTGCAGATGGCTCTGTTGAAATGAAAAGAGTTGGAATACGTATGGACGAGCATGCCGACCGCCAACCTGCACAGCTACTTGAAGCTGAAATTATTCCTTCTACGAACGCGCGAAAGGCTGCGCGCCAGGCCTGACAGCCACCTGAAGCCGCCGATGAGTCAGGCGTTGGTTAAGCCACATCAACTCCTACAATCGGGTCGATCATAAGTGTGTACGTTCCAACATGGACATCAAAGTAATCGTTGGACATGGCGACGCTCGTGGTCTTGTATTTTACATCTTGATGTATACAGAACAAAGTCGAGTCGCACCATGGGTGCCATTATTCCCCTCTTATCCGATGCTGTGTCTAGGGTGCAAAAGGAATGGGAAGACCTTCCCTCTTCTGAGCGTGCCCGGAATATTGTGCAGTCTAGTTTGTGCAATGTTTTATCGGGAACAGAGCTCGGCGGGCCGGTTGCGGTGTGCAAGATCATGGTTCGTCGCAAAAGCAGAAAATCTAAAAAACTAATATTATGTCGCACGAGGCCCGTTTTTGCGTGGATCACACCGTCGCTCGCCGAAGAGGATCGTCGACAGGAAGGGTCAAGCGGCAACGAAAGCTCCGAGGACAAGATCCTTGTCACGGCTCGTGCAGTACGCGTCGCGGTTTCGACGAAAGCCCCATAAGACTACATTCATCGCTGTGGCCGTGATTAGACTTCGCATCCGCTGTACGGTCTCTCTTGTTTCATGTACTCGCCATTGGTGAAGACGGGAGATGTCTAAGGAGGATCAGTCTTATTGATTGCCTTCGGGAGGGACGTCGCCCACGTGGCATATCCACGGTTTATTCGTCCGCCCGGTTGGGGGGTGAGTGTGCGGCAGCTCAGGCAGACCGATCTGAGCCTACCGCAGTCGGGCCTTGTCCAATCCGTCAGTTCGGGCATTTGGAGCGACCTTCGGCAGTGGGCGGGCGATGTCGCCTCTGCCGTTGAACGCGCCTCCACCGGAAGCACCAACGAGAACAGGTTGCCTTCTTTCCCTCCGCCGTGACGTTAGTTCGAGCTCTTCTTGCGCTCTCTCGTACACAAACGGGGTTTGACGAACATGGGCGTACGTAAACCCCGCCCTCGCGGGTAATAGGCACTGCTCTCTGTTTTGATGTCGTAGAGCAGTAAGCCTGCAGGCGTGGAACGTAAATCGCTGGCAAAGTCCCCTCGACGAGATACAACGGCGGCCTCGTGCTCGAGCTGCATTTAGGGCGATACGCCGAGTATTTCGTTTGTTGGGTGGGTGGGATACGCTAGTAACCAGCCTTGGCGCTTGCTTCTTTCGTATAGGTCAAGTTCAGTGGAAAACCATATTGTTTCGAATCTGTGTGCGTTGCATTTGCTCCGTCATTATGTACGGAAAGCAGACCGGCCGACACCCTGTACCATGATCTAGATCGCAGAGGAAATGAAATATATCTGCCCTCAAATATCTAGATCATCTATTAATAGTGGGAATCGAGTATTTGTCCGACGTGGAATGTTCCTTGCCTGAATTATTGTCGCGCATTTTGACTTGTGTGTCCGATCCATTGAGTAGTTGGAACTCACTCGCAAACCTTCGTCAGTGTCCCGTTTTTTGTTTTCAATTTTAGCATTTGCTGCATTGTTATTACGTTTTAACGGAACTCTTATCGGAGAGTTTCCCCCCCCCCCCACTTTTTCGACAACGTTTTCGCGCAATTTTTCAATCTTCCATATATATTAAAAAAAAAAATCAAATGTATGTGTGAAATCTAACAGAACTTATTTCTTTGCTTCTGGAGAATTTCACGAATAGTGACAGAACGCGTCCGTATATTGATACATATATCCAATTATTTCCAACTTTGGAGATTACGTAAAACATTATTTCCGATAAGAACGAGCCTAAATATTTATATGTAAAAACGCCACCTCTGATCACAGGTGGCTGTACGACAGATTCAGTGGTTGAAACTCGCTTTTGTTCTTTTCAATATTTCAGCTGGGAGTACGACCTATTGAGTGACCGAAACTCATCTTCTTTTCAAGTTGCGAGATACGTTTACGTAAGACACGCTCATCGGGCTGTCACCTATAAAAACGTCACAAAGCACGTCAGCTGTGAGTTCAACCGATCGGTTGATACTCAGCGTTGCAAGCTTCGTCAACCGCTCGAGCGTTTTCCATTGTTTCCCCCGAGATCGACTACTGGTCAAGCATGAACACTGACTCCCATGGATACTTTTATATTATCGGTGCCGGTTTTTGCCTGTCCTGTGACCACAGGCTGTTCTGGCAATTACTCCATGCAGTATGGGCCAGCCAACAAGACGCGCCTAGTATTGGCAAGACTGAGTTTCTTAACATTCAAACAACCGTGTTCATCAGCCGTATTTCTTACGATGGCAATTTTTTAAGCAGTCAACCAACCAAAAGATCCGACTCTCCTGGCTTTTACAACCGGTTTCAAACAAGGGTATCTCCCGGCCTATTTCTGTGTGTGGACGTAGCACAAGAGAGCATTGTTTCCTGCCTCTGTCTGCCTGCTTGTTGTCTGTCTGTTGCGAATACCTCTATTTGCAGTTTGTGCCCACCGCAGCTCCGGAGCGGCGAGATTACAAACGAGGGTATAAATATATCCGAGGCCTGTTCTCTATGTGTACACGTAGCACAACAAGAGGGTACTGTCCGGCCTCTGTCTGCTTGCCTGTTGTATATTGCGAATACTTCTCTATTCAAAGAGGTCCATACAGCAGCTCCCGTGCGGCGGGATATCCCCACTTTTTTGACGAATTCTGAACT
Source organism: Nereocystis luetkeana (assembly GCA_031213475.1). Lineage (NCBI taxonomy): Eukaryota > Phaeophyceae > Laminariales > Laminariaceae > Nereocystis > Nereocystis luetkeana. The sequence continues at coordinate 672,079 of JARUPZ010000039.1, forward strand.
TCGTGTACATGATCTCACTGGGATCCGCGGGCAGTGCAACTGCACGCTGTGTACTTTCCAAGTACAGACATATGATCCCTATCCCCTGTGGGATAAACGCGCAATTATCTGAATAGAAACCCCATTTCAGTGTTTTTGGGGCCGTCAGACAACGCAAAACGTGCGCTGTCAAGGGTGTAGGGCCGAGTCTTTGACACTAAATCCTGGTAGAACTCAGGTGTCGGCCAAGGCATGTCGAGGCGAAGTTACTGTCTGTGAAGAGGTGCCGCGTAATGCCATCCGTAGCAGCACAGCATTTGCAACAGCGGCCGCGGCAGCAGATCGCACCAGACGTAGGCAGCTGCCAGGCATTCAGTGGTATTTAGCAGCGACAGACCACCAAAAATACCATTTGGAACGTTCACTCAAGCAGCCCAGTGACGTCCTGTGCAGCTTCTTTGACGCAACTCTGTAGATAGAGGGCGAACCTGCGAGCGCGCTCAAACAGAAGTGCGAGACTTGCCGGCACCGGATCACCCCGCGCCAGAACCGCATGTGTGCGCACTACTACCTCGTAAAAATTCCAGACCTAGTATGTCCACCTATATCATTGCCTCCATGTGTACGCTGCCATGTTCTGCCCACGACTCCCTGGCCCCTGCGGCTGTGCGCCAGCTGTATGTACCTCAATTTCGATAAAAATTTCAAGTATATGACCATGCGTTTTCTAAAAGGGGGGAATATATTCATCGTGTCCCCTGATTTTCGCTGTCAAGTCGAGGGGCAAAGTGCTGTCTTACGACACTTTGTCCAGGGTGGCTTGCAAGTTCCACGAAACAAATGATCGAAGTCCAGCTTTCCTGATAACGCTCAACGGCGACGTTCTTACGGAAGTCTACTCATCATGTCCTGTGCGGAATACTGCTCGATTATATGCCTTCTGCTACACCCACGAGAGTGCCTCGTTTCCTGCCCCTCGTATACCAGGGACAGCAGTATCGACAGAAGACGGCACGTAGTTCGTAAGTATCTATTTTTCATCAAACAGAACAACGACAGCCGCTGTAAGACGTACACTTCAAGTAGTATGAATGTTGTTTTTCTAGTTTACTTCGATAGCTGTTGATGTTTATTTTTGTTTGGTCCGACATCTGTAAGTGATATGGAGCCGGCTGTGTAACAGCACAGCAGTATATTCAAATATGAACATGTTTCCGCAATCCCTGGTACTATGTAGACAGTACGGGTCATACAAAAGTATTATACCGTCGCCGATGTCTCCTCTATATACAATAATTAGATGGAATGTACACGTGTATGTGTAACCCTCAAGCCCCCCCGCCCTCCCACTGTTGATGTATCGGCCACCCTCCTCCACCCCCACCCCACCCCGCCCACATGCAGGCAATATTCCAGCGCCAAACTCAGAGCAGTGGTGATGACGACGTGCCCTGCATCGTCGCGCGCACCTTTAGAAGAAGCCGAATGCAGCATAATGTTGCTGTAGACATAGGGTGTAGGGGTGGCGGGAGTCAGGGCGAACGATGACCGTGCTTCAAGAGCGTGATAGGAACGTTTTTTTGGCGATGGCATTGAGGGTGGTCCGAAGGAGGTTGGGCTGGCGTTGCCCAGACACTAGTGATGAATAATCTCATTGGGTGGACACTTCTATTTAATGGGGGGGTGTCTACCCCCCCCCTCCTCCCCCACCCCCCAAGCTGTCCCGGAGTGATAGCATTGTTCTAGCGTCAAAAGCAAGGATGCGGCACAGACGAACACTTGTTGTACCTCGTTAGGAGCACGAATGCTGTTCTGGCTGCGGTACGTTGCGTGTGGGAGGATAGTCTGTTGGTTTGGGGAATACAAGTGTAGAGTTTCCGAAGTATTCCAATGACGTGTTCGCTGGAACCATGGGGTTTGCTTCTACTGTAGCACGGATGTGCTGACGCTGCTGCGGTGTTATGGGCGTGTTGATTATTGCTGCTTCCGACTTTTCGTTTCATCTGCGATTTTTTGTTGTGAGTGGTATGGGGTTGAGTGGCGACAAGAGAATATATTAAACTTCAGGGTAAAAAACTCCTGCGCTTTCGGTTTGACTGACGCCGTTCTTGGGCTTGGGGCAATAATCGTTATTTTTCTTGGCTGCGTATGAAAAAGAAACGCAAATTATGCGTGTCGTGATTGGCGACTACGGCGGTCAAAGACACAATATAATATCAAGTAAAACAGGAGTAATTGTTTGCAGTAGACAGTTTCGATCGGCCTGGTAGTCTAGTGGTCACACTCTAAGGCTTCTTTGAGTCGACCCTGAGTTCGAATCCGTCCGTGGTGATACATTGATTTCAAAAAGTACCATTTACCAGGAAGCAACAGCTGATAGCGCACGGCGTGTTTTGACGCAATCCGCCGCAAGTCGAGGATTGGAGAAAGAGCTGAACTCTTGCCGCGATTAAAACTCAAGGCACGAACCGTAGTGGGCAGGGGAGGTAGGGGAAGAACCAGCTACGTATGTGTCCCCTGATGTATGTTACGACCAGGAAGGAGAGAGCTTGATACGTGGAACCAAATATGAATTAAAAACACAAGTTTGGTTCTAGCGAGGCAAGGCGTTCGCGTGTTGGTAATACAACACCATGAACCCCCTCAAGACCGAAGACATGAAAGCATTTTTATCTTAATGTTTGCCCTTGCAAACAAAACAGGTCGAACGGGCTTTGGGGATCACAAACCCCTACCTTTGGACCCTTTTTGCTGATATCAAATGTCATGTTTCAAAGACAACTCCCGCACCCCGCCGCCCCTATCCAAGAAATATTTGGAGGAACTCAGGTGTTCAAAGTTTTCCCAGCCACCCTCTACACAGGGTGGAAAATATATAACTTGAGTGACGTCTCGTCAATCCCAACACGTCCACCCCTTGCTGCCGTGCCAGACGCACGATACCCCCCCCCCCGCTTGGGGTATTACAGAAGCACTACCAGCGTTTTCCCTTGCCGTACCAGCAATCATGGGCGCGCCCATGAGTTCGGGTTCAGCAAAGGCTAGCCATCACCCCCTCCTAGGCCTCTTGCCACCTAAGAATCGGTAAATTCCAGCTGCCGCTAGCTCCTTGACGGTCTTGAAGAGTCTCTGGTTTCTATGCGTGCCACTACAAAGACTCCGTAAATAGGTGCTGACGGCCTGCTCCTCGAGCCCCGCACCACGCTCAACTTCTTCCTGCTTGCGCCAGTGCCTCCTTCGTGGCTGAACGCTCAACATCGCAGCAACATCCATCGCCGGACCATCGCTCGGGACAACCGCTGTGAGCGAGCCTGCGTATGATCCCCACGGCACAAGAAAAGGCGGTTTTGTAGTTGAACACTACGCAGATTTTTGTAGTATGCCACACTTTCGGTTTTGATGTGTTCTTTGCCACATCATACAAATACACCTGAGGGGTGTTGATAGAACCGTCAAGACGTCACCTATCTTTCATCCCTGAGATGTTGTGAGTAGTATACCGAAAACAGGGTGGACTGCAGCGCCCAAACGGCCTCTTACGTGTTGTTGTTACAGGTGTGCTAGATACCACATAATATTGGTACCAAAGCATATTTCTATTGGTAACAAATGCCGTTTTTGAACTTTATCTGATACTTTTTTATATGTATATGTTACAGATAATATGCGGTACTGGTATTTCATGTTTTGCCGCAAAATACAAACTCTCGAGGGTGGTGTTCAAGTATCCGTCAAGGATTCAGCAAAAAATAAAAAAATCGCATATTGAGCCCCAAAAGCAGAGAAACTGGAAAGCACATCCAGTTCTTACGGGTGGATGTCACAGTCTTGTGTACTGGTGGACGACCCTGCACAAATCAAAAATGGTATTTCCTCTGTCTCATAAGTCTGCGCAGTTATGGACTCGGGATTGTTCGCGTACGCACACTATTCCGATCATCCTATAGTTGGGTTCGTTGGAAAGATGAAGCGCCAAGGGAGCTGATGCAAAAAAAAAAAAGAAAGTTAGTTGTTCATACTAAATGTAGGCAAAATATGCCTATTTTGACCCCCTAAACCTAGTTGCCCCGCAAGTGTCTTGTTTATAGTGTGGTCCTCCCAAATGTCATGGCTTTAGAGTGTTCCCCCAAGTGTCACGGATTTAATGTGGGGCTCCTAAGTGTATTGGTTTTAGTGTGAGTTCAATATTATACTAGTTATCGCATAGGGGGAAGCGACATGGATACGTGGGGGGTGGGATAAGGCCCTACTGTTGTTTGGTTTGCCCCGCAAGTGTCTTTGTTTGAATTTAGGCCCAACATGTGTCTTGGTTTAAGTGTGGAACCCCCTAAGTGTCTTGTTTTTAGTGTCGATCAATATTACACTGATTTTAGTCTAGGGGGACGCGACATAGGTCGTGTTGCAGCGCTACGGGCTCCAGGAGTCGCCCAGGGGGGCGACAGGGTATTCTGTGATGTACGTCGACTGACCTGACCAGTGGCGCACGGAGGGTGCACGAAAGAAACAAGTCAAACCATATCCTGTTCACACACCGTGCATGATTATCGCCTATCACGTGCCTGTCTGTTAACTACGCGTCGCACCTGCTGAGTAATACCAACACTCAACCCGCGTGGCGTCTGGCCACCCCGTGGCCAGAGAGGATTCAGGACCGAGGAAAGGAGGAAATCCCCAGAAGGACTCTCTCAACGAACGACAACAGCTGGCTATCGAGGTGAGACCGAGCCGATAGCGGTACACAGGAGGAGGCAACTGTAACATGATGAACCCAGGCCGATGACAGAGAGAGGGGGAGATTGGAGCGCAAGGTCATGAGCTCTGGCGGGGACACGAGAGATCGGTACCCAGGGAATTTGTTTGGCCCCGAGCACTTGGGCCCGAGTTTTCTCCCGGGCGGAACGAGGGCCCGAATAACTGGGCCCGAGAGTCCTCTCGGGCGGAATGAGGCCCAAACATCGGGGCCCGAGTTTTCCCTGGGTGGGATCAGTCTCTCTGCCCGAGGATCTCCGGGATGGAATCTGATGGGTGGCCAAGTATCGAGCCCCGAGTTCTGTCCGGGATGATGGAGTCTGAGGGGTACCAGCGGCGAGGGATACACGTAGAAGCTACGATAGAGTACATATATTCTTGTAGCATTACTGCTGTTTACAGCAGTGACCATGCATAGTGTATCAGGAGACAGCAGTAGTCACGGCAGGTAGCCACCACCTCGGTAGCACAGACTCGCGATACGGAAGAACCGAAAAAACATAGCCACGAACCTTTCCATCCTGACCCTCGATTTTTTTTTTTTCCTTCGGCCCCGCACATCTCGTCTGTTATTTTCTGGCGGCCGGTTCCCCGCAGGCGATTTTTTTTTGGCTTCTCTCGGCCTTCGCCTCAGATTTAACTCGTTTTGGCGGCCGTTCTTCGCCTTAGGCGCGACCCTCGATGTATTTTTGTTTTCGGCCCCGCATATCTCGTCGTTTTTTTTCTGCGGCCGGTTCCCCTCAGGCGTGACTCTCGATTTTTTTTTGCTACAGCCTCGCACACATCGGCTGTTTTTGAGGCTGTTTCCCCTCAGGCGTGACTCTCGATTTTTTTTTCTCGCCCGCGCGCACCTTTAGGATTCTTTGTTGCGACAGTTCCTCACCGCCGGCGTGCCTCTCAATTTTGTTTCTCGTACACATCTCGACGATTTCGGCGGCCGGCCTGCGCCTCAGGCGTAACTCGCGAATTTTTTTCACGACCATTCTTCGCCCCAGGCGGGACTCCCGATTTTTCTTGTCGGCCCCGCGCATCTCGTTCGTTTTTTTTCTTTGCGGCCGTTCTTCACCTCAGGCGTGACTCTCGATTTTTTTTTTTCCCGTCCTCACGCTCGTTACGACTTGGGCGGCGGTTCTCCAACTCACGTGTGACTCTCGATGCGATGGCGTAGCGAGGGGGTATCTCTATGAATAGCAGGACTCCCGAATTTTCTGTCTGGCCCACGCAGCGACGGTTTTTTTTTGTTTGGTGGATTTAATTACGGCTCCACAATGACCGGTTCCCCCTCAAGCGCACCGTTCGGGGTTTCTCTCGGACACGTGAGAGACCCTTGACGTGACACCCGTTTTCTCCGGCGGGGCTCTTGAGTTTTATTTTCAACACGCATCATCACTCCATTCTGCCACGGCCGGCGTTGCGGTATTGTAGGAGGGGGTTACACGGGTCTGTCGCGGATCGGTCGAGCGGCCCCACGTAAGCCGTTCCGAAGTCGATTTTCATTTTCGTTCCTTTTGTTTCCGCCTGCCCCAGCTCCGCCCCACGACCCTCGCGCTACTCCGCTCAGCCCACTCGATCGTGCGATAGGGAAACAGCCAAAAAAAAAAAAAACAAGAGAAAAGAAGAGAGAAAGTAAAAGCAAAAAAAAAAAAAAAACAACAACAACAAAGAAACCAAAAACAACCAAGACATTAGAACGGGGACAAACAAAAGGGTGAAGAAAAGGGGAAGGGCGGACAAATGGATATTCGCTATTATGGTCGCAATAGCCGCTCCCAGAGCCCAGCCCGCCGCGCGCGGGGCGAACGGGGACGCCGCCACGGCAAGAGCGACCGGGATAAGGGCGGTCGCGGCCATGAACGCCAGGGGCCCCGCACACACAGGCGGAGCCACAGTCGCAGGGGCAGGCGGAGCCGCAGTCGCAGTAGCGACAACAGCCGCAGGAGCGCCACGCGGAAGCGCACCCGCAGTACCAGCAACCGAGCGCGGCAAAGGCAACCCGGGGGACGGGGGCAATCAGGGCTATCGCCGCCGCCGCGGCGGGAGCGGCAACAGTCGCCCCAGCAGGAGGAGGAGGAAGAACCGCGTCAGGCGTAGCAGCTGTATCATCATCAGCCAGCCATGCAACAGCAACAGCAACAGCAACAGCAGCAACAGCAGCAGCAGCAGCAGCAGCAGCAGCAGCAGCAGCAACCGCAACAGCAACAGCAGCAGCCGCAACAGCAGCAGTCGCCGCAGCACCAGAAACAACAGCAGCAAGGGCAGCTACAGCAGCAGCAGCAGCAGCAGCAGCAGCAGCAACAGCAACAGCAGCAGCCACAACAGCAGCAGCAGGCGCCGCAGTACCAGCAACAGCAGCAGTCGCCACAGCAGCAGCAGGCGCCGCAGTACCAGCAACAGCACCAGCCACAACAGCAGCAGTACCAGCATCAGCAGCAACGGCAACAGGCACAGCAGCAACAACAGCGGCAGTACCAGCAGCAGCAGTACCAGCAGCAGCAGCCGCTGCCGCAACAGCAGCAGCACCAGCAGCAGGACCAGCATCCGCAGCCGCAACAGCAGCAGCGACCGCCGACGCTCCCGATCGAAGTGCAACACCATCAGCAGAGGGTGGGGCATCGAATTCCGGAGGCATTCCCACAGAAGCTTCCACTCACACATCCGTTCCAGCAGCCGCCGGCCGGGCCGATGCAGGTACAGCAACAACCGGGGCTCGTGGAGGGGAGCAACCGGGGGGGGGAGTATGCCAGCACGGTAGCTCCACCCACGCAGGGGTCACACCTGCCGGCAGCCACCACACTGTACGGCGCCCAACACGGAGCCGGGCACTTTTTGCGACCGGCACCAAGGGTTTGGCAACCAAGTCTCGGCACTACATCGCCGACCTCGGGGGAGGCCCACTGGGGACCACCCTTCCCCGCCCAACACCTAGGGGCAACGGACAGCAATCCGAAAGAGGAACAACGAGTGGTCACCAAGATTATGGCGGACATGGGGGTCTCCAAGGGCCAGGATGCTTTCGTGGGGCTGTTCGCTGATCCTCGGGGCCAACTTTCGTGGCGAAGTGATCCTGTTTGGTTCGCCGACAAGCTGGCGAAGACCATGGCATCGGTTCAGGGGTCGGTATGGACAATGCCAGTAGACGTAGAGTCGGCGGGCGAGATTAACCCAACACGGCCCCGAGCCAACACCTTGACGCCGAGACGGGTGGAATGTTTCACAAAGCTAATCGCCGACACTCTGGCGACGCGGGACATGATTCGCCCGCACACGTACATAGAAGTCCCACTCGTGGAAGGAGGATTTTGCCAGGTGCCATTTGAGGAGGTCACGGTGACGGAGTGGTGCAGGATACTCGTGGCGGAAGTAGCCCCCTCCGGGCAAGCTCCAAAAAGGGCTGAGGTAGCGCTAGAAGAGATGACCCTCATACAAGGGGAGTCATGGATGGCGGCGGCTCGGCGGCTGGTGCTGCACATGCGCACGGTAACCGCAGACGAGACGAAGCCGCACGCATCGGAGGAACAGTACTTCTGGAGGTACGTGGCGGGCAAACACGTCTCGGAGTTGTGCGAGCGAGCGGTGAACATTTTCTTCACCAGCGAATCGGACCGAAATGGGTTGGAGGCTCTCCTAGTCCAGATTGGCACGGAAATCAAGCAGCAGCTTACGCCTATGCATGTGCACGCCGGCAAGCCATTATCGGCGTACATGGTGGCTCGCGGGCGAGTGGCCCACGGCATATTCGACTGCCTGGTTAAAGCCCTTCTCACCAGATGCAACCGATACCCCATAGCCTCGGCGCCGGGTGGGCGTAAGAGGGACAGTGTAGCAGCTCTCTCACAAAGTCACAGGTTGCCCATGACAAGGGGCACGCGGAGCGAACTTCCGAAAAGGGAGGAGCGGCGAGGAGGAGACCGACTTCCCGCCAGAGAGTCGACCAGGGTTTGGAGGAAGAACCTGGAAGCTATCCGAGACAGCGCATGCGCGGCGCTAGGAGCTGCGGGTTACGGGCTCGACGACGAGGACGAGGAGGAGGAGGAAGATAAAACGACCGACAGGCCCCAGTCCCTCGCGGCGTTTTTCAATATACGCGCATCCACCCCAGGGGCGCATGGGACCCCGTTCGTTAGTCGCAGGGGGGGTAGAAATGACCGCTGGAGGAAAAGAGACCGAGAGGAAAATGACACTTCCGACGAGGATGATGAGCTGCCGAGCCAAAAAGCGGAGGACAGCGTAATCATCAACGCCCTTCGCCGCAGAAAGATCTGCTTTTTCCACGCGCGCGGGTCGCCATGCCCCCACGAGAACAAAAACTCGTCACGAAAAGGATGTCGCTTTTCGCATGATGAAGCCGTGGTACCCTACGGTCACTACCCTCGCAGGTATGCGGCAGGCCACGGGCCTACCACGGAGGTGGAGACCCGGATGCTCACAGCGCTGGAGATGCTGAGTGCGTATACAACCGCAGACGGAGAGGGCGACGCGGGGGTCAACAGCTCCTGAAAGGACGCCCTGGGGAGCCACACCCCGGGGAACAGTACGCGAGGCGAGCGCGGGCAAGGGCCAGCGGAAGGAAAGAGGCAGGGAGGTGAATAGGATCTCCGGCGCGAGACACGGAGCAGGACAGGGCGGAGAAGCGGTGGAATAGCTGACCAGGTCAAGGGGAACAAGGGGCCCGAGTTGGCAGTCACAGACAGTAGAGACTCAAACCGAATGGCAGCAGTGGGCAGGGGGGCCAAGCAGGTATGGGTCAACGCGTTCGTGTGGCACCAGACGAAGACGAGCTGCCGTATCCCGGTGGAAGTGCTGGTCGACACAGGGGCGGGAGGTGGAAACTACGCTTCGGAGGCCTTTGTGCGATCGGTCGAACACAGTGAAAGGGGGGGGCAGTCGATGGTGAGTTCGAGGGGGCAGGGGTGGCTGCGAGCGGCCAACCCCGCGAGCAGCGCAACGCCCCCCAGGAAAATCGCGGGATCGTGCGAGCTTCCGCTGGTGTTTCGACCGGAAGACAGGGTGCGAAAGGTGTTAGTACGAGTGGTACAAGACCTCCCATACGGGTTAATCATAGGGGCGGCGTTCTTGAGGGAAAACGGAAGCGTTATCAGCTTCGCAGCAGGCGGGGGCTTCAAGCCAGCGCCAGAGTCGCCGTGGGTACCCTTTATCTCGTCAACGCCCGCATCGAGGAAAGAAGGCGGGGTGGTGGCGGGTTGGCGGGTGGCGAGCAGACCTGGCAATGCAGAGGTTAAGGTGGTGGCCATTAAGAACGGGGCGACGTGGGAGCAGTTCTGCGCCGTCAAGCCGTCAGGAGAGCAGGAAGAGCCGGAAGAGATAATTGAGCCGGCGACACTGCCCAGCGGAGGTTCGGTGGCATGGGAGGACGACGGGACCCTGCAGTGGGAGCTGAGGCTAGCCAGAGAGGTGGTAGTACCGGGTTTCGTCAGCGTACAGGTAGACGCATATACAAAGGGGGTACAGCCGCAGGATCGGCAACTAGTAGTGGTGGAGCCGAACAAGTCGTACGACATGGAATTGGGGGCGGAGATGGGCGTGGCTCGGGGAGCACAGTGGTGGTACCCGGGAACACCGTTACAATGCAAGGTGGTCAACCGGTCTAAAGCGTCGTTAACCCTCAAACGAGGCGGGGTGGTGGCCCGGATCTACGCAGTCAACACGAGCGACAAAGAGCGCATGAGGATGCTGTGCGACCCCGCCTATCCGGCAGGGCCAGACACGACAAGGGCGGGAGGTGGAGTCGACAGCTCAACCCAGTCGACACAGCGCACTTCACCGGGGGAGGAGAGTGGAAGTGCGGACGAGGTGGACTTGTCACAGGCCAACATAGCTCAGACAAACACCGCCGTGAAAGGCGCCCTCATGAGGTTACTGGAGAAGTACGGCCCGGTGTTCCCGGCAAACCCAAAGGTGGTCCCGACTTGCAATCGGGCCAAAATGCAGCTGCCCTTAGTGAACAGCAATTGCACACCTCACGCAGCGAAGCAAAGAAGGTACTCTCCGGAGGAAACCGCAATGATACAAAGCGAGATTACGAAACTGAAGAAGGCAGGAGCGATTCGGAGATCACACTCGGCATGGGCGGCCAACTGCGTCGTCGTGATGAAAAAGGACGGTACGGCGAGGGTTTGCCAGGACTTTAGAGCGCTGAACAGCTCGACGATATCGCACAGCGGGGGGCTAGGTAACATAGGCAGCATCTTCGACGGTATGAGGGGGTCAACGTGCTTTACGTCCATCGATCTGGCTTCAGGGTTCACGCAGCTCGAGATAGCTGAGGAAGACAAGCACAAGACCGCCTTTCGAGACGCGCATGGGGAGCTGTGGGAATTCAACCGGTGTGGTTTCGGGCTGAAGACCATCCCGTCAGGCTTTGCAGCATACGTAGGAGAGGCCCTGGGCCCGTTGAAGGGGAAGGGGGTCGAGAACTGGTTGGATGATATTCTTATCCACACCAAATCAGTGGACGGGCATGTGGAGCTGCTGGAGAAGGTGCTCGAGAGACTCCGGCGGTTTGGTCTTTCGGTGAATTTGCCCAAGTCGATATGGCGCGCGCCTCAGCAGGAGTTCGTCGGCATGGTGGTCAGCAGGCTAGGCGTTCAACCCTCGGAAACAAAGATCGAAGCGGTGGCCAAACTCTCCCGAGCCAACACGGTCGAAGAGGTGAGGGCGCTCTTAGGGATGGGCAGCTACCTCAGGAAGTTCGTGAAGGGATACAGCTCGATCGTGGCGCCAATCTCGAATCTTCTCCGGGATAAACGGTTCGCGTCGAAGAGGGCCAGGAAGCTCTTGGTGCCATGGGGGGAGGAGCAGGATAAGGCTCTGGCGGCGCTGATAGAGGTGCTCACGTCACCACCTATCCTGGCGCTGCCGAATTGGGAAGCACCGTTCCATCTGCACACGGACGCCAGTGAACTCGGCGCGGGAGCTGCGCTCACGCAAGTCGTCAGGGGCACCGAGCGAGTGATCGGGTTCGCGAGCCACCGATGGTCGAAGGCGGACGCCAAAAGGTCGGCAACGGAAAGAGAGGTCATGGCGGTGTTATGGGCGATACAACAGCACCGACCGTACTTGTGAGGGAGGAAGTTCTTCCTTATTACGGACTGCTCCGCGCTACTTTGGCTGTTCAAGAGCCAGACCCTCTCCGCGAAGCTTCATCGGTGGGCACTCAGGCTGATGGAAAATGACATGATCTTACTGTGGAGGCCGGGAGCACAGCACCGCCTCCCGGACGCTCTATCGCGGCTGCCGATCGCAGACGCGCCAGGGGCGGATGTCGACGACTCGTTTCCGGATGACTCGTCCACCCGGACCACGTACAGGGGTCCCCAGGGGCCCGTGCTCGACGGGATACTGCTCAGCGAGCTGGGAGTGGAGGAGGTGGACACACCCACAGGAAAGGACGCCGGGGTAGTGGCCAGCGTGACATTCACGCCGGGTGGAGCTGTAAGGGGGGCCGGCAAGACGAGGGAGGCTGCGGACGCAGAGCTGCCAGAAACGATCCGTGCGGAGGTTACGGCGGTAGTAGAGTAGGTCCCAGGTGAGTGGGAGGCTCCACTAGAGGGGTTGTACACTTTACTCGGAGGTGACCACACACACCCGCAGGTGACGCCGGCCAAAACCCGATCAAAGGCGGGGACCAGGGCACTACGGGTGACGGAACAGCGGGCGCCAGCGACTGCGGCGGGGCCGGCCGCGGCCGAGGCGCCGGGCTGGCGACAGACGCCGCCGTCCCCGCTTAGCCCACCTCGGGGGGCAACGCTCCCGCCTAGCCCACCTCGGGGAACAACGCCCTCGTCGACGGTTGGGCCGACGCCACGGCCGATGAAACAGGCGACTAGTGCAGAGCACCCAGGGCCGCTCGCTCCCATCATACGCCGCGTAGCGGAGACGCTCCGCAACCCGCCCAGGTTAGTCCAGCACCAGAGGCAGGACGCCCGACTAGGACCGGTCGGGGGTAGGTTGCGAGGAGATGGTGACAGGCAGACCCCGGAAGGAACGGCTAATTACATACTCGACGACAACGACCTGCTCTGGAATGCACCCCCCGGGGGGGAGCCGAAGTTGGCCATTCCGAGGGCGCTGGTACCAGGGGTGCTGGCATTGGTTCATAGTACCTACGGCCACCCGGGGGTGGCACGGACCCTTCTGTTGACCAGAGCCAAGTACTGGTGGCCGTCAATGGCTCGGGATGTCAGGGAATATGTGCTATCCTGTGGGTGTAGACGGAGGAAACGGGCCTGGAGCCAACGAGTAGCGATGATGCCAGCGCGGCTGCTCTGGCCGTGGGAAGTGCTCGAGATGGACCTGCAGGACATGAAGAAGGTCTCCAGCGCCGGAAACAGGTACTTGTTGGTAGTGGTGGATAGAGCTAGCAGGTTCCTCTTCGCGTACCCGTTAGGGTCCAAGGATTCTGTAGGCGTGGCGAGGAAGCTCTTGGAGCTCATGCTTACGTTTGGGGTGCCGATGTCGGTCAGGAGCGATGCAGGGGGGGAGTTCACGGCCAAGGTAGTTGCTCACCTGTGTCAGTGGCTGAAAGTTCCGCTCGAGTACGGACCCGCGGACCACCCCCGCAGTCAAGGGACCGTGGAAAGGATGGGGGGGTGGATCCACGAGGTGATAGCGGAGCTGGGCAAGAGCTGGCCAGGGCGGTGGGACGAATACGTCGAGGCAGCATGTTGGATACAACGCACGACGCCCGACCCGCGCCTGCCCTCGGGAGGAACGCCGTTTCGAATCCTGTTCGGCCGCGACGCGCGTACGAACCTCGACGCTCTCACCCCTGTACTCGACGACGACTCCTTCCGCTCGGGACTCGACAATTTCGTGGCAGAGAGGCAGCACACGTTCCGGGAGCTGAGGGGGATACTCGAGAGGCGGCAGGAGGAAAAGAATCGCCGAAGGGCGCGGCACAATGCGGCAATTAAGAGGGGTTCCTCGGGTCAACAGACGCGGGTGGGAGACAGGGTCTTGATCAAAGAGGCGGTTAGCAAGCTCGGAAGAGAAGGCATCCACGCCAAGCTGGCGCACGAGCACTGGACCGGGCCATGGCGAATCACCGCCGTCGAGCAGCCGGGGTTGAGCTATCAAGCTACGATGAGTGGCCGCCGGATCAGGGGAAGGGTGGCATCGGCAGCTAACATCAAGGCCTTCCATGAGCGGCCGGAGCACATGAGGCACGATTTCGAGGACGAATTCGCGCACCTGGCCTGGGGGGCGGATTTGGGACTGGGCAGCACCTCGACGGTGGCAGTGCCGCTGTACACCTTGACGGATCGGAAGGCAGTGGGGGACCCAGGGGGCGCATGGGACTGGCACTACAAGGGCCGGTACCAAAGTGGAGCTGAGTCGGAGTGGCTCGAGGAAGAGGAGATCCGGGACAGCTTCACACCGTTGCAACTGGACGTTTTCCACGCCCTATGGGAGACGTACAAGGACCCCGGCTGCCGGCCGCGGCCGGAGCCGGCACCACCGAAGGGGAAGCGAGACACCGAGGCGCGTACACGGGCGCTACAGGACTTTCCAGTCGGTACGCAGGTGGGGCGGCCGTTTGAGGGGACTGACGGAGTAAGCAGAGTGGCCGTGGGTCAGGTGTATGACTTCCAGGTACCATGCTGGCGGGTAAGGTACCCAGACGGGGACTGGGAGGAGCTTAGCCGTCGTGAAATGGACGCCGCGGTGCTGGAACGACAAAGCAGTCCTTCCCAGGGCGGACCCTCCACTTCGGCAGCGAACATCCGGCCGGGGAGAAGCTAGCGAGGCATCGAGCGGACAAGGATGGGCGCGGGAGCCGGTTCGTCGGGGAAGTGGCGGAGGAGGGGCCCACGCTGTTACCGGGTAGTGGCCGGGATACCCGCTGTGCGCCGACGATAGTTATACGTCGGGCAGGGGGGGTGTTGCAGCGCTACGGGCTCCAGGAGTCGCCCAGGGGGGCGACAGGGTATTCTGTGATGTACGTCGACTGACCTGACCAGTGGCGCACGGAGGGTGCATCGTGTAAGGCAGCGGTAAAGCCGTAGGATGGCTCGCTGTCATATCGATGTAGGTATGCAATGGAGTGTCCCCGGCGGGGGAGGCCATTGTCTGGGTCATGGAAAACCCGTATCGGCTGTTGGTCGATACGGGTGCTCTGTGGCCCTACCTGGGGTTTAGTCAATCCCACCAAAGAACGAAAGAAACAAGTCAAACCATATCCTGTTCACACACCGTGCATGATTATCGCCTATCACGTGCCTGTCTGTTAACCACGCGTCGCACCTGCTGAGTAATACCAACACTCAACCCGCGTGGCGTCTGGCCACCCCGTGGCCAGAGAGGATTCAGGACCGAGGAAAGGAGGAAATCCCCAGAAGGACTGTCTCAACGAACGACAACAGCTGGCTATCGAGGTGAGACCGAGCCGATAGCGGTACACAGGAGGAGGCAGCTGTAACAGTCGTTGAGTAGAGGGGGGCTAGGTTTTATAGGGTCAGGGACGATTCTTGGGGGTTTCAAGTTTTGTTTCTCTAGTGCCCCCCAATCACCCCCCCCCTCTGGGAAGGGGTCAAATACGGACCTTTTCGGCCTGACTAGTTTTTTGTGCTGCTAGCCCATCGCCATGCTGATTAGTTCGCGTGAAAAAAAAATGAGTTTCAACCCAAAAAACGCTTTAATTTCGAAAATTTTATCGCGAAAGACATCCGAGGCTTATAACGGTCTCTCCCAACAAAACTGCGCAGACGTATGAGACAGAGAAGGTAAAAAAACAAAATCCCCTAAAATTCTTTTGTATACTTTAATAGGATGGTAGGTTTGTGGTATTGGTGTTTTAGTGTCCGCAACGTTAAACCTTGAGACTGAACCTAGTTTTAAGATTCGTCTAGATACCAGCTACCTTTTATCTATGAGGTACCGAGTCCAAAATGAAAAAACCGGGGATCACAGCAGCCCCCATTACGGGTGGATACGACAAACCTTTGTACCGATGGGCGACCCTGCACATACTAAAAATGATACAAAAACATCGTTTTTATGTACAAAAACATCGTTTTTTTGGGACAAAAAATCATATATCGTAGGATTCTAGGTCTACGGTATTGGTGTTTTCCGACATGCCCCTTCAAGCCACCAGACATAAAACGTGTCTAAAGATGCCGCCTAGACGTCAGCTATCTAACCCAGGGACTCAATATGCAAAACCCAAAGAGAACAGCAGGCCCAAAAACGTGTAGATTTGGCCCTGCCCTGGCGTGTGCTGGTCCTAAGCATAATCTTACATCACCAACAAGGCCCAAGTCGCCCCGGTAGCTCAAGTGGTTAACCGCGAATTCTACTTGTTTGAGTCCTGGGTTCGAGCCCCAGGTGGGTCGGGCTTTGACTTTATTTGCAAAAATAAAAATAAAAAAGGATTCAATTGTTGAGAGCGCCTTGCAGCGTGGGTAGGCACAATTCGATGCGAGTCGACGAGGGAAGAAAAGCCTGAAATTTTCTCGCGATAAAAATGAAGGCACGTACCGTAGCGGGAAGGTGGGAGAAGAGCCTGCTATGTGACCACGGATCTGAGTAACGAGTTGGAAGGAGAGAGAGAAGATGTGCGAAGATAATGAATGGGATGTGAAAAAAAAAAAGAAAAAAAAAGTAAAATATCGAATTCTACTGCTGTACGGCACCTCGAGCGCCAGTTCCACGAAAGGCGATAGGCCGTACCTCAGGGCAGCGGCAGTGGTTACTCTCGGGGGTGGCGTGCATTTGTGATGTCGTTGCAGCGTCAGTACCTGTACAAGTATAGCTTTCTGACTCTAAGTTAACCCTCGTGTGCAGTTTTGGACCCAAAGTTAGACCTTTCAGGCCCAACGTCAACTCATTCTTGACCGTTCGCGAAATAATGACAACGTTAGAGTCTGCTTCTGTTGATTGATCCCTAAAGGTATAGACGCAGCTGGCACGGGAACGCGTGGTTGCTCGAGACAATAACACGGAACTCATCTTATATTATACATCCGAGCTGTCGAGCTGACTCGCCTCCTATGGAGCTACACCTCACGAGTGGTATTGGTGGGGTACACGTTACCCCGACATCCCAATACCCTACTAACTACCAGAATCCCTGTTCAGCATGGAACTCCTCAATCTACGATGGATCTTACGGATCGTGTTCTTGAGCACAGTCAACAGCTTCAAACAACACGGCGGTGACGATGGAGCCCGGGTGTGACAACGAGCTTTCTTGGCAGACGAGCACTGGGGTTAGGACCCTTACTCACAGGGTCAAGCGGCGGCGCAACGTCTCTCGTCGATGTCCAAAACAAGCCCTAACCAGCTCTCGACATACAGTGCACCGAATACCACCAATTCTTCGTAGGCCACTTGCCTATGGACCCTCGTAAGACTCTTACCTTGTGGGGACAATATCGTCCCGCAGTCTCAAGTTGCGCTGACCACGCCGATAAGCCAGATAGCGATTCGCATGCCTTCGCGACTGTTTTGTGGTTTGCCTCAAGCTCGCCTCAGCCTGTCATTGGTCAGAAAACTGACAGTCTCGTTTTGTAACTGTAGGGTGTTTGCGAAAGAACCGATTATAATTGGGTCGCGAACCACAGGCTACTCACCAAACCAAAACATAATCGGGTTTGAACTGCTTGCGAGAACCCAAAACGATCATTTCGGTTTTGAACTGGAAATGAAATTCTAGGAATTTAGAATACAGCAACAAATGACAATAACGAAATAAAAGTACGAAAAATGGAACACTAACGGCTTCGCACGAGATGCTGCTCCCTGCTGCTGCTGCGTGGCTCGCTGCGTTTGTGTCTGCTCTCTGTGCTCTGTAGCAGTCATGCGAAGAGTGTCAACCGATGCGACCGGGGCCTGTTGTGCAGTGCGTGCGTAGGCGTGCTGTGGGTGTGCCTGTGGTGCGGTAACACCCCCCAGAGCCCAGAGTACCGCTACTCTGTTGCCGCAGCAACCACAAGCAGCACAGCAGAGCAACAACCTCAGCAGCAGTCCACAACGCACACATCGCCGTCAACGATGTTGAAGCAGCACCGTGTCAGCCCTCCGCCGCATATGGCCATATGCCTTTGCCGGCCATAACGAGGGCTTCGCGTCCACACGGACTCGCCGAATGGGCCGTGCGCTTGGTTAGATAGCTTGGTGGCGAGAGGCAACCCATGTATCATGCCTCACTCCTTCTGGCTGCTGCTGTACGCTGTGCGATTAGAACCTGACGTCAACGTAGGCCGAATCTTCTAAGACGGGTCTTAAAATACGTATTAATCCGTTTCTCAGAGAGAGCCCCGTCTTACTCGCTATATCGCGTCTTGGCACGTCTTACATTCGTCTTGGCACGTTTAGATTCGTCTTAGCACGTCTTAGATTCGTCTTAGAATGCACCTGGTCCAGGCGCCGGTCGAGGCGTCTCAGGGGGTCGACACGACCACAGCGAGCTGTGGAATTAGATGGAAACACACCGAGGACGGCAGATGAAGCGACTGCTTCAACTTGCTTCTTTCGAACCTTCATTTTTCGGGCCTCCATGCGCTCTAAGAATCTTCCCTGGCACCGGGGACATCGAACCCGGTTCTCCGTATTTTCGAGAATGGCATTATTATGTTTTTTTAAATGAAAAAACAACATGTTCTGTATCCTCTCTCCCCACTTACTTGGCAGTTGGGTTGGGGGAAGGTTCTCTCCGATTTATTTCGACATACTACCTGAGGAATACTGCTGTTACCTCTACCTCTGTTTTTTGTTTCGAGTTGTGTGGGTTGTTAACCCCCTTTAGAACTAGACGATTATTTGGGGACAATTTTTGTCCCCATATATTTTTTTTCACTTGGAGTTTGTGAGGGAAGATAAAATGTATCCATTTGTACTTTGCTTTTGAAGTTGTATTATATTAATGCGCAACCCCCCGCCCGGAGAAGGGGGTTGGAGAAGGGGTGATCCCCCGGGGCTGCCCCAACGGCAACCCCACGCTAACATCCGTATACTCGAGTCAACTCCCAACCCAACTGGCGGCATAGAACTCTCGACGCCAGCTTCCACGCCAGTCAGACAAATAGTTCCTGACACATAACTCGAGAAAACATACCAGGTACATGGTAACCTCACGACCACGTGCATATAAATTTACGCACAACTCGTACCAGGCATACACAAATAACACAAATACATTTAACTCACAATCTACTTCAGTGTTAATATACGGATAACCCCCTTCTCCTAAACTTTCAGATTGCGCGCAAATCCGAGCCAATGCACCACCACGTTTTTATCACTCTCATAATAATGATATCAAAAAAAACCATCATCATATTATGATAAAAAAGAAACCCCACTTGCATCGAACAAACAAACGCCAAACAATGCGACTAGCCCCCGCCGCCACTTGCGCAATCTACGACACCCGGTCGCACCACCAGCGAACATAACGGGTACGTCTAACAAACAGCAACAAACACACACACGTTACTGCGACCATTTAACTCCCCCCCACTGACTCCCTCAAAAGCACGGGCGGGTGGGTGGGAACTCAAACTAGTCTGTATCACACCTTGAACCTGTAGCGTTGCCTCTGCTTCACTGCGCTGTTGCGTGTAGGCTGCGGCTACGTACCAGACAAGGTGTATGTACCAAGGGCTACGATTCACGCTACCGTGAAACATCGCATTCATCTGATTGGCTAAACTTCTTACGTACGTACAAAACTCACATTCTCTCATTCTTCCGAGAATACTCTGCTTTGTACTTTGCTTTCGAAGTTGTATTATATTAATGCGCAACCCCCCGCCCGGAGAAGGGGGTTGGAGAAGGGGTGATCCCCCGGGGCTGCCCCAACGGCAACCCCACGCTAACATCCGTATACTCGAGTCAACTCCCAACCCAACTGGCGGCATAGAACTCTCGACGCCAGCTTCCATCGACCCAAATGGGAGTCGACCCTATTTACGGATGTACTCTCACGGCCCCTTTCCCCCTGACTTGCAATATCATAGGGAACGCATGTAATAACACACTTCTTCATAGTTTCACTTCTGCCTAGTCAAATCTAAGAGTGAGTTAACCCGCCCCCACTCTGTGCCCTGGCCCGGCTGAATCCCACCGCTAATTCCTTCCTGGGCCATCACGTCGGCTACCCAACTGGCATCCTTTTCATGACTGCGAACATGCGTCTTGTACGCATCGGACGCCCATCGGCCCTCACGCTGCAACACCTCTGGTGTTGCCCCCCCCGCCGACAAGTGAGTTGCGCCTCCAATCCTCAGAGAGTGCAAAGCGTACTCCTCCGCACGCACGCCCGCCAACGCAACCACTTTTCGCAGAGCTGCCGTCGCTTGCTGCTGTGTCCACATGGACCATCTGCCATTACCAACACCAAAGGCGGAAAGTGGGGCCGACGAGGGAAGAAACAAATAGCAAGACATCAATTCGATCATGAGATCGACAGCACCGCCACCGTCGCCCACGCGCAACGCCGGACCACAACGTACGCGCGTCAAAACCGCCCCTTTCCGCAGTTGGTCCCCTTTCGACCCGCGAAACCTAACCTCAACGCGGTCTGCAGAAGACCACTGCGACGCGGTAAGCTGAATATTGTCGCGAAAAAACGCTACATCGGCCCGTCGCAAGCAATAAGTTTCATGCACACGCGACCGAGTTTCCGCAAACATTTCTGACGCGCGAGTCAAAAAGCAAAAGGAAGCGCAGAGGGCAAGCCACAAGACACGACCCCCCGTCCGCCATGTGGAGATCAATTTTTCGCCCGCGATCAACATTTCCCACGAAACAGGCCGACGAACGGTTGCTTGGTTACCAGCGTCGGCATGCGAACGAGCGGCTCCTTTGAGGGCATTACCCAAAACAGGATGGGTAGTGTCCAGTTCGAACCCTCGTGAAATTCGATGGAAAAACTTGATCGCTGACAAATGGCTCTCGATAGTTGCCGACCGCAATTTCTTAGTGGCAAAAGCGTACGCTACGTACTCGAACAAATGCCACACGTTAGTCATGCTGTCTCCGCCACGCTCTAGGAATACAGGCATGTCACAGCGTACCCGAAAGTCTACCCATGCGCCAAAATGCCCCTGATAAGTGCGTTCAGACGAGGTCGCAATGGCGTTTCGCATGAGTTCGAGGCCAACACCGAAGTAGAGAGAGATGTGCCCGCACCCCCCAGGTCCTGCTCCAGCCACGGAATGTCGGGTCGAACAGCACGCAAATTAACGAGGACGGAGGCACCATCCCACCGTGAGATACCATCAGCGGCCACGTTAAAAATTCCACGTACGAGTTTTGCGTCAAAGTGCCAACCAGAGGACAACTCGAGCACCCCGAGGAGACGCATTAATGCGCCAGATCTCGGCTCCTTTCCCCCTCGACAACGCCGCACCCACTCGACGGCTGCTTCGTTGTCGCCACGTAACAACACACAGTCCCCCATGGCGAACGGACGTTCATCACACGCAGATACGAGAACCCATGCAGAAACTACCATGCCCAGCAATTCTAGAACGTTAATTGATATATCGTTCTCATCTGCAACGGACTTACTCGATCCACAAAATCGAGACCGCTCTCCTGCGTCAAGCTCGTATCGCCAATACACCCCAGTTTCCAAGCAAAAACCCCCGACAGCGGTTTTAGATGCGTCCGAAAAAAGAGTACGTCTAGGGGGGCGCTCAAGCAAATTATACATCGGAGCCGACAAGGTTCCTCCGCGCGCGTCCCACCCTTCCTCAACGAACCACCGCCAGAACTCGAGGTCACCATGGAACTCGGGTCCCAGGGCAAGACGCCGCCCGGGGTTTGCCATACGGCAATCAAAATTAGCTCCGGCGGCAATGCGCGGCATACCAACTGAAGCTAACAAGCGGTTAACGAAAAAACGCCCCGGACGTACGGCAAAGGAAACATGCATGAGGAAGCCAACGAGCTGCGACACCTGCTTCGCAGAAGCAGATGCACGAGACGAGGGCCACTCCTTGAGGATATTGTGCAGCTTGAGGCGCTTATGGGGCGGCAACGTGACCGTAATCGCCTCAGTATCAATGATCCATCCCAAAACTTCCAGTTGCGTGTCCCAATTAGTAATTTTCTTGGCTGACAGGAGGGGCGGATCGGAAACACCACGTTCGCCCAACAAGCGAAAGTGGTCCGACGCCAGTGACTGTACAGCACGCAAGCAACGACGGCCGTCCGGCCACCATTGCAACTCGACGAGAATGCCATCGTCCACGTAGTACCTCACAAAAAAATTGCTCCCGGTGTTGCCCCCTGAACCAGGAACGGGCCCACACTCACGCGGGATAGCAACGACCCGAACTCCCCGCGGCGGGGAGAGTTCAACGTGCGCAACGGCGGCAGCCCCTTGTTGGGAAACGTCTGCGCCTTGAAAGGTAGAGTGGGTATGAGCATGCTCGAGCACAGATGCCATTAACCCCCAAAACCCAGGACTATTGCGCCAACCAAACTGCAAGCGCAAATCCACGACAACGTGATCACCGAAAACGTATCCAAAATTCGGCGCGCCTGCCGGATCAACCAAAACCTGCCGAAAGGCGTCTTCGACATCCACACGGCACAACAGGATTCGAGCGCGACTACCATGCGTCTGTCGCAAAAACAGCACCCGTAACAGGACATCACGAAGCACATGGCCGAGCTCGCACGATGGTGCGGAGTCAAAGTCAGTGTCACCATTAACGCTGGTCCGACCGCCCTCTCGCGCAAACGTAAGATCGTGAATAATCCTTAATTTGGGTTCGAGAACGACACTCAGCGGTGAAAGGCGAAGACCCTGAATCTCGTCTGCATATCGCAAATCAAACACCACCGCTCGGCCGTGCACCACGTCTGCGCATATCTTATTGTGGATATCCCCCGCATGCGTGGCGACGACCGGGTGATTACCATACTCGAGTTCTGTGGTCAAATCCCCCCCCCGTGCGACGCCGACAGGCGCGCCCGGCGCCAGCACACGAAGCAACAAAGAAATACGAGGGAATTTCTTGATCTCACCAAACCAGTGCTGTACGACAGCAACGTTAATATGCGGAGAGAAAATTGAGGAGCCGATGGTGGACAGAAAAAGGTGAACACTGCCTTGACACTGCCGCAAGAGTGAGGAGCTGAGTGACGCGACCTGATCGAGGCTCGCTGAGCCTCGCGCAGACACCGCTTGCACCACTACCTCCCGAGCGGCAAGCCACGCATCTACCTCATCTACTCGCAACGCATCCAGACGCACGTCGCCGACCGCACCTTGCACGTACGCCATGTCAACTGGCAAATAACTCGCACGCACGCCCACACCCGTACCTTTATCTGAGAAGGGAACCGAACCCGGAGTCACAGCGACGCGATCACGCCCGACGCCGCCATCACCAGCCAGAGCTCCTAACGCACGCCCACGCAACCCCCCCGCTTCTTCGCGGGTGGCCGGCCGAGTGCCCGTTCCACCACTGGCGACGTGCGCCGTCGCCGCTCCGCCACCGGCCCGCACCGCCGCCGCCCCCCCAGGTGTTGGCCCAACCGACGGGAAGGGCCCGTGTCTTCATCCCGAACCCGAGCCACCACCACCCCCGGCCCCCCCGCGACCACCATCTGGGCGGAGCACCAGAGCCCGCGTCCCGCTGGCTTGCGCCGCCGCTCCACCTCGCGTTCCCCCAGCTGGAGCCGCCGATCCGCCGCCGAGAAGAGCTGCAGGAGAGGAAGAGTTGGCCGGGGTATTCGCATGCACGAATTTGCAGTCTGAATACCGGCATAGGCCCGTGGAAGCAAACATCCTGCACAGCGCGGCGCTCTTCTTTCTGGGCGGACCCGTTTTGGCAGGGGCGAGGCTCTGGCCCCGCTTGGGTGCCCCATCCCTGCTGTCGCGTGGAACTTGGAGACCTTCCACGAGCTTCAGGACGTCGCCACCGGACGAGCAAAAATTGCGTGTCCGGCCAAACGCTGGGACGGGCGGCGCGTCGAACACGGCGTTGAACTGAGGGGGAACAGTCAACGGACGAACTTGCTGGGCGAACCTCATGAGGTCGTTCACCCATAGGCGCAGGTCGTCGTTTACCATGTCGCTCATAACAGCCCGCGCCGCGGAGCCGGAAAGCAAAAGGATGTTGCTTAGAGTATGACGGCGAAGACCGGCCGCCGCGGATGTGAACGAGACGTCGACGGGTGCCAGCCGGTCCAGGCACGTGCGGTCGTCGGCGACGTCAGCCGAGAGTCCAACTGCAAGAACCGCCATAAGAGCCTGTCGCAAGAGGTCCAGGCGGTCAGCGACAAACACCAGGTGGTCGACAGGGCGGTCGGCACGTGGCCCATACATGCTCACGTCAAAGTTGCTGACAGCGCGAAGCTGAGCCGCCAACCCCGCCGTAACGTCGACGCTCTCACCCACAAATGACTGAATATCTGCGGCCGACTCGCCGAGGTTCGGAGGCAAGCGTCCCCGAAGCAGCCAGTGTTTTCGTGACGACATTTTTTCTTCCACAGGGCCGTGTCGTCAGTCAGCTGTGATTTCTGGACCTGCCGCTCCCTCGCATCCCCGCCGTCTCGCACGGAAGGCTCACGGTCGGCAAAGTTGTCCACAAACTGCTGAATCAGGACCTCGACGTCGGCGGTCTTGGATGCGCCGCCGGCGACGGCGTCCCGAAGGCTCGCAACAGACAGGAGCACGTTGTCCAGAGATGACTTGACGCCGAGGATCTCCGTATCCATGCGGGAAAACTCGGAGGACACCTGGTTTTGCCAATGCCGCACGTCAGCTGTCGATACCACACCCCCCGAGGCTGCCGGCATAGATGGAGGATTAGCCGTAGCAGCAGGAGTAGCAGCCGCAGCAGCAGTAGTAGCAGCAGCATCGTTGGCCTGGCGAGAGGTCACAGCAGCGTCGGTGGCCTGGCGAGCCTCGGCTTCGGCTCGTCCAGCACGGCGTGCGTCGACCTCCGCTTGCACAGCAGCTACAGCAGCATGAGCATTCGCCTCGGCTTGTGTTTGCGCAGCAAACAACGCAACCTGCACACCTCGCGCCGCAGTAGCCGCGTTGGCACCGGCCTCCGGCGACTTGCTCTCGTCGGATATCCCGAACTCAAACTAGTCTGTATCACACCTTGAACCTGTAGCGTTGCCTCTGCTTCACTGCGCTGTTGCGTGTAGGCTGCGGCTACGTACCAGACAAGGTGTATGTACCAAGGGCTACGATTCACGCTACCGTGAAACATCGCATTCATCTGATTGGCTAAACTTCTTACGTACGTACAAAACTCACATTCTCTCATTCTTCCGAGAATACTCTGCATTAGAATGCGATTAGGGATACAGGAATCGCTCGGAGAATAGCTATCCTCAACATAATATGACAGTCTCGGAGTGCGTTGACCAATGACGATGAGCCACGACGCGTGGTGTGCTGCCTTGATGGAGTGCGGCTCGATCTACCTCCTTGCCAAGGCACAGCAAGCAAGGACTGAGTCCGCAAGCGCAAAACGTCAAGGAGGCGCCAGGGAGACACGATGGACGGCGCGAAGGACCCAGGGACCGTCACCGCAAACACCTGCCCGTGGGAACACGAAGCTGTCGTACGGCGCAGGAAGCTGCTACTTTACAAGAGATGGGGTCTGGCTGCGATTGGTGAGGCCGCGTTGTTGCAAGGTGGCTTTGACACCAGACATGCCCCCCCGACGGGTACTGCGCTCTCCATTGATTCGGTGGTGCGTGCTGTTGTACGTACTACTGGTGTGGTTGTACGCATACATGCGTTGCCGCTGCTTTCATCGGCACGTTCTTCTACTGTTGTGTGATTATGCTATAGTAGGAACGTGTATGGTTCTTGCAGACAGATACCCTCGTAGTGCGGTACTGCAGGGGACGGAAATAAAAGGGGCATTGATATATTTCAATGCATACTAAACGCTCCTTGTATTTCCGTCCAGTTCTGTATGTCTTGCAGGTTCTTCTGCTGTGTTTGCAGACAAACCTGTGTGGTGCGTACTGCTGTACATACTCGTACTATTGACACTATTATGGTGCAGTTGTACGCGTACAAGCGATGACGCTGCTGTCAGCAGCACGTACTTCAGCTGTTATACGAATATGCTATAATAGAATGTACGCTGCTGTCAGCAGCACGTACTTCAGCTGTGATGCGATTATGCTATAGTAGAAACGTGTGAAGGTCTTCCCGACGGACACCCTCGTAGTGCGGCACTGCTGGGAACGGAAATATATGGAGCACTTGTATATTTGAATAAAAACTAAACTGGTTCTGCATGTCTTGCAGCAGTGTTAGTAGGCATAACGTGGTGCGTACTGCTGTATGCACTACTGGGGTGATTGTGCGCGTACATGCGATGACGCCGCTGTCGGCGGCACGTACTCTTGCAGCTGTGCGAGTTATGTTGATGTAGAAACGTGTACGAGGCACCTCGTACCGTTCTTGCAGATGGATACCCCCGTAGTGCGGTACTGCTGGGGACGGAAATATAAGGAGCATTGGTATATTTGAATGATCACTAAACGAACATTTGAACTCCGTCCAGTCCTGTGTGTCTTCCAGCTGTGTTTGAAGGCAAAACCTTGTGTGGAGCTTGTATCTACTACTGGTATGGTTGTACGCGTAGATTTGATGACGGTGCTGTCAAGCGCCACATACGCGTGCTGCTGTAAAGGCTGTTGTTGCCGAAGAAATGTGCATTGTGATGTAAGGTGTATACACTCCTGCTGTTTTAGTACGCGTACGAGTAGGCAGTACTTCATCAACCCAATGGACTGAAATTACTTCACCGCTTGCAGCACTGAGTCGAAAAAAAGCAATGACAAGGTTTCAACGCGAAAACATGCCGCAACAATCATGAGTATTCGCCTGCCTCGTGACACGCACACACAGGAATTTAATTTACTGCGCGGAAAGAGGGACGTAGTTTAGACCTTTACGGAACGCAGACCAGTCCTCCTGTCGCGTTGATCAAGAGGTTGCCTTTAGTCGCTACGCAGTTTTTTTGCTCTTCACAGACATCGAGAATATGTTAACAATTTTATCTCCCGCCCCTCACCGCGTTGCGATATGAACCACAGATGAAATCCGAGGCAAGGAAAGAGACTGACCAGGTGGTTGCGGAGAGAGCGGAGGGGGTGCACAGGGGGGGAGACAACATGGGAACCAAGAAGGGGGACTAGGGGGGCGACAGTATTGGGGGCAAAAACGGGGGCGAGGGCAGAGGCACTAAAGGAGACGAAAAGGGGTGGTGGAAGGGGCTGGATGTCGGCTTCCTTTCAGTCGCGGGATCAGTACACAGGGAGCGTCACTTTTGTTTTGTCCCTCGCGTATCGGCCGTCTCCTTTCTCGCGAGGCTGGCTGTCTGTTATCTATAAACGCCGAACAACCCTATACATGTGAAGCGGTTGAAGGATCAAACGAGATGAGTTTTCGTGTGAGAGGCCTTTAGGACGGCGGGGTCAATTTTTTTCTTTTTTATGCGTCCCGGAGAGCGAGAGGAAACCCCTGTCCACACTTATTTATCAAGTTTTCGTTTACCGGTTCGAACCCGGTTCGTTTCTTAGTCGGGCCTGTCTCTGACCGTCATCAAAGTGTGGTTCACTCCGAGGATGTAGGCACCTGAGTCCAGTTATTATCAACTTCAATTCTAGCGAGCACGGTTTCCGCTTTTTTTAATGGCAATGCGCGCATGATACCAAAACCCACAATATCCATGATGTTCTGTTTTCAAGGTGTTACACAGACGCCTGCGTGACAAATGTTTTCTTTCTAGTGTAGCACCGAAGGCCTAGGGCGACATCCCAGGTTGAAGATCCCCTGGTTTGTTTTGGGGGATAATGTGATGAAAAGTCCCCTACTATCCCCCAAACATTCGCCGGTTGATTTACTCATGGTACCGGTAATAAGGCCAAACAAAATAAAACAAAACAAATATATTGTAGGGTTCCAACGAGTTCTTACCGGCTGCAAAGGAAAAAAAAAAAGACAACGCCCAGAAGCGGGGATGCGGATGAAGAACCGCCGGGTTTGCAAAGTGCCTCAATGGCGCTGAACGTCACAGGGCATACTATTTGGGGGGCGGGCATCATCAATTCGTCGCTGGATAGTCATCAACCTCGAGTAACAATCGAAAAAAAGAGAAGTTCAGCAAGAGGGCATGGAAATGGAGATGCCGGTGAAAAACTACTCGGTGGCACTGAATTCCCAGAGTTAAACTAATCCGGGGGCGGGGATGATTAATCCATTGTCGGGTTTCCGACATTACACATCAACCTAATGGACAGTCCAGCAAGAGATGGGAAACATCAATTTGATAAGTCACTTGGCATTCTGTGGATTATACTGAAAACGCCCGTGCGCGCAAAATTTTGATTCGCTCGCCAATCTGAACCGGGCTACAACACCTAACACGGCCAAGCCGCGTGGATTGAAGCTTCCCTCGGATTATTCGACCTTGTTCCTCTCTAAAACGTTTGTGGCTTTTCAGGTGGGGAAGTTTTTTTTCTCTCCGAGAGGGGTTTTTCAGTGGTTTCGAAACGGCTGCTTCCGATCAAACAGTTCATTTTCCTTTATTTGAAGAACTGAGCGCGCAGGAGGATAAATACCTCCAATATCGGATGGCGCCCTAGTTACACGTCAAGAACGTTGGCAACTTTGTGTTACTTGATTGAAGGGTACGGAAGTTAATATCCTCTACTTGATCTGTGCCGTGATGGAGAGGATGTTCCTATTACTACAGGGGCGCGGCTCCCGGATATATACACGTCCCACGTTCCGAGAAAAAATATGTCGAACAACCCAACGAAACTTGGCGATTGGTCGGTCCAAGAGGAACACCACCAGGGTTTCCATACCGGTATCGTGTGGTTACCTCATGGAGGGTATGTATAACGGTCACATGACATCCCAAATTCAAAGTCACGAAGAGACGCGACGTCAGGGTTGTGACAGATGACCTCCCTGCGGCATGTATCATACGGACAAACAAATACCAGGTAGATGTCGAAAGTATAGAGATCAGCAACGACGAACAAAACAGCCTGGAAGATTCGGCATGCGTGTACATGACCGGCACAGGGCGAAAGCACAAAAAACTCACGCAGACAATCTGTTTAATATCTTGCTTCACCGAATGATCTTGGAAGGAACACCCCACCCCCCCCTTCCCCCCCTCCCGAGTCACTATTATAGGGAAACAGCACAGTTCGCCTTGCGGCTCTCTCGGCAATATTATATGATTATACTACAGGAAGCACCGCTGCCACTTGGGTAAACCACCTCGTATCCTGCAGATAGCGACCAAGTACAAATCAACATTCACCGAATTCCAATATACAGGTTGGAAGAGAATTCGCCGCCCCCTCCACGGCGTTGCTCATTATCAACAAACAGCGCGCGCCATATAACGTCCCAACACTACTGGCGGGACGCCCACAGGAGATGATTTTCAGCAGTAATACCAAAAATTATTCATGCCGCGCAAAAGCACACGAAGAGGAAGCCAACGTTAACCCTAACATCCCTGAAGTGAAAACAAATCTCTCGTCAGCACACCACACGTGTCAACTATCAAAACCTGCTTGCCTCACTATTTTTGCGTGCGGCCGGCGAAAATTCAAGTCTGCGAATACACACAGAACCCACTCCGTAGCAGACGTCGTCTGTGGTGGGTCAGCTAAGAAGTCACGAGTTGAAGGAAGTCCCCGCCCATTCCTCCACTACCCCATTTCCCGGAAAAAGAGCTCGGCAAGCTTGCGCGAAGCACTCTTTGCGCTTGAGTTGAACGCCAGCTCCAAAGGCGTTTAGCTCCTTAGACGCATCGAAGCACGCCTGGGCACCAAGCAAGAAAGAGAGTGGTACAGCAGCATTGTCAGCTGCCACTTTGACATGTCTTCGGAGTGACGTGCCGGCGTGTTGTTGCTTACAACATAAAGCTGCACGCCTATAGCTCTGCTGTACTAATGATCTACCAGTATCTACCTTGTAGGTGACAACCTTGATCAATTAATGTTACCCGTAATACACGTGCTAGACTACGCGTAATACCGCTACACTCCCTAGGATACACAACGAGTACTATGAACATGAAATCCAGGCACCAGTATGTACTATAGGGTGTAATGGTAACTTCGAGCTGTGAACTACGCCAGCACACCATGTTCCAGGACCT
The DNA here is from genome assembly GCA_031213475.1 of Nereocystis luetkeana. Classification (NCBI taxonomy): domain Eukaryota; class Phaeophyceae; order Laminariales; family Laminariaceae; genus Nereocystis; species Nereocystis luetkeana. Next base: position 701,955 of record JARUPZ010000039.1, read on the forward strand.
GGCTAAACTTTGATCGACTACGTAAGGTCAGGCGGCTGTTCCACGAGTACTGTTGAACGAATCATAGCCTGCACCTATTTTGTAAAACTGTAAGCGAGAATATAAGGACCGTCGGAGTATGAATATGAACACTAAAAGGTCGTTACTTTTCCGGCGATAGAGGTTGTCGGCAGTACAAGTCCCCAGGTTTGCCCGCACCAAATATACTGGTGTGCAGCACTGATGCATAATAATACTCATGCACCGGTACTATATGCCTGCGGCCTTCCGTCGTGTCGAAGCTACGACAACCACAGGCAGCAGCAGCTCCACTCGGCCAGCCCGCTCTGTTTACGCCGTGAATACCGCATTTAGACAATACGTTGTGACACACAACAAAAGGCTCGACGGCAACATCCCAACCCGTGTCGTACAGGTACTATTTTTGTAGTGGTTTCAGGTACAACCGCCAGGTGCATCACGCAAGCACGACGACAGTTGATCATATCAGGTATAAAGTCATGTTGTGAGTACTATGATGTGAGTCAACTACTGCTGTACAAGGTAGTCTACTATACGTACGAGTAGTCCTTGACATATTCACGGATGGAAAAATATAAACTACGAGTACTGCTGCTGTTGCTGCACTACGAGTACTGCTGCTGTTGCTGCTGTAGAACACGACATACGAGCTACCAACCTATCGCGCAAGATGGTCCCCGTTTTACTAAATGTCCCCTTTCTCGAGCATCCATACTCAAACTGGTACGTACTCGTACCGGTCTCGTATAATACCTGGTGAACTGCACGATCGTATATCAAGACAAAACTACTTGGAATTAGAGTTTAGATACATACCGAGATGTAAGTACCAGCTGTATTTAGTGATGGTTCGATTGACTGTTCAAGATTGGAGGTGTGATACTCGCGCGGGCGGAGCCTTCACCTGGCCTTCGTACCACACTCCACCAGCACAAGGAGCAGGATGAGAACACATCGCACTGCCGCTACCTCCACCGGCAGCGCTCGTTTCTCGCACACGGTTCTAACATGGTGCATTGAAGTCTCCTAGCAAGCACGTGGCAGCAACGCAGGGTACAACAAAAAGGCCAGGAGAACAAACACACACACACCTGATTCCGAAACGCACGATAGGTGGCAGGAACCTCTCTGCGTTCGGCGGTCGCCGCCACGTCGCCAAAGGCGACGCCCGCGATTATCGCAGCCAGGCTAACCCCGCACAGACCAGGATGCGACTGGCAGCCGCCTTCCGCTCCTTCGAAGACAACCCACTGGGCAATGCAAGAGGGTGGTCCTCATGCTCACAGAAAGTCAAGGCAACTGCGGTGGCCGCGTTGAATGCGAACTCCCGCGTCCTGGGAGAATAGTGCTCCGCAACCAGCTCCAGCAGCTGGTGGTAAATGGCAATTTCCTCGCCGTTCTTGAACGCTTCGAGGGCCACGACTTCCGGGTATGCCGGCTGCGCCATGGTGGTTTCTGGTGTGTGCTGGTGGTGTCTGCTACGTGGTGCCACAGGGAAAAACTTGCCGTCGTTTGCTCGTGTCACCAAAACCGAGGTATCGAGGTATTGGACCCCCCCTTACTACCCAACCTCCTCCTCCTTTTCATAACCCACATGCTCCCGTCGCACAAATGTGGGACCGAGTTACGTGAGGTCAGGCTTGGGCGGGATTTTTTGTTTGTTTCATCGCGTGTGTCCTCCACGGTCCTTTGGTTGCACGCGGCCTGAATTCTATCCAATGAGGTTCGTTCGAAGTTTCGTTTATTTTCGGTTTGATATTTTTTTAGTGATTATTTAGTGGGTTCTATAAGCCGGTCGCCCCGGTGGTTCAAGTGGTTAACCTCGAATTCTACTTGTTTGAGTCCTGGGTTCGAGCCCTAGGAGGGTCGGACTTTGACTTTATTTGCAAAAATAAAAAAAGGGATTCAATTGTTGAGAGCGCCTTGAAGCGTGGGTAGGCACAATTCGATGCGAGTCGACGAGGGAAGAAAAGGCTGAAATCTTCTCGCGATAAAAATGAAGGCACGTACCGTAGCGGGAAGGGGGGAGAAGAGCCTGCTATGTGACCCCGGATCTGAGTTACGAGTTGGAAGGAGAGAGAGAAGAAGATGTGCGAAGATAATAAATGGGATGGAAAAAAAAAAAAAAAAAAAAAAAAATAAGGGTTAATGTCGTAATATATACTGGTACTTGGTATAATTGCAAAAACAGAATTGCATCCTGATGGTATACTTTAGGGCGACTGCTCTCCTGCTGTTCGTTTTCTCTGTTTTTTTTTGCGATTATTGCTATATAAATATACCGTGGTACAGCAGTATAACACTATATATATATATAGGTGACATATAATGCCTTATTTGGGACGCCCAACATAGGACAACAACTGTTTTCTTTCTGTGTTCGGTGGGCGGGGCAGTTATTATTGTTATAATATTAATAGTGGTTTGCGCAAAATCATTTGGTATGCTTACACCGCGGATGCATCACTACCACCGGTAAGCAACGTGTCGTTCTTGGAACGACATCTTTTCGGACAAATACTGGTGTTTTCTCTTAAGACTTTCTGTCTCAAGTTGTTGGTGGCTTCGTAGGTTGTTATTAATATTAATAATACTACTATTAACACTATTTTAATACGTGAAAAATGATATCTGAGTTTGTTGGTATCAACGGCGGCTGACGGTATGATATTCGTCCTCGTAGAAAACAAACGACGCAATAATATTAAACCAGGTACCTGGTCCCTTCTATTAATTCGCAATGCGATTTCGGAGCTTTCACTTCGAATATATTATGGGCACGTTTTTTTTTTTTTTTTTTTTGCTCATCCCATTTATTTATCTTCGCACATCGTCTTCTCTCTCTCCTTCCAACTCGTAACTGAGATCCGGGGTCACATAGCTACCCCCTTCCCGCTACGGTACGTGCCTTCATTTTTATCGCGAGAAGATTTAAGCGTTTTCTTCCCTCGTCGACTCGCATCCAATTGTATGTACGAATGAATGTACAAACAAATACACACACATATATATAGATACCTGGTATTCAATTATGTACTAGTAACTGCTGTGCGTGACGTCAAATAAATAATGCCAACAAACAAGGAACTATACTACGTAGGAGTACCACGTACGTAATCATACTGTTCGTCCATCATTATACGTAATAATCGCACTATCAGGTACCGGTAGCTTGATGATATTTGGAATATTGCCGTAATACCTGGCGCTCTACGTTGTTGTGTGGTTGCTGTATTGCTGTACCCGTGCCTCGTTGAAGTAGCTAACTCACTGTTGGTTTTCGACATAATTCTTGCTTTAGTACTACTGCCAAGAGCTTAGACGTGCCTATATACGAACCTAAGACGTGCCAAGCCGAATCAAAGGCGCGCTAAGACGAGTCTAAGACGCGCTAAGACGCGCTAAGACGTGTCCAAGACGCGCTAAGACGCAAAATATGGATTAAGACGATTGAAATTCGCGCGACTTAGTAGAAAAAATCTTCGGCCTGCGGCCATCTTAATACATACTACCTCGCTACGCTAGATTTACCAGTCCGACTTACGGCTCGCTTCGCTTGTCTTAGAAGAGTACGCCTACGTCAACGATTAATATTTGTTGATAAATACGATGTTTTTATTTGTCCGGGGCGATGCCGGGTAGTCCTGGCCAATAGGGTGAAGATCCTAATCGAGACCCAAGAAGGCAAACCCAACCCGAACATTTTCTGAAGATATGGGCCATATGAGGCCATTTTGGGTCCTGATTTTGGGAAGTTGATTATTTTTTGGGGTCGGGAGAATAGAAATTGGCCAAACCAAACCATAATCGGAACTTCGCAAACACCATTGATTGTAGCATTTTTTTTTCGAATATGTTGTCGATTTACGCGATTATTAGGGGATTCAGCTGGGCTGAGTGTGCCAGCGTGGCCTTAAAGTCTTCGTCAACTAAACTAATAACAACAAAAAAAGGTATCAGACCTTTGCCAATGGAAACGCGAAGTTCAAAAGTTTTTTTTCAAATATATCGCTTTAAAAAAACAGCCGAAACATTTCTCGTACCGCCGCTGTGGGGGAAAAAAGAGAAAAATATTTGATTTTTTCTGTTTTTTTCCCCAACGACGGCTGCTGCAGCAGGCGGCGCAATTTGTGTTTTTCTGGTCGCAAATTGTCAACACGGTGATCGAAACCAGCTCGTGCGACGATCGACGCTCGATCTCGACATAATATACTCAGCCCAAGGCCAACCCACTCTGTATCTGGCAAGCCCAACGAGTATAGATGACGGCCTCGAAGATATCAGGTGGATCCATGGTCTAGGGGGCGAGAGCTTGCCGGCGTCCTACGGTATCCTCCCAAACCTGAAAAAAAGTATATTTTTTGCCATTCGAGACGGATGGAGAAGTTTTTTCTTCTGTTTTGTGCAAACCAGCGGCCAAATGTTTTTTATCACACGCCTGGTCAGCTCCCGCCACATGACACCGGCCATGGTGTGAAGACGGGGACCCTAGGGTGGGTCGGAGCCCCTAACGAGCGCACTCCGTTCAGAATTCATGACGCAATCGTTGGTTTTGTTGATCGATGTCTGTCGAGGACTCGGAATCTCGCCGCTTCGAACCAAAGATCGGCCCGAGTTTTTTTCAAGCCGATGTTCGCTCAACATCGGCCCCAGATTTGTTTTTTTGGGCTTTCCCAAAAGTTAGGATTTTTTGTTTTTTTTAGGTGGCCCATAGGAAGCGTGTTCTGTTCTTTTTTGGCGGGTATCTTTGAAATTCAAACTTTTTATTGCAACTTCGCTGTACCATTGGCATAGGTCTCAACCCGTAAGCCGGATTTTATGCATTTTTGTTTAGGTGATAATATGACTGTTTACGGAGGCTTTGGGGTATCTGGTCCCATATCTGATCAGATTTTATCAAAATCACGTCTTAGGGGGCCTGTTTCGTGGAAACAATGTTCCTCCGAGATTTTGTCACTCCTGAAATTCCATGGAATGATTTTTTTTGGCAGCCTTTTCTGACCAACTCTAAAAATGGTAAAATTTGGCTTCGCACGAGACCTCGGTGGCATTACACAATTTTGTTTAGGTTATAGACTGGGTTCATGACGGGTCACGACGCTACATGCTTGAGTACGCTTGTTTAAAGCTGGGCTCCAACACTTGTGTATCGGCCACCACGGAGAGGGAAGGCATCAGTACCTTGGCCACCATCGTGTCCCTTGCGGCCGCCCAACTGCAGCTACCCCACGAGTAGGCAAAACCACTTTGGAAACGAATAGGACGAGACTACAGCAGCAGTATCGAAACAATCAAACGGTTTTTTTCTGACTACGACCGCCGCAAGCAGCTCATGCTCCGCGAAGGCGAGAGCTCCTTGCTGGTCCAGCGACTAGCGAACCCCTTACGCAGCTCCCCAGGGGGTTCCACATTCCGCTGCTTCCTTCGAGGAGCTGGTGGTGAAGGTTGATCGCCCAACCCGGCGTGAGCGACTCTCGGTCGTGTCGTTGTCCACGTGGAGTTCAAAATGTCGGTTGTGTTCTGTTTTTTTAGTACTCCTATGAAAAAAAACCAAAAACACGATAAGACGGCACACGGCACACCGACCTGGTGTGGCTTTTTTTCGTAGGAAAATCCGACTTCCCGCCTTTTTCAATTACTAAAACAAATTGCGTAGGACCCAGTTTCACATGTCTCCCTTGTGCTGTCGGTTTGTTGTCTATAATCTATGTTTGCAGGTCCGTAAGGATTTTATCTACTGCAAAGGAACTATCAAGAACGGCGGCATGTTGGTCGGCCTGTACAAGCCCTCCCTGCACTTCTCGGGCTCCAAGCACTCCAGGAAGCTCATCATCTCCCACAACGCGCAAGTTCAAGGCGAACGCCACGCGAAGCTCGGCGGATAGGCTCGGGTGGACCTGGAGAAACGCGTCACCAAGCGGGAAGGCTGTGTCGGTCGATGTCCTCGGTTCGGACTCGGAATAGATTTTCGTACTTTAGGAGTCTGTTGTTGTGTCTATCATGATCTTCCGGTAGATCACCATACACAGTTGATCTGCCTTTGGTCTGCGCCCGGGGTCTCAGTAAAGAGGTGTTCGCGGGCGTTTGGTTGCAGCGTGCGCCTGCGTCTAAGATATTTCAATACTTTCATGAAACATGCGTTGGGCGTGCACTTGCAAGTCTGCCAGCGGGTACTTTGAGTTCAAGCGTGAGGAGCGGACTGTTTTTTTTTCGGTGGGGGTGTCTTCACCTAAGAAGAGTGTCAGGTTTTGCATAGCCTTCATTACGCTGCCTTGGCGAGTGCCAGGGTCTAATTGACTTTTTTGCGTCCTCTTTGGGTGCTGTAAACAACGAAAGATCCTTTTTTTTTCATCTACCTAGGGTGTTTACCAGGGTGCTGATTCCGTTGTATTTTGCGACATTCGGGTTTGCGAAAGAATTTTTGCTACTACTTGCTCCCGTCGATTCGACTTCTTTGCGTTCCACGCCGGCCCCGGGCCCACTGCTACGCTTCGTTGAAATCTTTTTTCAGGTATGAATTTTTATCGTAGTTGGTTAGGGCGTCCGCCAAAGGTTTCGTTCGTTGTCGAACCGTTAGATGTAGCAGGACATGTGTCTACTGGCCCTGTGATTCGTCGAGCAAGTGCTTACTGTCGAAGTTGCATATCACGCTCATGTCGCCTATATAGCTCATAACAGCTGTAATACATAATTACTACCTCAGTTTTCGATTGTTTGAACTGCTCTCTTGCGTCACCCTCATCTGCATGTTCCACTACTTTTTCCCTCAGACTAACACATATTTGGTTATTAACAGGTACATTTGAGCTATCGGCCCGACTGCGGATCATACAACTGCAATTTGTGGAAAAGTTCAAACCAACCCATTAAATACGTATTTCAGCAAGAGTCTTCTTACACGCTACGCTCATGCCACTCCGAAGGAAAACTTGTAAATAAATACATAACATCCCCGAAAAAAAAAAAACTTGGATGAAAGCATGCCCTAGTCGTTTGGGACGAGCACTTACAGGCACATATATGAATCTACTTTACAAAACTGGGGGGTGCCGCGGCGTAAGTCCGATTCACGCCACCGAGGGGTTCAAAAAAGAAAAGAAAAAGACGCGCTCGCGCTCCCTCGTCACGCTTTACGAAGGGAAGTGCGAGGTCGGTGACCGGCGTCCGCACGTCTATTCGTTTTCGGGACCCACAAGATCGGAGCGCCCTCGTCGCCGGGAATATTCTTCTAAATGGATAAACGCGGTTTATCCGTACACCAGGTATATTCGTACCCCCCCCCCCCCCCCCTTTTGTCGTTCTTCGCCTTGTGGTGCCGAAGGTGGCGGCCAACGGGTGGCTCCAGCGACTCGATAAGCGCCACGCCCTCGTGCGGCCCCTCATTCTGCCCTCGCCGCCGCGGGGCGATGTCGAACGTGAGTGGGTGCACTCGGGGGCGCTGTCCGCCGTTCCCGGACGGCTGCCATCTGCGGCGGACGTCACACGTGATCTCATGCAGGGCTTGCGGCGACGTATGCCGTGGGATGCACCGGTACGGGACGTGGGGGATGGCGGTGATCTGTTTGTGCCGGGCCTTGCCCGCCGACATGTCGATTTTGAGCAGGACGTCATCTTGCACGTTGGTGTCGTACTTACGCGACGGAGTGGACCTTTCACGACCTTCTCAAATAAATATAGAGGCCCGTCGATCGACCGCCCGTATAGCGTGGGCTGCTTCCGTGAGGCGGGGTTCGGGAAAAAAAGAAAAAACGCATCCCGCCCGCCTTCGCAAGGTTGTAGACGCCGAGATGCAGGCCCTCGTCGATCGAGGGGGTGTCGTCAAGTGGGCTGACGTCCGGGACTCCGGGGGGCGGCCGGGGCCGCGTTTGGCAATATCACCGGCGGTAGAAGAGACCGAACCGCGTTTGATTTACAACGCGAGGCCGCGAAACAAGCGGTGCAAGAAGATCTCGTTTTCGATGGATACGGTGGAGTGGGGGGCTAGTGTTGCCTCACAAGGGTGTTTCATGGCCTCCGTGGATGACGCCTCCGCATTTAACGACGTCCTCCTGCGCCCGTCTTCCTGGCCATTCTTTGCTTTATCGTAAAGCGGCATCGATAACTGTCTGTCGGGGGGCATCGCTAGGCGGCGCGCTCACATTTTTCCGCACGCCCACTAGGTGCCGTGGTCCTTTCGGTTGTTTGACTGCACACAGAGCGCCCCGCGGGGGACCCGTTCAGGGCACTGCCCCCCGCGGAGGGTTCGCGACGACCCGGGACTTGGGGCAGTTCGCGTTTCATTCCGCATGCCACGGAGAGAACCTTGCGAATTTAATTTCAGTTGGAACTGCGGAGTGCAACCGGTTCGAGTTCTTCCGGCCCCGCGGTACCCACAGCGGTCGCCAGTCGTCGTGGATGTTCAGAAGCTCCAGGCACGGCGACACAACGTATTGACGGCGATGAAAGGGCGCCCCTGGTAAGTACAACAAAAAAACTCAAAATTGTAAAAACTATATTGAAAAAGGGTAGCCCATGAGTTTGACGCGTTCGTCCGCGTCATTTCGGCCGGATCTCATGGTTGGACCAAAGCAGCGCGGGATGATGTATTCGCCTTTTTCTGCTATTATGACACTCAGGGAAAAGGCACCAAGTGGGTGCATGCGACGTCTTGCCCAGGCGTAAGCTGGGAGGGCGACGACGCGTGTCTGGCGGGGTCCTCCTTACAAGACGCTACGTGGCTGAGTCAATCCGAAAGGGGTTTGCCTCTAAGCTTAAACCGACCATGAACAAACACGGCAGAGGGGAAGAGTGGGACTGCCCGCCGGGTAGGCAACCCCTGCGCGAGTCCACAGGTAGATTCACATCTCACATTATCTGTCTGAGGAGCAAAATCAGGTCAGGGTCCTGGTAAATCAAGCAGCTCCAATGTTGGAGCATACACGCACCCATGGACCTGCTGAGCGACATGAGTTCGCGGGCGCAGGTAGCTACTTCGCTGGCGGAACGCATCTCTCTGACGAGAGATATTGCCCTGTATGCACTGGTCTTTTTCTCGATGCACAGGAGATACTACCCCTTATTTACTCTGGGGTCGCAAATTCTGAGGCTCCCAGAGTCTAGAGCCTTGATTTTGAATTTTTAGTTGGGTAAGACGCTCCGTGCTTCTAGCGAGGAGGTGGTAGTGTTGGCAGACCAGGTCAGCCCGGAGACTTGCGCGAGCGGGGCGGTTACGGCGTGCATATCCGCCGCGCAGTGGATTCGGTGGAATGTAGCCTTCGGGCATATTTTCCCCGTGGCTACGACGGGAGGGGGGCGGTGTTCTCGGCCCCTCTCCGCAGCCTGTATGACCGCTTTTCTGCAGGCCCACTTGCGATAGGCGGGCCTGCCGGACCATTTCACGATACACTCCCTTCTAGTGGGTGGGTCCCTCACCCGGTCCCTGGCCGGGACGGCGGTGGACGAGATAATGAAAATCGGTTGTTTGAAGACTGAGGCAATGGCAAAGTACTACATCGGCGCTACTCCTAGTGGCCGGGTCCAGGGTGGCAAGAGAAAACGTGGCCAGCGCTACGCGGACTTTAGCCGGCTTCCTCTGTCGCCCGAGTTCGAGAAATATTTCACAGCATGTGCGACGCAGGGTTGAGGCAAGCGTAAATATGTTTGGGTGAGACAACTGCGTATCAGACCAGTGGTCTTGCAAGAAAAAACACAACAAGATACTATCCAACGACTTAACGAAATAATAGCGAGACCACGGGTCGACGCAGGAGGCCTCATCCAAAACTCTAATACTTACATGAAAGGATGCAGGACATAGAGTCAGAATACTAGAGTAAAATTGGCGATGGCAACAGAGGAAATGATTTGGCACGAATCGTGGAACTTGATGTACCATCAGAGATGTCTTGAAGTTGTATTGTGGAGTGGTCGCCTACGATCACTCATCATTTTCGTTCCCAAACCTTCGTGAGCAGATTCGGGCGCGAATTTGTTTTTTGAGACCTCCCACCCACCCTTCAGTAGAATGAGTATCGATGGGCTTGGTTTCCCAGATCATTAGCAGGTACTAACCCCGCGCAGAGCAGGAGACGTGCTCGTCCACTCCGCGCGGGGCGAAATACCGAACGAGGACCCCTGCCGCGCAGGAGGCCTCATCCAAAAATCCAATACGTACTTCAAATGATCCAGGACATCGAGTCAGAATACTACAGGTATATATATATATATATATATATATATATATATATATATCACAGCAAGAATTATCAGTCGACACATCAACCCCCAAGCCCCTTCTGCTGTAATTGCTTTACTCGCCCTGTCGCAACGTGCCATCGAACTGCGATAATATCTCCCACGGTTCACCAACGGCGACCCAACTGGGTTTTCTGTCCTTGCAAGTCCTTGTATTGTGGACAGTACGTATCAGCAGGACATTAGCTGGTATATAAGACACTGAAAACCTGATGAACTGCTCTAGGTATTACAATAATCATCATACATTGATCCATAATGCCTCGAAATATCTTGGTGTATCCACGCCCAGACTGCTGAGAGTATCACACAACGCGATCCCTCTTTTGATTTCGAGTATCATCGTATCTCTGCTGTCTCTCAAGGGAAAATCCGGAGATATCCCGTTGTTGCGATTTGTGCTTTTCAGGTGCTTGATCACGACGTTCACGTTGTTCTTCGCCCGCGTTTTGGTTTTGCACATGCAGTACAAGTTGATAACCGAGTCATTTCTAAACTAACACCGCCCTCGTGAACTTTCATTCATCTACGAGCATTACGATCGCATGAGAGATGCCAGCAAGACTATACAGTTACCTTGCACAACCTCTTTTTAATGGTCATATTAGAATACCTGGTACGAACATATCAAGCATTGCCGTGGTTAATATTTGTACGTACTGCTGTTCAGCAGACAAATAATGCCATCGTAAATACTAAGCGCCCCATCGCGTACACACGAGAGGTGACCAGCCAGAGTTTAGAAGTTGTGGCGTTTTGGCGCTTATAATTTTTGTCGCCCTGCCGCGACGAGTGAGTGAAATACCAAATCGTGCAACTCCCTTTCACCTAGCTGGAGTCAACATCTGCTCCGGCGGTGACTATATACAAGTATCCGCCCTCAACACTCGGGCGTTTAACTGTGAAGATTATCTCTCACACAATCATTCGTCTGGGGAGTCACTCATTCATTGCGCCATTTTACATACTTGTATACGCGCTCAATACCTGCCTTGCGGCGACTAAATATATCAATGTATCCGCGCCCAAACATGCCAGGCTCTTGAGCTGTGAAGAATAGCTCACACTCAACAATTCGTCTGGGGAGTCACTTACTCATTGAGCCAATACACCTGCTTGTATTCGCGCTCAATATCTGCCTTGCGGCTACTATCTAAAAACGGATCCGCCCTCAATACATCTCAGAAGTTTTGGCTGCGAATATTATGTCTCACCAATACTTCGTCTGGGGAGTCACTCATTATTTGCGCCATTTGACATACTTGTATTCACGCTCAGTATCTGCCTTACGGCGACTATCTACAAGTATCCGCGCTCAGCACATTTCGGGAGTATTGGCTGTGAAAAGTATATCTCACCCAATAGTTCGTCTGGACAGTTACTCATTCATTGCGCTATTTAACATACAGATATTCTCGCTCAATATCTGCCTTGCGACGACTATCTACACGTATCCGCGCTCAAAACATCCCAGGCGTTTTAGGCGGTGAAGATTATCTCTTACTCAACAATTCTGCTGGAGTCACTCATTCAATACACCATTTTTCATGCGTGAATTCGTGCCCAAGAACTCTGGAGCGTCAATATGATATTCTGCAACTTGGACTATATACAAGCATCCGCGCTCAAGACCTCTAGTATCCACAAGTTGGCTGTAAGAATATCTCCCACCCAGCATTCCGCGTGGGGAGTCACTCATCCAATGTGCCATATTACGTACTTGTATTGATGCTGTACTCAGTCGATCGTTTGGCTGTGAATAACACCTCTCACCCAGCAGTTCGCGTGGGGAATCACTCATCCAATGTGCCCTATTGCATACTTGATTTTACCCTGAACCGAGTCGATCGTTTATCTGTGAAGATTATCTCTCACGAAGCAGTCCACGGAGGGAATCACTCATTCAGTATGTCAAATTATTATATGTCGTATGCACACGCCAATCTGAATTTGATACGCTCCACACCGCGAAGCGCAATATGCCCCCTCAATTCGATAGTATATCTATCTATGAAAATTATCTCTCACCCAGTAGTCCGCGTGGGGAATCACTCGTTCATTATGCCACATCGTCATATATATCGTGCATGTCCACGCCAATCTTAATTTAGTCTGTGCTCCACCGCCAAGCGCAATAGGGACCGGCAAGAACAATTGTTCTGCATGAGCGATATCTTACGCGTTCCAGTTCAGCGTCTCTCTGCCGCAACGTTCCGAACCCAATTGCACTGCTTATGATATCACTATTCACCTTCTTACACCTGCATGTTTTAGCGTCCCCTAGCCGCCACGTATACACCAAATTGCGGAATAGGTATGATATCACTATTGACCTTACATACGGCAGAAAATGTAAATCGATTTCTGAAGATTATGTCCAACAACATAATGTATCAGTAAGTCTGCGCCCCATCGCGTGAGCAATAGGTATACATACCCCAGCGAGAATATTCATGACACACTAGCCGCCTGCTGCTGTAATTGATGTTTCTCCTTGCCGTAACATGCGATGGAATGGCGACAGCAGTGTCGCTCACGGTTCACCAATTACGAATCAACGCATTTTTCTGTCCGCGCAGGTCCTTGTGGTCGATACATACAAGGCGCGATATCAACAAATAAATATATTTTCACCCCGAGAACTTGTTGAACTGCACGGTGGTACAAATGGTATACTTTGCTGAGCTATTCACCCTGGAAATATCGTGGTGTATCCACGCCCAGGCTACCGCAGAGTTTCCTCGGACGTGACCTCTCGCTCTTGATTATGAGCATCAAATCATCTCTGCCTTCGAGTATCGGAGTGCATCAGCCTTCGCTCAAGGTAATCCGATGACATCTCGTTGCCACGTATTTTTTCTAATTTTTCCTATTTTTTTCATTTGGTTGTGCTCGATCAGGAGGTTCAATCGTTGATATCCCCCCGTTATTTGTTGTTGCGTTATAGATGCAGTACAACTCGATCACCAAGACAAACGCACACACGCCCTCGGCCCGTGAGCGTCAGGGTCAAGGATACCGATACCTATACCCGTCTCTGCACGTACTACCAGTCTATGCGATGCACTGTGCCCTTCCGCGCTCGCTCGCTGCGTGTGCCACGCATGAAGCGCTCCACATCTTCTCCACATCCGATGTTGAATCAGAATTCACGGAATAATACCTGATCACGAATAATACCTGGCCCAGCGAGCGACCGCTGTCCAGGTACATGCAAGACACGGGCCTTTTCTGATCGTCCTTTCGACATACGAGTCTGCCAGCACCGATCCGTGCGGTATCCACTTGGTAGTCTCACAAACGAGATCAACCAAACAGTGCCCGCTGCTACTTACTGTCGAAGTAATCTACATACTACTAGTAACTGATACGTACTACTCAGCTAAAGAATGTGAACCATAACGTCTAATTATCCCTACAACAATAAACAACAGATTAATACAATATCGATTCCCGATCTCTAATAATATTTTCCTTTACGCCTTCGGGAGGGATCCGACTGCGGTATTTAGACATCCGGCTTTTCGAGCACACGAACTTTTCACTCTTGAGAGATTGCATTTATTTATCGCTTCATTCTCACTTAGGGTCAGGGTTAGACGTCTTGTTTTGCGAGTACTCGAATGTTTCGCCCTTGGGAGATTGCCTAAAACGCTTCACTCCAACTCATGAACACATACGCCAAGTCTCAGCAAAACGTATCTGCATTTATTTCAAGTTTTTTTTTACCCCTACAGTATACCCAAAATCCGCCTCGTAGGGCCTCGTGAGGAATACCGAACAGGTATTTATTTGTTTTTCCTTCAGGAGGGAACATACCGCGGTGTTAGACGTCCGTCTTGTTGAGCACTCGAATGTTTCGCCCTTGGGAGATTGCTTTTATCTCTTCGGTATTGGTGTGTTTTTAAACTGAAGTTTCTGAACCATTTTTGCGTTTAAGAACACCAACGGAGAGCCCCATCTCGTGCTCAACAATTGTCTTGCATAGAAAGAACACCGAAACAAGGTGTGAAAAGGAAATCGCTGCGCGATAATGCAAAAACGTTTTTGGTTCCTAAGGAGCAAGAGCGCAACGAAAACCGCAGCAACACGAGCTGCAGATACATCAGCCGCGCGGGGGATGCTCTTTTCAAAAAAGATTATCTCACGCGCTGTGCGTGGTTGAACCTCGTCTGCTCAAATTGTCATGTCCAACCACAATAAAATATGTGCTCGCTGTGGATATTCCCAAAGTAAGGATGCGCGGAACATAAATGACCAAAGCCTTTCCGCTCGGCTACGTTTAACCAGATAATACGGTAAATACACCTACTGCTGTTGTGTTTTCAACTTCTGAACTGGTTTCTGTCTGGGCAATTGGAAAATCTGTGACCACTGTTTGACTGTCGGTTCACCCTCTGCAGGGGAAACCGAACAACATGTTCGGAAGTACAACTGTAACCTAGTATTCCAGTTAAGCTGCAAAGTTCAATCAACAACTCTCCCTCAACTTGGCAAATTATGGTACCGCAATATTTCCCACTGCCATAAAAAACTGCGAAGGGGTAAATGGTTCCTTCTCCAGCGATACTAGCCCTGAAGCGGAGGAGTTCCACTTACAACCCCGTGTTTCGCCCTGTAACTTGGCGTGAAGGATTTACTCGTAGCAAATACGAGTAGATGTTGTTTGATCACAGAAGCTGTCGGACGCGTGCACGTGATACATGCGTGGTCTACACCATGATCGTTGAGGAGGAGCATATATATGAAATACTAGCTACAATAAGCCAAACACAACACACACCAGGTGGATCAATACCTTTCTGTCAGAGACCCCACCACATAAAAAACCACACACAGGAGGTAAGCCGCACCAAGATTGTCACCGGCTGCACCACTCACATATAGACAGGCAGATATCGTTATCATCAAAGCCTGGGCCGTATCATTATCATCATCGACTGCTCCCGGAGGAGCAGCTCCATCCCTCCATCCACGAGGCATACTAAATAATGCCCCGATACATAATACGAAACCCCACAATATATGAAACCCCTAATATCCGCAGACCCGTATCAAGCTACCGCATACCACAAACAGCCCCCCTATTCGATGCTCGATACGATAGGTCTCGAATATCTTATCACCAATTGCCGGGTAAAATGGCAGCCCCAAATTCCATCCTTCATCGTTGCCAAGGTAAAACGGCAATCCCAAATTCCACCCTTCAAAATCGCCAATGTAAGACGGCAATCCCGATACCAAATCTCTCAATCTCGATTCCAGTGGAGACCTCCTAAAATACATCAAGACAGTAACTATGAGAAGGGAAAAAATCCAACAAACCTAAGCATATTGGTAAAACCTTCAAAAACAAATAATAGCACCGCCTTCACATAGATATCGTACCGCCCGATAGCATTGGCCCCCCTGTTTTGCACTCTGGAAGAGCAGAACAACAGAACGTCTCTTATGTAGGACATCTCAAATCGAACTATAATAGCCCCCCTGCTATTAGTAGGTGCTCACTGCGGGAGTATGCAAAAGTCAACAACATACTGCATCTGAATTTAAAAGTACTATGGATACTAGTGATTTTGGGTCCCGTGTACGTTGTGCATACTTAACCAATAGCCAATGGGTACGGCACGATTCATCAAGACCATCGGCATACCCTATTGGCGTATTAACATTACTCAACGCATGAGTACATCCCAATACTTTCTCCAATTCCCTATAATTAACTCTTCTCCGTTCTCATCACCCAATACCCCCAAAATATCCGAAACCAAAAAACAAATGAAAGAAATCACCACTAATTCATCACAAAGTTAGGCCCAAAACGAAACATTTCAGCGGGCAACGGTTTGATGAGAAAATCGGCATGCTGCTCTGCCGACCGTACGTGTTGATCTCAGACTCCCCGTTAAACACATGCCTTAGACATCTACATTGAGTAGAGGAAAGCGATGAACCGACATCCGCGCACAAAATCACTCCACCAGAGGCAGACCTCCGGTCAGTATCCTTGCGTGCATGGTCCGCATCCACTTATGAGCTCACTCCAACTGAACTGCACCATCTGCGATAGAAAGTCATCGTCGTGTCACCGAGTCCAGCTACTATGACACTCCAACTGAACTCCACTATCTGCGATAGAAAGGCTTCGTCGTGTTACCGAGTACAGCTACTATTCCCCCCTCTGCTCGGTAGACGACAAAGCACTCAGCTAAAAAGTTGCGATGTCAGTACGACTCCCAAATACCTCAACCATGAAATAAAAAGAAATATGCTCACGTCCAAACACCCCACAACCCCACCTCTCGACCTCCGTCTCCTGCTCCCTACAATACGGGTGCGACACTTGTCTTCCGCCGCGGCTCCATGTTGCCGCGACATGGACTACATCTCGCAAAGCCGCAGGGTGCAGTGGGCAGTATCGGGTGGGTCAGCGTCAGAAATCAAGCCAGCTCGTGCCAGAAACCGAGGTTACTCGATAGATAACGAGTCACATCATTATGCACTATGTCTACGAGTAGAATCATGCCATCAAACCCCCCCTCATGATTTCACTCGAAACAACAGTGACAAGACAACGTCAGTACCGATTTATATTCATAGTTGGTCTTCATCATATTCAAGTGGGTAATTGGCAACGCAGGTACGTCCGTTTTGCCATTATTACAACTCGCGGCCTGGGTAGACACAGCAGTATGGAATCAGGTAGCAGACGTGGTACGGTTCCCTCGTACCCTCTGGTTAACATACGAGTACGTGAACAGCAGCTCCGGTGGAAATGTTTCTGTCATAGAAGACACACCAGGTTTCAGGTACGCCACGCCTTCCGTAATATTGCACACTTCATTTGAGAACATACCAGCCAAACACAAAGAAAGCACAGAAAACGACAAACAAAACAGGACAAACAAAAAAAGATCCAGTCCACTAAAACTAAAGTGGGCGACACTGGAAAAATATCACATGCCTGTTTCCCAGCGTCGAACGGGATATCTCGCTTGCCGCTGCTGCTGCCGCTGCTAGTCCCCGCCCCCTCGTAATCCCCGTTTCCCCATCTGCCACCATACCCCCCCCAAACCGAGCCAGATCCGTATTCCCAGCCACTCGGTGCCAGCCTCGCCCATATGAGTTTCCCCCGGTCGAAGGGGTACGTTGACCCCCCTTTCTGACCGGAGTTGCGCACCTCGGACACAGCAACACCAAGCTTCACCACCTCAGGCTCAGCATAACCAAAACCTACCACCTCGGACACAGTAACACCAAGCTTCACGACCTCAGGCTCAGCATCACCAAGGCCCACCACCTCGGACACAGCAACACCAAGCTCCACCTCCTCAGGCTGAGCATCACCGAGATCCACGACGTTGGACAAAGCAAGACCAAGCTCCACCTCGGACACAGCAAGACCAAGCCCCACCACCTCGAACACGGCAACACCAAGCTCCACCTCGGGCTTAGCATCACCGAGCTCCACCATGTCGGACAAAGCAAGACCAAGCTCCACCTCGGACACAGCAAGACCAAGCCCCACCACCTCGAACACGGCAACACCAAGCTCCACCTCGGGCTTAGCATCACCGAGCTCCACCATGTCGGACAATGCAACACCAAGCTCCACCTCGGACACAGCAAGACCAAGCTCCACCACCTCGGACGCGGCAACACCAAGCTCCACCACCTCAGGCTTAATATCACCGAGATCCACCACGCCGGAGAAAGCAAAAACAAGCTCCACCTCCTCAGGCTTAGCATCACCGATATCCATCACGTCGGACAAAGCAACACCAAGGTCGACGACCTCAGGGTAATCCTGCTGCAGCACAGACGTCACACTCGGCTCTTCAGCATGACAGAGCTCGTTCGGTGGAGGCTCGCGGCGGTAACTCCACACCACATCGGTTGAGTAGCTCGTTACCGAGCTCGTCGCTGTCAGCTCCACCCGTGGCTGCTGGGGCGCCGGCGTTCCAGCCTGCGGTGTACTGTAGGAGTTCGGCGCGTAAACGACAGCAGGCTGGGCAGTGATACACTGCCTGGCCATGCGACCATGAAAGATGAAGTCGTCGCACACACTGTTGGGTGCACGGCAAATAACATCCCTATGCCCTCGGGCGCCACACCGTGCGCACATGTAGGATCCGTACATCGACGCTGCTGCAGGCGGAGGGGACTCAGGCTGATACCACACGCGATCGGTGTTACCAGCCGCCCCAGTGCAACACTCCGAAGCAGCATGTGGCTGCCGCCGTTGCTGCTGCTGCTGCTGCTGCTGATGATGATAATTCTGGCCTCCACCCCAACGTTGCTGCTGTTGAGGCTGAGGCTGTTGCTGCCCTCGGCCTCCACACTGCCGCCGATGATGCTGCTCCGCGGTGACACTGTATTGCCGCTGCTGCTGTTGCTGTGGCTGTTGTCGTCCATACGACCGCTGCTGCTGCTGCTGCTGTTGATACTGCAACCGCTGCTGCTGCTGTGGCTGCTGCTGTCCATACGACCGCTGCTGCTGCTGTGGCTGTTGCTGTCCATACGACCGCTGCTGCTGCTGTCCATACTGCCTTTGCTGCTGCTGCTGTGGTTCGCCGCCTCCATGTCGTCGTTCCTGCTGCGCATTCATATCAAGCAGCTCCTCCATTTGCGCCATACCACTACAGACGCCCTTCCACCAGTAGGTGCTCTCCTCTAACACAGTATAACCCTTCAGCGTCCTCCGGGCCCGGAGTCACCCGATATCGTGTTTGATCACAGAAGCTGTCGGACGCGTGCACGTGATACACGCGTGGTCTACACCATGATCGTTGAGGAGGAGCATATAAAATACTAGCTACAATAAGCCAAACACAACACACACCAGGTGGATCAATACCTTTCTGTCAGAGACCCCACCACATAAACCACACACAGGAGGTAAGCCGCACCAAGATTGTCACCGGCTGCACCACTCACATATAGACAGGCAGTGTATCGTTATCATCAAAGCCTGGGCCGTATCATTAACATCATCGACTGCTCCCGGAGGAGCAGCTCCATCCCTTCATCCACGAGGCATACTAAATAATGCCCCGATACACAATACGAAACCCCACAATATATGAAACCCCCAATATCCGCAGACCCGTATCAAGCTACCGTATACCACAAAATGATGGTAAGTATACATTCAGGATCTTCTTTCAGGGTACGGTATGTCGAAAGTATGTCTACATATATTTGCATGGTACGGTACGCCTCTGGTGGGTTACGCCGCACGGGTACTTTCCGTGTGCCCCAGTTTACGCCGAGCACTCTGGATTTCTGACTCGTCTGACGCCAATAATACACAAAAGTTATCTACGGTCCCACCCCCGCCTGGTCTCTACACATCTAACACACATATCCCCGGCACCATCGCACGTAAACACCCCTCATGGCGGACCACGGGAAGAGCCTGCACTACCCAAAATCTTGCAGGCAATACAACACCGAAGGGAAGCTCATGGTTGGGTGAAAACCATCAACATTTATGAAGTGCCCTAAGATATGAACCTCTCACACGTATGTGCCCGCCGGCTAAGCTACCAAGTAAGTGCGGTTAACGCCCCCCCACTCACTTTTTGGCGTTTCACGGTGGAGCCATACCATACCCAACACTCACATGCACACATTAACAGAGGGAAAACCCACCACGTTTAGGTGAGTGCCTCGAAGAAGGATACCAGCGAAGCTACGAAATTAAGTTTAATTACGAAACCGCCCCCTTCTGTTTTTTGCGACTACAAACAACACTTCAGCCATCGGTCGTTGCGATACGAAACGCGGACATGGACGCATACACGGCACGTTTCTTTCACAACCAAAACCGCCAGAAATCTTGGCTCTGTGCGCTTACCGCACCCTCCATCCCCCACTGTAATATTTACTCCCGCCTGATACTAGGGTTCAAAAATACAGATATCGCCGAATAGTTGTTCAAATTTCCAGTTTTTGTTCGCAAAAACGTGGGTACTCCTGTAAACGGGCGTCCAGCCATGGTATCTCTTTGTGTTGTCGCCCACGAGAACCAGCTCGAACGAAATCGACTCATCGTCGTCTTTTATTGTAATTTTTGCTTCTCCAAGATAGTACGCCCACGGGAGATATTCCCCGATCAAAGCCCGTTGGGTTTCTTCCGGCACCTTGCCATTTTTTCCTATATTTCTGAACGACATGCCAAGGTGTGTGTTACCACTCACTACCGCCGAGCTCAGTCCTCCATCCAAAAAAACTTGGTCACTGTGACAGTGTACGGTCCATGGTCGATCCGTTCTGTTGTAGATGTGCCGCTTGTCGGGGAAACCCTTCATTGTTCGAGAATCTGAAAAACCGGTAGCGACAGCGGCGAGTGGGAAAATTCAATAAGTGTAAAGAGAAACCACAGGAAAGAAAAAGATACAGCGACAAACGTGCGGTGGAGATATGTGCGCAAAAATAATCGGTGGTTGGGGAAACTGTTGGTCTGAAAGATTCGGAGACAGGAGCGTCAGCTACCGAGTGGAGAACCACGTGCAAAGAGCGAGGCGGAGGAACTTGACGAAAAGGCGGCAGCTAAGGTGTTGGCAGGGTCTGGATCCATTGCAGTTCTACGATCTACTGATAGCAGATTGTATGCAAAGTCGAGATCGGCCGGAACTTAGCATAGCAGCGGGGGTAGCAGCAGAGGTAGTCGCACGTACCAAGGTAGGACAGCACCAAAAGGATAATACAGTGAAAAGAGCGTCGGAGAGAGAAAGTTGAAAGTAAACCAATGACGACGTTGCGAAGAGAGGTCAGACGGAGAGGGTTCGTCGAATTTTGGCATGCCCAATTTGATTCGACGGCGTACGGGTGTGCGCCAAGGTAACTTTTTATCCAACTAAGGGCCACTCCTACCGAGCAAAAAAAATCACAATTCGCGAGATTTTTGTCGTAAATCGCGATTTTCACAACAAACAAAATCGCGATTCATGACCCCATTTTCTTAAGCTTTTCCCTAAAAAAACAAAATTACGATTCTTGACATTTATCGGGTCTCCAATCACGCCTGATTGTGTCTCCAATCACGCCTGATCAAGGCACTACGCAACCCACGCGCAACTACGGTATCCCAAGGTCGGTATAGGGGCATGGCAGACTCTGCTTCATACGCCGCATGTGGGCAATGGGCGGCTACCCAAAGACACCGCTGGGTGCGGGCTAACGACAAGGTTGAAGCCTCCAAATATCGAGGAGGAGGAGGAGCCCCAGCTTGAAGACAAACGCGAAAATGACCTGAGGATGTCACAGACCAGGCCAGGCCGGGACGCCCTGCGAGATGGAATGCCGGGAACCGGGCTTGGCCGACGTTCGATGAATAGGAATCTCACAGGCTTGGTCAGGCCTGGGCCCGTGATTCGAATATACCACGGGCCGGGACAGTCGCGGTCGGCCCGGCTCGGCCTGGTGGTGCCCCACTCGCGATAGAACGTTCCACCCGCGATAACCGTTGGGTTTGAAACATCGGAATTTTTACAAATTGAAAATATCAGGAAACGTGACGTTTTTTAGTTTTTTTCTTTAGAACTGCAACGTCACGGATCGTGATCGTTTGGCATGCCAAAAAGTCACATATCGTGATTTTGTCTCGGTTCGTTAGGAACGGCCCTAATAGGAAATATTTGCGGGGAGTAATTGTTGAAACTGATAACGGAAACAATAATCTGTAGAACCTTCTATCGACAACGGCACCGTTATCTCTTTTTGATTCGCGTATGTGCGGAACACCCGCTATGATTCGAGGTAGGTTATGAACACCGGTCCAAGTCAGACTAACTGCTGAAGAGGTGAGTCGATATCTACTATTGTATCACGACCTGAAATGTTCAATGAATGGGGCTACG
Source organism: Nereocystis luetkeana (assembly GCA_031213475.1). Lineage (NCBI taxonomy): Eukaryota > Phaeophyceae > Laminariales > Laminariaceae > Nereocystis > Nereocystis luetkeana. Next base: position 724,073 of record JARUPZ010000039.1, read on the forward strand.
AGTACACTACAGTACGTACACGGGATATTGAGTACCCTTCTTCGACAATAAACCGGCAGATGTAATAGGTTGGTTACCCGGTCACTCCAGTCACACACATGAACCCACGAAGAGGGAGGTCGGGACCGTTCCGTCGCCATCGCAACGGTCCGTTGCCCCAAACTCGTTTTATGGGCAATTGTTTTAGTAGCGGCGCTTGAAAAAAAAAAGAAAAAAAAAGGAAAGTGCCTTCGGGCCGATATCTTCATGCCAACGACTGTCTTTCACGCGTCGGTTCGTGCAGTAGTTGCCCAATGAAGTACGGGATAAATAGTCTCGTCAACAGCCCATTTATAGGTAGAGATACATGCATTGTACTAGGTTCCTTGGACCACACTTGCGCTATTGAGTTGGATCAAACCTCTTGGATTGGAGAGTTTTGGGCATCATGGCAACAGCTGCTGTATATATATATGGTGTTTCGCAAGCCTTTTCTTGCAGGAGTTGCCCATCGAGGCGCAGGTTCAACAATCGAGTCCACCGGGTATTGCTCGGAAGAGACACATGCGCTGTAGCAGGTCCATTCGACCACACTTCCACTATGTGTTTGCTCGGTCAATACTCCTTTGATCCCTATGGTTGTGCCCCCCTCCAATGACGCAAACATTGAGCGACCAACCCTTGCACTGCTGCCGAAGAATGGCTTGTTGAGCCCTCTCTCGCACATTTCTTTGTGCATCATGATGCAAGCAGCGGAGCTCTGCTGCTAAGCCGCTACTGCGGTGACTACAGCTGTGTGGATAGCTCCTGTTTGCTGCTACAGCAGTGACCACAAAGGTTGAACAACACAGGGTTCGGTCGCGTAGCTATATCTCATCAGAAGCAGTAGTAGTCGTAGCCAGAGAGAGGAGGGTGTGACTTCCTACAAGTGGTTATCTGTTGGGTCGCGTGGGCGCACAGAGAAGGCACTCGCAACTCCTTAACGGCAAAAACAAGTAGCAGCAGCAGCCGTCCCACACAGCACCACCGCGACAAACCCCACGCACGAGCCAACGCGGTAATACATCAGCTCTTGCTGGTGTAGTCTCCGGACTACCGAGTTAGCTCCTCGTCATCACATGAGCACCGAGTCACACGACGCAGCTGTCTGTAAGGAATAGCATAGGCTTTGAGCGCATGATTTTCTGTGTGTTCGTGAGTCGTGGAGGTCTAGGCAACTCTCATCAGCGGCCTCTGGCATTGGTGGGGACTCCACACACACTCGTAATCTCCCCACCTGATCTATGTGTTGCCTACGAGTAAGCTTCGAGGTGGCTTCGTCGGTCATTCCGCGCTCGGTGACACATGACATTCGAAAATCCACCCAAAGTATGTCGTCCCTGTCGTACCTAGTACGATGACATGGCATCGCATTGCATTGCCCATTGCTGTGCTTACTGCGTACGTAGCAAAGTGGTATATCAGTGGCGTAGATTTGTGACCACATAACTTGTATCGCTTCTAGGATTCAACAATCGGCGCGGACACTGGTCGTGATGGATGTCGACGGGTAGAAAAAACGATATAATGTGAAGAACGCACGCACACAAATTATGACGACTTGCTGTCTTGATATATCTTGCATCTTTCGGGCGTACATTTTGGGCGGAATACACGACGTGAAGTATACACCTGGTGCGTACGTCAATAGGAGACGTGCCAGGAGTCTGTGTCCTGCGCCCGCTGTTTTCTTCTTGTCGTACAGGTTTGGTCCTCGAAGAGCGGGTTCAACGTGCCATCGCCTGCCGCCACAACCGAGACACAGCTACAGCAGCCGCCTTCGACATCGTCGAGCGACGGGGGCACGACATCAGTTTGCTTCCTATTTTTTCTTCTTTGTCTTTGGATGTGTCTCCTTTTTTTTCGTTCTTCCTTTGTTTTCTTTTGCCTCTCTATTTCATAGAATATGTATCTCGTGCTTGTCGTATCCAGTATGACGACATGACATTGCATTGCCCGCTGCTGTGCTTGCTGCACACGTGGCAACGTACTCCGGTAGTATCTCCGTGGCGTAGCGTTGTGATCACGGAACTTGTATCTCTTCTATTAATATTATTGAAGAATCGGCAAGGACACTGGTTGTGCTGGATGTCGACGGGTAAAAAGAACGGTTTAATGTGAAGAGCACACACACACACATATTCGTGCATGCAATAAATATATCCCTGGGGAGAAGAGGGGTTGCTGCATCATTTTTCATAAAAAAAAATGGTGTATACCGGATAGATAGTACAACTACCGATGTGACACGGCCGTGACGTACATATGTGGGAATACCTGTAGCATAGGAGATTATATATATATAAACAAAAGTATAAATTCGTTTTCTCTGGTCGGTCGCCGTGGGGGCGTTTCGGTCGCCTTTCGCAAGACTGTCAGCCCTGATCCGCGAGAGCTTTGTACTATTCGCGAGTGGAGGGACTTTACGGGAACATATTCAACAGGACTGCCGTTGATCTCAGCTGCTTTGGCCCGAAGAAACCGGCTATAAGACGGCATACATACGATAGTAGACAGATTATTTTATTTTTTTGCTCCGGAATAGTTTCAGCAGGACTACGGGTCATTGGATTATTTGCGTGCGTGGGCACATGTAGCGTGGACAGCATACGACGCGCGTCACGCTGTTGCTGCCTCTTCGTAGACCGCTTGGCCAGGTGGCCTCCTGCTGGCGTTGCTCCTGCTCGTGCCGCTCGTGCTCGTGTCGATCCGTCTGGTGCCGCTCCTGATGGTGCTGCTTTTGCTTTCGCTGCTTCTGTTGGTACCGCGTGCTCCTCCCGCTGGTGCTGCTCCTGCCTGGTAGATGGCATCGCCTACTCCTGGTCGTGCTGCTTCTACAGAATGAACTGCACTCTTTCCTGCTGCGGATATTAAAGGTGCTGCCTTCAATACACCTCTGCCTCGCCCCCTTCAGAGCAGATCTTAGAAGCCCATTTCGAACAGAACCCCCCTGTCCAAGTCAGTGCTCAATCCCACTTAAGAGTGCAACCGCTGCATCTCCCAGCTATATGATGGAGACAGATCTTTGGAGGCAAGGTTGATTTTGCGACCTGCGACCACGACACCTGCCCCGGCAGCGGAATACTCTTGAAGTGGCCCAAAGACTGTGAATTATGCGCCAGGCCTATCGACGTCCGCACCGTGTCCTTCACGCTCGAGACAGGAGGTGGCGGTGAGTTGTGTTCTGTGCTTCTATGTTGCTTCTATGTTGCTGATGTTGTTGGTGTTGTTGTTTGCTACCTATTTTCACCGCCGCGGCTGCTGCTGTTGTGATTGTGGTCGTTGTTGTCGTTGTTGTTGTTGCTGTTGTTGTTGTTGCTATTGTTGCTATTGTTGTTGTTGTTGCTCTTGTTGTTGTTGTTGTTGCTCTTGTTGTTGTTGCTATTGTTACTCTTGTTGTTGTTGTTGTTTTTGTTGTTGTTGTTTGTTGTTGCTGTTGTTGTTTGTCGACCTTTAGCACTAAATCCAAGACAAAAAACGTACCTACCTGGTACGAAGAATGCCATTTGTTTATGCGCTACTGCGCATACTGCCATTTGCGTTTGTGCTGCTGCTGCCGCCGTGCTGCTGTTGTTGTTTATGCTGCTGCTTTTTTTCCTGCTGGTGTAATTCCGCGCGCCTATCGTCCCTGATGCTGATTTTACTGTGTACGCAGGCGTCGTTCGCGTTGTTGCTGTTGTGCGCAGCTTTGAGTCGGTGTCTGCCGCCGTTGCTGCTGCAGCTGTTGTCTGGGTTGTTGCTGTTCCCGCATGTTGTCGACCTTCTGCACTAGATACAAGACACAAATACATACCAGGTACACAGTAATTTCGAGTTTTGTCTTGCACACTACAGCAGTACGTATAACCAAAAAATAATGGCCAATTTTCTTTTCTTGATACGAGCTTACACCGAGACAGGGGTATAGTACGCGTACTGCTGTTTGTATATGCGCTGCTGCTGCCGTTGTTTTTGTTTGGCACACTATAACCAAAAACAATTTCCGAACAGTTGCCGTTGTTGTTTGCAGCCTGTGTTTTTTTCCACTCCGAGACAGTAGTCTACCGCCGCTGCTGCTGTTGTTGACACGAGAACAGACACTACTACATACAGGCGTTAAGTACACTAACACGTTTCCATGTTTTATGCTGCTGCCGACTCTGCCGTCGCCGTCTCTGCCGCGAAAAATGACGTAAGGGTTTGACAACATCATGCATCGCATCGCACTCCTATTTATCTTTAGTGCTTTCTGCCTGTACAGCGCACGCCAACGCGTATTTTCGAAACTGTTTTTCAAGGTGTTTTTGCCAAAATCAGGTATATCTGGCCGCTTTTCGGTCAAAATCAGTTACAATATAAAAACAAGTACAAAACACACCCCATGAGCGCTGCTGTTGGCCAGGCTGATATCGTAACTGATTTTGGCTTGAAAAGGCCAACTTATACCAAAAAAACAAATCAACTCTCTCTAGCTTTCAACTGATTTTAGCCAACTTAGAACCAATCAAAGGGGCCATATATGTACACTGTTGTTTCTCTCCGTATGCGTCTGCCCTCCCTTGGTTGAAATTCTTCTGCATTACGCAACGTATAAACTCTGTACTCGCACGTACACGTTGGACGTCAAAGTACGTATCTACAAAAATAAATATGGATACATGAGTATGCTGGTTTCACTTTTTTCCCTCTTTGGGATGTATGTGCGACGTGCTTCCGTTATTGATTAGTTGTTATGTCCTACTGCCGCTGATTTGTTGTTTTCTACGGTCACAGCGGTCCATACATCAGCATGGTCGTTGTCTGCACCACCCCGCGTCGAGTTTGTCTCAGGTTTGGTACGTAAAGATAATTTCGTGCCGAGCTGGCAGTTCCGCGAGGACGGTCAAGAACATTGAAGCTGTCAACGGTGGGGGTGCGCCAGATTAAATACTCTTCTTGGCGCTCCCGCCGTCGCAGAACAAACTAAGCTTATTAACAGTGACTCTCTGCAGGTCCACGTGAAGCCCGTGGTATCTACACCCTAAAAAAAACTAAACGACTTAGATTTTGGAGGCCATATATGGAACGCCTCTTTTTTTACTCGACTTTCATGGACAGAACACCGCTCGTGGCGCGCGTTTTTTACTTGGTTTTAGTCTACACCTGATTTTGGCTCAAACGGATCAGGTATACCTGATTTTGGCATTTTTTGCCCTTTTCAACGTCTTCGTCAACTAAACTCATAGCAAGTAAAATTTTTGTATTCAACACGTCTTACATGTCTCCTTTGTGCTGTCGGTTTGTTGTCTATAATCTATGTTTGCAGGTCCGTAAGGATTGTGTCTACTGCAAAGAAACTATCAAGGACAACGGCATCTTGGTCGGCCTGTGCAAGCCCCCCCCCTTGCACGTCTCGGGCTCCAAGCACTCCAGGAAGCTCTTCATCGCCCACGACAAGCAAGTTCAGGGCGAACGCCACGCGAGTTTCGGCGAATGGGCTCGGGTGGAACTGGAGAAAAGCACCGCCAAGCGGGAAGGCTGTGTCGGTCGATCTCCTCGGTTCGGGCTCGGAATAGATCTTCGTACTTCAGGAGTTTGTTCTCGTGTCTATCGTGATCTTCCGGTACAGCACCATACACAGTTGAGCTGCCTTTGGTCTGCATCTGGGGTCCGAGTATAGAGGTGTTCGTGGGCGTTTCGTTGCAGCGTACGCCTGCGTCTAAAATATTTGAATACGTTCAGCAAACATCCGTTTTGCGTGTACTTAGAAGTCTGTCAGCGGGTACTTTGGGTTCAAGCGTGGGGAGCGGACTGGTTGATGTTTTTTTCTGTGGGGGTTTCTTCACATAAGAAGAGTGTCAGCTTTTGCATCGCCTCCATCACGCTAGTGCCTTGGCGAGTGTCAAGGTCTAACTGACTTTTTTGCATCCTCTTTGGGTGCTGTGGACAACGAAAGATCCTGTTTTTTTCAATCTACCTTGGGGTCTTTGCCAGGGTGCTGATTCCGTTGATATTAGCGACATTCGCGTTTGCGAGGGAATTTCAGCTACTACTTACTCCCGTCCCTTCGACTTCTTCACGTTTGACGCCGGCCCCGGGCGCACTGCCACGCTTCGTTGAAAACATTTTTTCGTCGGGAATTTCTGTCGTAGTTGGTTTGGGCGTCCGCCAAAGGTTTCGTTCGTTGTCGAACCGTTAGGTGTCGCAGGACATATGTTGACTGGCGCTGGGATTCTTTGAGCAAGTGCCTACTGTCGAAGTTGCATATCACGCCTAGGTCGCCTTCATATCTCATAACAGCCGGAATACATAATTACTACGTGCTTTTCCGGTCATTAGAACTGCTCTCTTGCGTCACCCTCATCTGCATGTATGTTCCACTAGTAGTTTCCTTATACTCATCCATACATACTTGGTTGTTAACAGGTGTGCATTTGAGCTATTAAATTGCCCCAACTGCAGCACATACAACTGCAATGGGTGGAATAGTTCAAACCAACCCACCAAATACGTATCTTTTCAGAAAGAGAGTTCTTACACGCTACGCTCATGCCACTCCGAAGGGAAAACTTGTCAACAAAACTATAAATTCGTTTACCTCTGGTCGGTCGCCGTGGGGGCGTTTCGGTGGCCTTTCGCAAGATCGTTAGCCCTGATTCGCGAGAGCCTTGTACGATTCGCGAGTGGAGGGACTTTCGGGGGCATATTCAACAGGACTGCAGTTGATCTCATCTGCTTTAGCCCGAAGAGACCGGCTATAAGACGGCATACATACGCTAGTAGACCGATTATTTGTTTTTTATGTTCCGTAATAGTTTCAACACAGGACTACGACGCGGGTCATATAAATATTTGCGTGCGTGGACACATACATGTAGACAGCATACGACGCGCGTCACGCTGGTGCTGCCTCTTCGTATACCGCTTGTCCAGTTGGCCTCCTGCTGGCGTTGCTCCTGCTCGTGCCGCTCGTGCTCGTGCCGCCCCTTCTGGTGCCGCTCCTGTAGGTGCTGCTTTTGCTTTCGCTGCTTCTGTTGGTACCGGGTGCTCCTCTCGCTGGTGCTGCTCCTGCCTGGTAGATGGCATCGCCTGCTCCTGATGGTGCTGCTTCTACAGAGTGGACTGCACTTTTTCCTGCTGCCGATTAAAAAGGTTCCGCCTTCAATACACCTCTGCCTCGCCCTCTTTTGCCGGATCTTGGAAGCCCAGTTCAAACAGAACCCCCCTGCCCAAGTAAGTGCTCAATCCCACTGTAAAGTGCAACCGCTGCATCTCCCAGCTATATGATTGAGACATAACTTTGGGGGCAAGGTCGATTTTGCGACCGGCGACCGCGAAACCTGCCCCGGCAGCGGGATAATCTTGAAGTGGCCCAAAGACTGAATTATGCGCCAGGCCTATCGACGTCCGCAACGTGTCCTTCACGCTCGAGACAGGAGGTGGCGGTGAGTTGGCTTCTGTGCTTCTCTGTTGCTGTTGTTGTTATTGGTGTTGTTGTGTGCTACCTTTTTATACCGCCGCGGCTGCTGCTGTCGTTGTTGTTGTTGTTGTTGGTTGCTGTTGTTGGTTGCTGTTGTTGGTTGTTGGTTGTTGTTGTTGTTGTTGTTGTTGTTGTTGTTGGTTGTTGTTGGTTGTTGTTGTTGTTGTTGTTGTTGTTGTTGTTGTTGTTGTTGTTGTTGTTGTTGTTGTTGTTGTTGTTGTTGTTGTTGTTGTTGTTGTTGTTGTTGTTGTTGTTGTTGTTGTTGTTGTTGTTGTTGTTGTTTGTCGCCTACGTCTACCGGCGCGGCTGCTGTTGTTTAGTTTTTTCCACACTGCTTGCAATTTATGGTATTATTAATATACGAGAACAGGACTTGGTGGCGCATCCTATTGCTGCTGCTACTGCTCTACTGCTGCTGCTGCTGCTGCACCTTTTCCTGATGTTGTTACCCTGCGCGCCTACCGCCCCTGATGCTGCTTTTCTCGTTTCAGGTTGGTTTATGTAGGCGTCGTTCGCGTTGTTGCTGTTTTAGGGACCTTTGAGTATCTACTGCTGCTTGCTGCTGCTGCTGCTGCTGCTGCTGCTGTTTTTGTTGTTGACGTTGCTGTTTCCGCATGTATGTGGTCGACCTCCAGGACTGAATCTACAACCAAGATGTTTTTGCCTTTGTGTTTGTTATAGTACGCGTATGCGCTGCTGTTGCCGCTGCTGCTGCCGTTGTTCTGTACTGCGCGCGTTCCTTTTCACACCGAGGCAGGTGTCAACCTTCTCGGTTGCTGCTGTTGTTTACCTGGTATGCTGTTGGTGGTGGTGTTGCTGTTGCTGTTCCCGCACGTAGTCGACCTTCATGACTAAATCCAAGCAAAAAAACGTACGAGGTACTAAAATAATGATGCCCTTTGTTTATGCACTCCTGCGCCTACTGCCATTTGCTTTCGTGCTGCTGCTGTCGCTGTTACTGCCGTTGTTGTTTATAGCCTGCGTTCGTTTCCCCAACCAGCATGTGTCTACCGACGCTGCTCTTGTTGTTGTTGCTGTTGTTGTTGTTGTCGTCGTCGTTGCTGTGTTCGGCCCCGGCAGCGGGATAATCTTGAAGTGGCCCAAAGACTGTGAAATAGGCGCCAGGCCTATCGACGTCCGCACCGTGTCCTTCACGCTCGAGACAGGAGGTGGCGGTGAGTTATGTTCTGTTCTTCTCTTTTGCTGTTGTTGTTGGTGTTGTTGTTTGCTATCTATTTATACCGCGCCGGCTGCTGTTGTTGTTGTTTTCGTTGTGGTTGTTGTTGTTTGTCGACCTTTAGCACTAAGTCCAAGACCAAAAACGTACCTGGTACCAATAATGCCATGTTTATGCGCTACTGCGCCTACTGCCATTTGCTTTAGGCTGCTGCTGCCGCTGCTACAGTACTGCCGTTGTTGTTTACAGCCTGCGTTCGTTTCCCCAACAGTGTCTACCGCCGCTGCTCCTATGTTGTTTATGTGGATGCTTCTTTTCTTCCTGCTGTTACCCCGCGCGCCTATCGTCCCTGATGCTGATTTTACTGTGTACGCAGGCGTCGTTCGCGTTGTTGCTGCTGTACGCAGCTTTGAGTCGGTGTCTGCCGCCGCTGCTGCTGCGGCTGTTGTCTGGGTTGTTGCTGTTTGCGCATGTTGTCGACCTTCAGCACTATATACAAGACACAAATACATACCAGGTACTACAGTAATTTCGAGTTTTTTCTTGCACACTACAGCAGTACGTATAACCAAAAAATAATGGCCAATTTTCTTTTCTTGATACGAGCTTACACCGAGACAGGGGTATAGTACGCGTACTGCTGTTTGTATATGCGCTGCTGCTGCCGTGGTTTTTGTTTTGCACACTATAACCAAAAACAATTCCCTAACAGTTGCCGTTGTTGTTTGTAGCCTGCGTTTCTTTCCACTCCGAGACAGTTGTCTACCGCCGCTGCTGCTGTTGTTTACACGATAACAGACAGGCGTTGAGTACACTAACACGTTTCCATGTTTTATGCTGCTGCCGACTCTGCCGTCGCCGTCTCTGCCGCGAAAAAAGACGTAAGGGTTTGCCAACATCATTCATCGCATCTCATTCCTATTTACCTTTAGTGCGTTCTGCCTGTACAGCGCACGCCAACGCGTAGTTTAAAAACTGTTTTTCAAGGTGTGTCTGCCAAAATCAGGTATATCTGGCCGCTTTTCGGTCAAAATCAGTTACATTATAAAAACAAGTACAAAACACACCCCAGGAGCGCTGCTATTGTCCAGGCTGACATCGTAACTGATTTTGGCTAGAAAAGGCCAACTTATACCAGTTTTTTTCTTCTACTCTCTCTAGCTTTCAACTGATTTTGGCCAACTTCGAACCAATCAGAGGGGCCACATATGTACACTGTTGTTTCTCTCCGTATGTACGCGTCTGCCGTCTCTCGGTTGAAATTATTCTGCATTACGCAACGTATACACTATGTACTCGCGCGTACACGTTGGACGTCAAAGTACGTTTTTACATAAATATGCATACATGAGTATGCTGGTTTCGCTTTTTTTCTTCTTTGGGATGTGCGACGTGCTTCAGTTATTGAATAGTTGTTGTGTCCTACTGCCGCTGCTTTGTTGTTTTTTTATGGTCACAGCGGTCCATACTGTCAGCATTGGGCGTTGACATCCATATATATTGTGATGTATGTGCAGTCACTTCACACGAGCTTACTAAGATTATCTTATGATAGATGCGGAGAAATACGATATATATGCGGAAAAACTTGAGTTCCTTCTTTCTTGCCGACGGACTGTATTCAACTTATCTCTATCATACTGATCGTAACGCAGGGTAGCTAGTCTACCACAATAGGTAGCAGGTAACGTTCAAAGGTAACGTTCCATAGAACGTCACGAGTACGCTACATAGGACGTTGCAAGGACATTGCTAGGAACGGTTCACGGAACCATGACGGGCTGCTGTAGAATATACCTGCCTGTAGCATGGGCATTGTCTCGTGATCAGGTGATGGCGGCGCCCACCTTGATCATTCCATTTCGTTTCCATTTCCTTTCCACTTGCTTTCCATTCCTTTCCTTTCCTCTTGTTTCTTTCCACGTTTGTCCAATTAAGCGCCAATTTGAAACCATTCTCTTTTTTTCATCACAAGTAATCTTCACAGACACTTCGGTGCCGCCTCTGCATCTCTTTTAATAGAAGACAGAGCCTCAACATGCATTATTCCTTCAGGTCATGACCCTCGAGGTTATGAGCCTTCCTTCACATACATCACCGTGGTCTTTATCGGCACCACCCCGCGTCGAGTTTGTCTCAGGTTGGGTACGGCAAGATAATTTCGTGCCGATGTTCGTTTTATAAAGGGGCAGTTCCGCGAGGACGGTCAAGAACATTTAAACTGTCAACGGTGGGGGTGCGCCAGATTAAATACTCTTCTTGGCGCCCCCGCCGTCCCAGAACAAACGAAGCCTATTATCAGTGACTCTCTGCAGGTCCAAGTGAAGCCCGTGGTATCTACAGCCTAAAAAAAACTAAACGACTTAGATTTTGGAGGCCTTATATGGAACGCCTCTTTTTTTATACCGACTTTCATGGACAGAGCACCGCTCGTGGCGCGTTTTTTACTTGGTTTTAGTATACACCTGATTTTGGCTCAAACGGATCAGGTATAACTGATTTTGGCATGCGCCCTTTTTGAAGTCTTCGTTAACTAAACTCATACCAAGTAAAATTTTTGTACTCAACACGTCTTACATGTCTCCTTTGTGCTGTCGGTTTGTTGTCTATAATCTATGTTTGCAGGTCCGTAAGGATTGTGTCTACTGCAAAGGAACTATCAAGGACAGCGGCATCTTGATCGGCCTGTGCAAGCCCCCCCTTGCACTTCTCGGGCTCCAAGCACTCCAGGAAACTCTGCATCGCCCACGACGAGCAAGTTCAGGGCGAACGCCACGCGAAGCTCGGCGAATGGGCTCGGGTGGAACTGGAGAAAAGCACCGCCAAGCGGGAAGGCTGTGTCGGTCGATCTCCTCGGATCGGGCTCGGAATAGATCTTCGTACTTTAAGAGTCTGTTCTCGTGTCTATCAAGATCTTCCTGTACAGCACCATACACGGTTGATCTGCATTTGGTCTACACCTGGGGTCCGAATATAGAGGTGTTCGCGGGCGTTTCGTTGCAGCGTACGCCTGCGTCTATAATATTTGAATACTTTCAGCAAACATCCGTTGCTGGTTGTGCGTGTGTGTACTTGCAAGTCTGTCAGCGGGTACTTTGAGTTCAAGCGTGGGGAGCGGACTGGCTCATGTATTTTCTGTGGGGGTTTCTCCACATAAGAAGAGTGTCAGCTTTTGCATCGCCTCCATCACGCTAGTGCCTTGGCGAGTTCCAAGGTCTAACTATTTTTTTTTTTTTATTCCCTGTGGGTGCCGTGGACAACGAAAGATCCTGTTTTTTTCAATCTACCTTGGGTTTTGGCCAGGGTGCTGATTCCGTTGATATTAGCGACATTCGCGTTTGCGAGGGAATTTTTGCTACTGCTTACTCCCGTCGCTTCGACTTCTTTGCGTTTCACGCCGGCCCCGGGCCCACTGAGACGCTTCGTTGAAGACATTTTTCATTGAAGAATTTCTGTCGTAGTTGGTTTGGGCGTCTGCGAAAGGTTTCGCTCGTTGTCGAACCGTCAGGTGTCGCAGGATATGTGTCGACTGGCGCTGGGATTGGTTGAGCAAGTGCTTACTACTACTGTCGACGTTGCATATCACGCTCAGGTCGCCGTCATATCTCATAGCAGCTGTAATACATAATTACTACCTGCTTTTTCGGCCATTCTAACTGCTCTCGTGCGTCACACTCATCTGCATGTTCCACTAGTATTTTCCTATACTCGTACATACTTGGTTGTTAACAAGTGTACATCTGAGCTATTGCCCCAACTGCAGCACATACAACTGCAATTGGTGGAATAGTTCAAACCCACCCACCAAATACCTATCTCGGGAAGAGTCTTCTTACACGCAACGGTCAGGCCACTCCGAAGGGAAAACTTGTGTAACTCTATACATATATATATATATATATGATATTGCACAATATATATATGATATATCACACGATCTATGACAATTTGTTTTGTTTTTTTAGTCATCACTCGTACTTTCCAGCCTGCTTCGTAGGAGTTGTTACCCTCCGAGATCTTCTGGACAAGACGTGGTCACAGGTGTCGTCCCTTCCCCCCCCGGTACGTGCCTTTTTTATTCGCGCATAGGGTTCAGCATTCCCACTGCTCTTCGACTTTCATCGAATGTAGCTCACTCACGCTCTCGCGCTTTCCGCCGATCATATTTTTTGTTCAAGGAAAAGTTCCTACTAGCATGCACTCGGTGAGAGTTGAACACATCAAATTAATCTTGATGGGCACGCGGACCACCTACCAAGCCACCGGGGACGCCGTGACATGGTGCCATCATACAAGGTCCCCTTTCGGGATGTGGGTGGCATGAAATCCGAGGGGTGTCGCAAGTTGAAAAGGGAGACGCAGGTAAAACCCTTGCTCTCATCTCGGGAGAAATCTGAGTCATGGGCTACTGATCTATTGCTAAAAGCGAAGATTAATGGTCTAGTGTCTTCGATGCTCTCCCATATCTTGGCGCTTACCTGGAAGGAGACATGGACTTCTGAATTTCTTAAAGGAAAGCGTGGCCCCGAAAATGAATGGGTGTGCATCATCCAGGTATTTATCGCCTGGGTGGTATCTGTATCATCGATATTGGATAGGTGATCCTTCTTGATGATCTGAACACCTCTATTAGGTGGGGTCTGCACGATCTGCATGAACACAACCCTAACCCTAGTCGAACATACCATGTGCCATGATTTAACTAACTGATGAAATAGCTTTGCGTGGGTGGGTCCGCATGATCCGAAGGATCTATACGATCTGCATAATGTAGATGTATCACTCTTTTTTTTATCGGTGAAATCTGCTTGGTCTATATGATTGCACTTGCGTGAAGGGTGGGATAATGTGAACGCCATGTATGTGTGCATGATGATGCGGAGATCTGCATTATATATTATTTACACGCTCCAATTTGTAGTTTGCCTGAAGTGACAGGTATGTTCCGTATCATTTCCACTTGTATGCCAGGTGGGATCTGGTTGATCTCAATTACATGCTAAGGCCACCTCTCATGCAGTCGGATTTGCAGTCAGGTGGAAATAAATGGTGTTATCAGCACGTTCGCAAGAGATTTTCCCCCGAAAATGTGCGAAACTGCTGTTTCTCGCCTCACTCAGAATGACTGGACTTTTCACCAAGACCTATCTAGAGCTGTTTCCCGCTTCTCCATGCGCCTAGTTGCTGGAAATCACCTTCGGTACTTTTAGGATTCAACTGGGTCAAATACGATGACGATCAGAGATCGGATCGGAAAAAACGTTTTTTCCGATCCATTTGGGGATTGTTATCGTATTTGACCCCGTTGGATCGGAAAAGTGCCGGAGGTGATTTCCTGCAACTGGCCACTTGGAGAAGCGGAAAACAGCTCTATATAGGTCTTGGAGAAAAGTCCAAGTCATTCTGAGGCAAGAAACAGCAGTTAGTTGTTAGTTTCGAAAATAAATGGGGCAAAAGCTCGTGCGAACGTGCCGATAGCACCATTTCCAACTGACTGCAACTCCGACTGCATAAGAAGTGGCATAAAGTTTAACCGGGAGGGGATCTGTCTGATTACAATTTTCCCAGATAGATGTGTATATCTGAGTAGAATATGTGTGAGCTGTGCAATCCGTACAGTTTGACCGGGATGGGATCTGTCCGAGATGCCGATGTGTAATCTTTAGCGAGATAGGGTTTGCACGATCTGCATGATCTACACATATTATTATAACATGTTTATCGGTGGGTGTCATTGATCTGCAGGATCTGTATAATCTGCAATAAATATCTGTACCAGGTACATATTAACCGGGATGCGGTCTGTACGATTTGGAGGATCTCTCTTATCCGGAGGATCTGTAAAAGCTGGATACTTCACACTTGTTTCCGAATGATTATATATAGCAACAACAGGAGCAGCAAGATAAGCAACCACGTGGCACGGGCAAAAATGTTACAGGGTAGCAGCAGCAACAACATGTTACAGCAACCTGCGCCAGCAACAGCAGTAAGTAGTAATAGCAGCTACACCGCGATTTTGTGTAGAAGTAGTAGTAGTAGTAGTAGTAGTATTGATATTAGCGGCAGCAACAACAGGAGTGATAACAAAATACTAAGCAAACCGCGTGGCACGCGCACATTGTAGGGCAGTAAACACTCGTCTACAACAAAACACACAACGCTATACCAGGTATTATACGTGGTTAGAAGATCCGACAAATTTTTATTCGCACCGAGATACCTAGAAAAACACTTACCCTACGTCGTTCATTGTGTACTGCGGCATTGATGGTATTTATCGTTAGTGAGGGACGGCCCAAGGGCCGACGCGTTGGCGCCGACCTCGAGGCCTGCGCCGGCACATACATAGTTTCTCACCGTCGACCGATATTTTAGTGCACGGCCACAGCATCGTAAGGGCATACAGCATTATTACATGAGTCTCGCAACGTGTATGGTATGTATCGGTAGTGAGGGACGGGCCACCGGCCGACGCGTTGGCGACGTGGTTGATACAGCGCGTTCTCGCGTCTTGTGGCCAAGCAGAGAACTCAGCAGCAGCAGCAGCAGCAGCAGCAACAACAACATTCAGCAGCACTCGCGCAAAACTCGATTCGAGCAGCACGCGTACGCCTGTTGTTGCTGTTCTTGTACTACTGCTGGGTACTGCTCCAGCAGGAGCACTCGAGCACACGAGCATGAGTAGGTGTCAAGCACGTAGCACCGCAAAAAAAAAGGCACGTCACCACGATCACTCGATTGCTCAAGCGCAACGAGCACGAGACAAACACGAGCACCGCGTGGCCAAGCTGTCACGGGCACACGAGCACTCAGCAGCAGCAGCACCACCGCCACCCAACGGCCCTGGACCAACACTTGACTAGAGCAGCACTCGTACGGCTGTTGTTGCTGTTGTTTTGCTGCTTGCTGCGTACTGCTCGAGAATGATTGGGCTCGACATTAATACACGCAACGCAATACCTGGTACCAGCACTTCAGACAGCATCCGCTGTAGTCAGCAGCCACGAGTTGGTTAGTGGTGGGAACGGGGGTACTCTTCTATATTATAGTTGAGAGGATATACCCGCGGCTATGTTAGTTCAGTTTTGCACATTGGTTTTATCTTGTGTGCGCTTTTTCCGTCTCGTGTATTTTGAGGCAGACGAATTTTCGTTTTTTTTTGTTTTTCGGATCTTCCTAGGGCTCCAGCACCTTTGTGTGACCACGGACTCCTTCGTCAGAGAGTTAATGTGAGAACAACAACAACAACAACAATAATACAAAGATCCGATAAAAGATAGACCCCAACCTGCCGCTGATATATTTTACCAGTTACGCAGAATCTGTGGATTACAGATCCAACCCAGGATTGTGCGGGTCCCACCCGCCAATTTGAGCCAGATCCCTCCAAGATCGGGAATATATATTCACTGAAAGTTCTAGACCATGAACTGTGGCATTCGATGATCTGATGAAGATGATGTGTCGATGATATGAACATGCTCTGCGGCAAGTGTGGAAATATGTCGTCGAGAGCTTTCCATAGACGCATCGCTCGGCTATCACGCTCTTCCTGTAGTCGGGATAAAAAAAATCACGTCGGAAATTCGTCCAAGGGAAAAATTTGCCGTGTATGTGTCAGCACCCGAAGTACATGCTACCAGGTATTACATGTCTGGAAAATCCCAATTTCGTCTAGTTTCAGTTTCGAGATTTCTATTACGCACCTTCTTTTTCTCTTTCTTCTTTGTCATTTCAGACTTTTTTTTATATATATATTCTCTTTTGCTCCTTTTTTTCCGGTCTTGCTTGTGTTGTTGTGTTCTCGTACGCGGTACGCTGACACTTCACTTGCTTCATACTTGAATTAGCGATATATATGGTTTTTTTTTTGGTCTTCCTCTGTCTCACAGTCTGTGACCACAGAATCAGTATCTCTCTTGGATAGGGAATCAGGACGGACACTGGGTGTGCTGAATCATCATCAGATTAAGCTGGGTAGAAAGGACGAATTAATGTGAAGACAACAACAACAACAACCACACGACTATCAACAACGGATAATTGTGAATGTTGTTCTTGCCGCCTCCGCCTCCTCCCCCCCCCTCCCCTCGCTAGACGGCCGTGCGCGTTGGTAGGACCAGGGAGATCCTCTCGGGGAATCATGAGAGCCACTATGGTCAAGTCCATAGAGTGCAAATCGGTGAGCAGGAGCACAAGTGCAGGACACCTATTGGTTGAAGGAAACAATGAAGCCAAAAAAAACCTCTCGCTCTCCGGGGCGCGAAAATAAATTAAATTAATACTAATTTAATGTTATAACAGTCAAGCGTAGATCTGTTAGCCATATGCGCCTACGCAGGGGATGTTAGTTGGTTGGAAATTTCACGTCTGGTTATTAGTTGGGTCGCGAGTAACTCCAACTAGCCCGACTTGTTCATTTTTGTCGCTTGAAAGGCCCGCATCGAGCCGAATAAGTCCAGCAGTCAGATGCCAAAGACGCCGAGACCTTCGCAACTTACCCCGTGTGACTATAGAACGGTAAAATACCTTGCGGACGGCCGTAACTACCGCGTGTCAGTAACTGTACTACCTAGCCGACCGTCATGATTACCGCGTGTAGCTATGTGCGAGGCCTATTACGGGAGACCATGGTTAATAGGACTGAATATTGCTCATAAAAAAAAATGTACCTGGTATAGGGTTGAGTGTCCACCGTAGGTCCTATTTAATATGGTCCCCAGTAATAATAGCCAACTTTCGTAGTAACTGCCGGGCGGCATATAGTCAGCCATCTGACAGCCCCTAGTAATACTGAATATTTTGAATATATTCAAGTGACTGGTAAATTAATAACTACCCGAATTACCGCGCCACTCTCTAACATCTATCTGGAATACCACACGGACTCGTGTACAGCGTAGTTATAACTAGCCAGTGACTTTACAGTCGGCCAACTACTAATAACAGCACTACATACTTGGCAATGCTGCGGTACACATAAACTTCAGCGCATCGGCTCGCAGATTCCCGAGGTTCCTTGCGAATACCCAGCCTGCATTTCTTAGTGCTCTGTGATGTGGGAGAGAAGGCAAGTGTACCAGGGGGGAAGATCCGCAGAAGAAGTAGGACACAGGTGTCTGTGCTTGGCCAAACGTCGCGGAGACGAGAGTTGCTTAACTGGCGCGCGCGCTACAGCGGTTGTTTCTACAGGTGCGCGCGCGTTGCGTTCCGTTGTGGTGCGAAGGCCGATAGGCAGAAAGACAAGGACAAAAAAAATACCGAGGAAAAAAAAGAGAAAGACGAAGTACTCTAAAATACATTGACTCGAATCACGCCACAAAAAATTATAAAAAAAAAAACGGAGGGAGGCTCACACAAAGGGAGGAGAAGGCTCGTAGAACAGGTGGAGGTGATGGCCACGAGGAGAGATGTAGTCCGTTAGACGCCGTCAGTTGTGATGTGGGAGAGAAGGCAAGGATACCAGTGAGGATGATCGACAGAAGGAGTGTGACACTGGTGTCTGTGCTTGGCCAAACTCAGACGCAGTTAGTGAGACGTTCTCCTTTACCAGGAGTGTGCGGCTTGCTTGAAGGGCGCAAGAGACGAGTGAGCAAGGGGTGGGACGCTGCGGGTTTTTGAGGACAGAAATATGATCTGTCTTCAACCGGCTATAATATACTGGCAAGAAGGCACGCGCCACCCTCAACTTCAAGGATGACATCCCGTTAAAGCTCAAGTATCAAGGTACTATGTAGTTCAACGCCCCGTGAGTCCTGTATGAGGATACAATATAGAGCAGCACCCGAGGCTTCCTGTATGGGCGCACTACGGATACTATGTTGTGTAAAACACCCCGGGAATTATGTATGAAATAGTTTGATACGTGCGTATGTCCGTATCCCCTCGGCTACTTAGATACTAGACTACGTATCCGTTCTGCAAGTACAGCTACCTTTCTTACTTCGGGCCGAAAGACCGAATGGGAGATCTCGATCCCCACGCTTACAATGTATGGAGACTCATACAGCTTTCACGTGCGCGTTCATGGTACTCACTCGGTCTCCATCCGGCTAGCTTTCCCATACGACTGCTGTGGCTCATCATAATAGGGGGGTGGACAGCAGGCCGGTAATATCTCCAACGACCAGCTCGTGAAGGCCTTTAACCTCCTAAACCATTGAAAAATTTGGTCTCCCAGATTGCGACAGTATACGTCGTACCCTACCCATTAGGCTTTGGTGCGCGATTACAGCTATCTTTTTTACGGAGTTTTGGTCTATGTACGTTATCTTTTTTACTGATGGTTGGTCCATATACGTACAGATGTTTGGTCCATATACGTAGTGGTGGTTGGTCCGTATACGTACAGATGTATGGTCTCTACCTGGTGTACTATAAACTAAGGTACTCTATCACAGCTCGTTTACTTTCCAGAATTTACCTCTTTGTACGGAAATATAGTACACGTGTGATGCGTAATAGAAACATCCAACGTAGCCTATAATACCGGTGATATTCATACAGCATCACGCACAAGATAATACCACACCCCTTAGAGCCGATTATAAATAGTCGATTCTGTCTACAACGGGAAAGAGATTGTAAACGCCGAGGGATAGCGATAACGTGACATTCGTGTGACAATTACGTGAAGCAATAGTAATCAGAACCCATCATAAACGCAAAAATATGTATTTTCCTGTATTTTCACCAGGCATATTTGGTCCTGATTACTATTGTTTTTGTTATTGTTCTCACATTAACTCTCTGGCAAAGGAGTCCGTGGTCACGCAAAGGTGCTGGCGCCCTAAGAAGATCCGAAAAAAAAGGAAGAAAATTCGGCTGCCTCAAAATACACGAGACGAAGAAAGCGCACACGAGCTAAAACCAATGTGCAAACTGAACTAACATGGCCGCGGGTATATCCTCTCAACTATAACACAGAGTACCCCCGTTCCCACCACTCCACTCTCAACCAGCCTATCCAGCCCCGTAATACGTCTGGTACGGTTGAGATTTTCACTACGGCTGTTATTGATGCGGTCGAAAAAGAGGTGCCACCCCCTGCACGTCGCCACCGCAGACATGGATGGTGTGAATCTGCCGAAACCTTGGCCGCATTTATGCCAGAATGGACAGCGAGGGAGGATGCACGACAATTCTTGCGTGCCCACCCCCGGGACAGGACCGCATAAAAGACCTTGAGATCTGCGTGTGCGAACCTGCAGAAGGTCATTGCCGCAGGACTGCATGCGTACTTCGAAGCGTACCTTGCCGAAACCGAACGACTCCTAGCGAACAACGACCAAAGAGGCTTTTACAAGCACCTTAAGAGTACGGTAGGATTGGAAGGGACTAAAGCGAGGAGCGAACAGTTCATTAGGGACGAGGATGGCACGATCTTACGGGATAAGCTGCGAATTCGTGAACGATGGGCGGGGTTTTACCACGAACTCTTGAACACGAAGTCGCGGAAACTCGATCCCACGATCATCGACCTCTTGCCACCGCGACCGCCTAAACTGTAGCTTGAAGATGAACCATCCATAGACGAGATGACAGAAGCACTTAAGGGGATGTCGAACTCATACAAATCGACCACCCGGCTTTCGCCCAGCGCTTTCACAGCATCCTTGTCAATATTTAGTTAACAGGAGAAGTCCCTCAACAATGGAAAGATGGGATCATCAAGGTCCTTCACAAAAAGAAGGATCGAACTGACTGCAACAACTATAGAGGGATTTCGCTTGTTGCCAAAGCAGGCAAAGTGTTGTTGAATATCGTCGCGTCCCGCCTCAGAAACTACTGCGAGACCGAGGAACTACTCCCCGAGGAACAGTGCGGCTTCCGCCCCGCACGATCAACGATTGATATGTTGTTCGTCGTGCGCCGGCTGCAAGAGCTCGGACGACAGATGAAAGTCCCCTTATACGTGTGCTTCATCGATCTGCAGAAAGCGTACGACTCTGTCGACCAAGAGCTGTTATGGAAGGTACTCACACGCTTTGGCGTACCAACCAAGATGCTGAGAATTATCCATAATTTCAACGATGGCATGCGGGCTCGCGTGCGTACTGATGACGATGAGCTCTCGGAATGGTTTGATGTCACGCAGGGGCTGCGGCAAGGCTGTGTACTATCACCGTTACTGTTCAACGTGTTCTTCGCTGCTGCGTTACACGTCGTACTAGTACGCTTCAGCCAAGACGAAGCCATTATAAGGGATTTGGTCCAACTCAGTGAAGCTGGAGTAGTTCGAACAGGGAAGGACGAGTCATTGGCGTGCGTGCGAAGGTCTGTATGGGGCATGTTGTACGCCGACGATGCAGGAATCGTCTCGAAGTCGGCTGAAGGGCTCGCAAAAATGATGACAGTCATCGTGACTGTCTTCGAAGCAGCAGGCCTCACACTGTCGGAAAAAATGACTGAGACAATGGTCCTACAAACACCAGACCGGGCAAACCTCGCACCACCGCTCGTCATCGAAGCGGCAGGTCAGAGGTATAAGCAGACGACCCAGTTCTTATACCTAGGCGGCGTTATCCACGAAAACGCTGCGCTCCCGCTCGAAATCGACCGACGGATCCGCCTCATGCGAGCATGCCTCGAACGGTTCGTCCCGGAGTTGTATGATATGACGACCGCCCCCCTTAGCCTTAAAGTCCGAATGCTGAAGGCCGAGGTGATTGAGACCCTGCTGTACGGGTGTGTGACGTGGACCCTTATAGCGGAACACTTTGCCAAGCTTCGAACGGCTCACCACAAGTCCTGTTGCGAGTCATTGGCTTCCAGCGCCGACTTCGTACTGACCATGCCACCCTCTCGTACGCGAAGGCCCTCAAGATGACACGTTGCGAGAGCATCGAAACGACCATTCGTAAACGGCGGCTCGTCTTTGCGGGTGGCGTGGCACGGCAAAGCAAGGATCGATTACCCAGTCGGGTAATGTTCGGGACGATAACTGGTGGGGAGAACCCGAAACCAGGCGGACAGTGTAAGACTTGACATAGATGCATAGTCGAAGACCCTAGGGGGTTCCGAGCCACCGAAGGGTCAACGGAAGCTGCCCCCTTGGTGTCTGGAGTTGAGACCGCGTTGTGGTCCACTGCAGGCAAAAAGGCGGGGAAATGGTACCGGGGGATCCTTGAAGCAGCCGAACGGTTCATGATGAGGTGGCACGAGGCTGAGGCTGAGATGAGTAGGCAGCGCCGCGCATCCACCGTGGATGGTGCCCAAGGGAACGGGGGGGGAGGGAGCAACAGGAGAAGAGGCAGAAAGCCCGACCAAGAGAATCCGGAGAGGGGGGAGAACAGGAGGGGTAGAAGGGAAACGGCGGTAGACGAAAGTAGGAAGGAGATGGCAGACAGGGTAGCAAGGCACCAAGTCGACTAGGAAGTAAAACATGACCATACTACTAGTGCTACCAACTGGTGCAGCTGGAACGTGGTCTTCCCTTGTCTTCTCTTTGAGTTTTGTTTTTTTTCTTTCTTGCGCTGACTCTCCGTGATTTTTATTTTCTTTTTTTCTCATCCTTTTCTGATTGATAAGTCGTACTGAAGGAGCCGTGTAGCGTGGTTGGATGACGAACCTGCTCTGCTCGTTTCGTATTGTCTGACGCCAAGGGGCTGGGCATAGTTGACGAACGCAGGGCGGAGACGGCAGTCTGGGTAGCAAGGTACCAGGCGGATTAGCAGGGAGAACCTGGCTATACTACTCGTACCACAAACTGCTGCCGCCACCTGGAAGGTGCTTTGGGCTTTGGTCTGCCTGTTATTTCCTCTTTGATATTTTTCCTTGTTACTTTTTTCCTTGGTTCTTTGTCTTACTCTGTTTACAAGCAGTGGTGTTTTTTCTTGTTATTTTTTTTTCTTGTTTCTTTCTTTTTTCCAGCTGGTTCTTTTTCAAGTGTTGGCCACCTCGCCTGCGGGGGGGGGGGGCACGACAGATTGTTTCTCCTAGATTTTGCTTTCATTTTGTTTGTTTTCTCTTTCGATGTGTCTACCTTGTTTTTGTTTTCTTTTTGATTGTTTCTTTTCGTTTCACTATTTCATAGATTGCGTACGTCGTGCCTGTCGTATCTAGTATGATGACATGGCTTTGCATTGCCCACTGCAGTGCATACTGCACACGTGGCAACGTAGTATCTCTGTGGCGTAGCTTTGTCACCACAGAACTTGTATCTCTTCTAGGATAGAAGAATCGGCACGGACACTGGTTGTGCTGGATGTCGACGGGTAGAAAGAACGGTTTAATGTGAAGAAAACATACACACCACTAACCAACTCGTGGCTGCTGACTACAGCGGATTATGTCTGAAGTGCTGCCTGCACCGTACGAAACGTACGGTAGTCGTGAAACCGAAAGAAGAACACACCTGCCTGCTATCTGGAGTCCTGTTAGAGTGAAGACTCGCGGATATGCAGTGAAAAAAGGAGCAATCGCACCTTACTACCACACGAATATCAACGATCGCTATCTCTTCCTGGATTGTCCGACACAAAAAGGTGCAGCACAGTTATTATACCAGGTCCCTGATAATTGCGTAGTAGGTTTTATTTCCCATGAAGGGTAAACAACTCGTTAAACTACAAAGACCAGTGACGACGTTAATAACAAGTATAGCGGTAGATACTATTCTGCCTCGTGAAAAACAATATCAGGAAAAAACAAACTATGACCGCTTCTCTCGTAATGATAGTGTGCGCGCAGATCATGGGTCTCCGTGCACCGTCTTTCTGCCGCTCTTCATGGTTGCCTCATCGCCTAGGCCCAATCCAACCGCTCCTTTGCGCGTGCACTCGTTGTCATTCCCTTCCAGTCGATTTCCTTTCTCCGTCATATTGAAAAACAGAATGCCCCTCGCACTTGCGGTTCTGATCTGAAAAAAAAAATATCTCGCGCAGGGGGAGGTCAATCCGTCTCTTCCCCGCACGTCGACGCTCAGTCTCCCTCCTCCCTCGTCGTCGAATCCAGCCTCCTAACGGCGCGATAGACTGTGCCGTAGTGTGGCCTGTGGTGCCGCCTGCCTCCGCGTACGGACACCCCGATTGAGCATTGCTGCTCTGCCGCACCTGCCTAAAAAAGACGCGCGAATCGTCGGTCTCCGTGCCTGACGCACCACGTACGACCCAACTCTACTGCCGCCTGAGCCTCGCGGCCACAGTCAGCAGCAAGAAGGTATCACTCCTTGAGGGTGAGTCCGGCCTTGCACCCGCCAGAAAGACCTACCCCACTCGCTATAAGCCTGATAGGGCATGCCTCGCAGCATTCCTTGCCGAGGCAGCGAGGGGAACGGAGGTATCTATGTCCCCCCGTAACAGCAGCAAATGTTATTGAGGGAACATTCTTCTGACAAATACAGGGGGCCATCGTGATCAGGACCCATCCTATAAACACAGAAACTTACATCTTTCAGTGTTTTTACCACTGCAGTAGGCATATTATGGTCCTGATTACTGCTTGTTGTCTTCACATTAAATCATCCTTTCTACCCACAGATTCATCAGCACACCAGTGTCCGTCTTTCCTTATCCTAGAGAAGTACTGATTCGGTGGGCACAGACTGGGAGATAGAGGAAGGCCAAAAAAACAAAAAAACAATCGCAAATTCAAGTGTCAAGCAAGTGAAATGCCAGCGTACCGGGGTACGATAACTATGCTCCCCCGGTAACAACAGCAACATTTACCCGAGGTAACACTCTTGTTACAGTTACGGGCGGCGTGGTAATAGTAAGCAGGACCCATCATATACACAAACACCTATATATTCCAGTACTTTTACTACAGCAGCGAGCATAGTTTGGTCCTGATTACTACTGTATGTTTTCCCCAAACGGGAGTGCGATCCTAAAGGCGTCAAGGCGGACCTTTGACGATCCCGGCCATCGCCTGGTAAGCCTTGAAATACTTGGTGGGTTCGCCGGTGATCGCCACGGATGACCACAAGGAGCCGGTGTTCGCGCTCTGGTATCGGTGCGACGGAGACGGGAAAGGGGAACGGGGATTTGAGGTCAGGACGGCAATTTCTTACGGACGGAAATATGAATTTAGAAATCAACACCAGCAGCAGTCGCACGCACGTTGGGTTTTGCTCTAGCAGCTGGAGCCCTGGGGGAAATACTGGCCACAGAAGAAATTTCGCTTGGTCCACCACATCGAGTACCATTGCAGTACACGTCACGACTCAGAACACCATCGTACCGACAGGTGTGTACTGTGGATGTTCGTATTGCTTTCCACACGAGAGATGTGGTACCTCGTCCTGCAGCAGTAGTAGTCCAGGCTGAGCGTCGTGGACGATGCGCTACAAGCTGTGCTGCTGTCCTCGACCTCGTGTTGACCGGTGACAGATCAGGCGATGCCGCGAAGGTACCGGTAGCTTATCTGGACAAGGTACTGGCGTCGCGTGGGGCCGAAGCACGTCGATGTCTCACACAAGGCGTCGGGCACAGAGTTGCAAACGAGCCCAACTTACTGTTTACAGGGAACGTTTTTTGTGTACTGTTTGTCGCTACAGCAGTAGTAGCAGACAACGCATGTCAGACTCCAGGTGCAAGACACCAGATGTATATTGCTGTATGTAGGAGGTTGAGGTTGATATGGCGGTGTTATACAGGCAGGCATGTAACGCAGTGAGTCCCTTTTGACATCGTCTACGAGCAACCCTGTTGTCGAAGAGATAGCGGGACTGCGAACTTGGGAGAGGACTCAATCGTGCAAAGAAAAAACAAGAAAAATACACAATTACCGCATGTATGTATCGAACAATCGCCCTTTTGCACACTGAAATACAATAAAAATCGCGTCCCCGCCCCCCCCCCCCCCCCCCCGACCAATATTTTTCCCTACTAGTAACTGCTATTGCAAGTAGTCTATCATATCGCTGCTACAGCAGTACACAGAGTACCTGGTATGCTGTTTTTTTTTTTTTATAATGGACATGACTTCCTTTGATGTCCTCAAACTTCCGGAGTCTAACCATATCTCACGTATCTCCGAGTTCGTGTGCTTTTCATATTGCCACCGGTCGTTGTGCGGGAACGTCGGGCTCGCCTCCCAAAGGTTTTGATTTCCATGTTCACTACAGCTGTTCATAAGCAACTACCACCGGCGTGCACGTACGTACGTAGGATTACATACATACATACCTCTTCTGAGCAGCAGGGAGAGTGTGACAACTAGAGTACGTAGCAACACCACGTAATTAAACATCCACTACTAGTAGTTGGTGGTAATGAGGCGCGACCTCGGTAATACCTGCAGTAAGTAGTCATATCTGCGATGCATCATGCTGGGCGCCTACGGATTATTTTGTATTGTGCTGAACGAACGGACACGAAGGAATATCTACCAAGAACGTACTACTGTACTACTGTTGTTGTTGTCACATTAATAACTCTCTGACGAAGGAGTCCGTGGTCACACAAAGGTGCTGGAGCCCTAGGAAGATCCGAAAAACAAAAAAAAACGAAAATTCGGCTGCTTCAAAATACACGAGACGAAAAAGGCGCACACAAGATAAAACCAATCTGCAAAACTGAACTAACATGGCCGCTTGTATATCATCTCAACTATAACATAGAAGAGTACCCCCGTTCCCACCACTAACCAACTCGTGGCTGCTGACTATACTGTAACAGCGGATGCTGTCTGATGTGCTGCCTGCACCATACGAAACGCACGGTAGTCGTGAAACCGAAAGAAGAACACACCTGCCTGCTATCTGGAGTGCTGTCAGAGTGAAGACTCGCGGATATGCAGTGAAAAAAGGCGCAATCCAACCTTACTACCAGACGAATATCAACGATCGCCATCTCTTCCTGGACTGTCTGACAGAAAAAGGTGCAACAGCAGTTATGATACCACGTCCCTGATAATTGCGTAGCAGGTTTTATTCCCCATAAAGGGTATACAACTCGTTAAACTACAAAGCCCAGTGACGACGTTAATAACAAGTACCGGTAGATACTATTCTGCCTCGTGAAAACCAATACCAGGAAAAAACAAACTATGACTGCTTCTCTCGTGATGATAGTGTGCGCGCAGATCATGGGTCTCCATGCACCGTCTTCCTGCCGCTCTTCATGGCCGCATCATCGCCTTGGCCGAATACACCCGCTCCTTTGCGCGTGCACTCGTTGTCATTCCCTTCCAGTCGATTTCCTTTCTCCGTCATCCTAAAAAACAAAATGCTCCTGGCACTTGCGGTTTTGATCTGGAAAAAAAAATATCTCGCGCAGGGGGAGGTCAATCCGTCTCTTCCCCGCACGTCGACGCTCAGTCTCCCTCCTCCCTCGTCGTCGAATCCAGCTTCCTACCGGCGCAATAGACTGTGCCGTAGTGTGGCCTGTGGTGGCGCCTGCCTCCGCGCACGGACACCCCGATTGAGCATTGCTGCTCTGCCGCACCTGCCTAAAAAAGACGCGCGAATCGAAGGTCTCCGTGCCTGACGCACCACGTACGACCCAACTCTACTGCCGCCTGGGCCTCGGGGCCACAGGCAGCAGCAAGAAGGTATCACTCCTTGAGGGTGAGTCCGGCCTTACACCCGCCAGAAAGACCTACCCCACTCGCTATAAGCCTGATAGGGCATGCATCGCAGCATTCCTTGCCGGGGCAGCGAGGGGAACGGAGGTACATATTGTACTCCGTCGTGGGTGCATCTCAATAATTTTCGTAAATGTTCATGGCCTCTCCTGGCTCTTGATATCAAGAAGTACTGGATTTGACCGTGTGTATCCTGGTTTCCACCTCGAAATCCGGCATAATAATTTAAAGACGAAATCTGCACTGCTGTAACCACAGAACTTGTATCTCTCAGGGATTGAGGAATCGGCGCGGACACTGCTGTGGAGCTGGATGTCGACGGGTAGAAAGAGTCAAGAACACACAACACTCGACATGTTTTGTCCAGCAGAGTGTTTTCTGGTTGAAATTCAGCACAATAAAAATCTGCATCTCACATGTTTTGTCCAACAGAAAGAGCTTTTTTTTCGCAACAGGTGTCACCACAACCTTACTTGGACTGATGTACGACATCTACAGCAGCAGTGCGCCTCCCGCACCATAACAGCAGCAGCAGCAGCAGCAGCAGTAGCAGTAGGACACACGAGGCCAGGGTCAGCGTCGCCGTACGCTCGGCCTGTCGGTCTAACCCTTGCACCCTTTGTATGCGTACATAAACAAATGCGTACTGTAGTACTTACCCTGCACTCGTTTTATATATGTTTCTTGCTTCCCACCTCGAAAGTCGGCAAAATGTTTTCGAGACGACAACACGAACATGTCATGCCCAAAAGAGCTTCTCGTAGAAGATGCCACAACTACTGCAGCTGTGCAACATCTACATCAGATCTTCTCCAGCAGCAAAACAGCAACAACAGCAGTAGAAGTAGAATTCACGAGGCCAGGGTCAGCCTCGCAGTACGCTCGGCTTGTGCCCTTTGTACACCGTACTCGATGTTGTGTGTGTGGTTCCTGATTCCACCCTCATAATTTGAAGACGAAATATCTACAACCTCTGATATGACATACATGTATCCAACTGCAGACAGAGGTTCTCGTAGCAGGTGCCACCACTACTCCTGACTGCTGTACAACTACAGCAGATCTTCTCCTCTTTCTCCGTCCCCTCGTCAGTGGGAGGGTAGGCTTGACAATTTCACCTGCAGCACATGGCCCGAACGTTGCTGTGGGCAGACAGGCGAAGTCTGCCTATGACTACTCGTAGTTGGGTTTGGTTAGTTATTTCCATGACCGTAGGTAGAAGAAAGAGCTATAAACACAAAGCCGTCTGCCTGCTGTGGACAGGCCCAGTCTGCCTGAGTGCTGCGGACAGGCTCAATCTTCTTGCTGTGGATGGGCTCAGTCTGCTTGCTGTGGACAGGCCCAGTCTGCCCGCTGTGGGCAAGCATAGTCTGCCTGTTGTTGGCACAGACACAAAACCCGTTATGATTTTGTATTTTGAACTAGGCACCGCACAGACATGTGCCTACACACGTTGCCGCACCTGGCTCGACGAACTGTAAATGATTCTCAATCCCACCAGGACGGGAAAGTGTCTTGCGTGTGTGTGCGTGCACAGAGCCCGCCGGGACTGGATTTAGTGGCGTGTGCGTCGAGCGCGGTGGTGAAAGGTGGACCAAACAAATGTTGAATTACACACACCAACTCTCTCTCTCACACACACACAAACACACACACAAACACACACACACTCTACGGCACAGTCTATTGCGCCGGTAGGAGGCTGGATTCGACGACGAGGGAGGAGGGAGACTGAGCGTCGACGTGCGGGGAAGAGACGGATTGACCTCCCCCTGCGCGGATTTTTTTTTTTTCAGAGCAGAACCGCAAGTAAGTGCGAGGAGCATTTTTAGAATGACGGAGAAAGGGAATCGACTGGAAGGGAATGGCAACGAGTGCACGCGCAAAGGAGCGGGTGGATTGGGCCAAGGCGATGAGGCCGCCATGAAGAGCGGCAGGAAGACGGTGCACGGAGACTCATGACCTGCGCGCACACTATCATTACGAGAGAAGCAGTCATAGTTTGTTTTTTCCTGGTATTGGTTTTCACGAGGCAGAAAAGTATCTACCGGTGCTTGGTATTAACGTCGTCACTGGTCTTTGTAGTTTAACGAGTTGTATACCCTTTATGGGGAATAAAACCTGCTACGCAATTAATTATCAGGGACGTGGTATCATAACCGTGCTGCACCGTTTTGTGTCAGACAGCCCAGAAAGAGATGGCGATCGTTGATACTCGTGTGGTAGTAAGGTTCGATTGCTCTATTTTCACTGCATATCCACGAGTCTTCACTGTGACACCACTCCAGATAGCAGGCAGGTGTGTTTCTCTTTCGTTTTCAGGACTACCGTGCGTTTCGTACGGTGCAGGCAGCACTTCAGACATAATCCGCTGTAGTCAGCAGCCACGAGTTGGTTAGTGGTGGGAACGGGGGTACTCTATGTTATAGTTGAGAGGATATACCCGCGGCCATGTTAGTTCAGTTTGCACATTGGTTTTAGCTCGTGTGCGCTTTCTTCGTCTCGTGTATTTCGAGGCAGCCGCATTTTTGATTTTTTTTTAGTTTTTCGTATATTCCTAGGGCTCCAGCACCTTTGTGTGACCACGGACTCCTTCGTCAGAGAGTTAATGTGAGAACAACAACAGCAACAATATTATTGTCGTTGTTTTGACATTTAATTTACTCATCGCCACAATACCATGCAGTGCGTGGTCGCAGTATACGGTTTTGATCCAAAATACGGGAAATTATCAACTTTTATTTCGAACTTCTTTCTTTGATTACATTCACCACTGTGCACACGTGACATGTGTTCCGTCCTAGCAGGTGGATACCATCTCGACAAACGGTTAAGAACCGATATTTCTTCTGAGCAGCAGTGAGAGTTGTTAAAACTACAGGATAGTACGTAGCAAAGCCAACTTTTGATAGCCGGAGAGAAGAACCATTCTTATTACGGAGTATTTTGGGTATTTGTCGTGGACGTAACTGAGGTGTATGTTCTTTCCTCGGTTTAGTCTCCCCGAGTGAAGTATATTCACACCTCCCCGTACATTCTATGGCCCTCGCCCGTTCTCTCTGTTCAAGCATGCCAACGGTTCAATTATATTGCTCACTTTTCTTTTGTTCAAGCATGCCAACGATTCAATATCTGTGTTCTGCTGCAGCAGCTATCGTCCATACATATACATGCTGCTTCGTGATAATAGGTACCAGGTATGACGTTCCTGCGATGCCTCTCGTGTTATTTGGAGGGGGGGAGTAGACTAACCCTTTCGGTACTGTAGTTAGTCCCGTGTTGGGACAAAAGCCCATATAATTTCATGTGGCAGTAGCACAGTCCCGTTCTGTGGGAAACCAAACGGCATTATTAGAGTGGTCTGTCCCCCAAACGGTCCTGCAGTACTAAATCAACGGATTGTTCTTGATGGCTTAATCGGAGGGGACCAAAATATTAAACTCTTTTTGATCGGGACGTTTCGCTTCTTTTTCTTCGGGCTGTGCTTTCGTCTGTGCCGGGGAATTTGGTATGTTTCATGTTTGCCTCATGCGGATTTTACTGCGACCCGTGCTGTCGAATTCCTTTGATACCACCCCGCCGGATGATAGTAAACCCGCCCACTACGTATAGCAGTACGTATTTTGCTTGCTTTTTTACTATTGCGTGTGCTTCTCTGTAGGGGCATAAAAACCCTTTTCACACTATTTTATTGAGGCGAGCGAGCGAAGCGAGCCTTTTTTTACATGTTTTTTAACCAAGGAAAAAAACGCCTGGTCATAACGGCTAGGGTACGAGGGTAGGGTGCCTGTTTTGATTTTTTCTGTATATGTATGTGTGTGAGTTTGTGTGTGGATTCAACATTTTTATAGTCCACCTTTCACCACCGCGCTTGACGCACACGCCACCAAATCCAGTCCCGGCGGGCTCTGTGCACGCACACACACGCAAGACACTTTCTCGTCCTGGTGGGGTGGAAAATCGTTCACAGTTCGTCGAGCTAGGTGCGGCAACGTGTGTAGGCACATGTCCGTGCTGGGCCGTGTTCAAAATTCAAAATCATAACGGTTTTTGTGCCTGTGCCAACAGCAGGCAGACAGAAGGCAGACTGTGCCTGTCCACAGCATGCCCACTGTGCCTGCCCACAGCAGGCAGACTATCCTTGTCCATAGCAGGCAGATTGGGCCTTTCCACAGCAGGAAGATTGAGCCTGTCCGCAGCACTCAACAGCAGGCAGACTGGGCTTGTCCACAGCAAGCAGACGGCTTTGGTTTTTTAGCTTTCTTCTACCTACGTAATAGCTAACGAAACCCAACTACGAGTAGTCATAGATAGGCAGACTTCGCCTGTCTGCCCACAGCAACGTTCTGGCCATGTGCTGCAGGTGAAATTGTCAGGCCTATCCTCCCACTGACGAGGGGACGGAGAAACAGGAGAAGATCTGCTGTAGTTGTACAGCAGTCAGTAGTAGTGGTGGCACCTGCTACGAGAACCTCTGTTGGATACATGTATGTCATATATGAGGTTGTAGATATTTCGTCTTCAAATTATGAGGATGGAATCAGGAACCACACACACAAAATGGAGTACGGTGTACAAAGGGCACCAGACGAGCGTACTGCGACGCTGACCCTGGCCTCGTGGATCCTACTGCTACCTCTGCTGCTGTTTTGCTGCTGGAGAAGCTCTGATGTAGATGTTGCACAGCTGCAGTGGTTGTGGCACCTGCTACGAGAAGCTCTTTTGGGCATGCCATGTTCGTGTTGTCGTCTCGAAAATATTATGCCGACTCTCGAGCTGGGAAGCAAGAAACATATATAAAACGAGTGCAGGGTAAGTACTACAGTACGTATGTGTATATGTACGCGTACAAAGGGTGCAAGGGTTAGACCGACAAGCCGAGCGTACGGCGACGCTGACCCTGGCCTCGTGTGTCCTACTGCTACTACTGCTGCTGCTACTGTTATGGTGCGGGAGGCGCACTGCTGCTGTAGATGTCGTACATCAGTCCAAGTAAAGTTGTGGTGACACCTGTAACAAATGTTGCGAAAAAGAAGCTCTTTCCGTTGGACAAAACATGTGAGATGCAGATTTTTATTGTGCTGAATTGAAACGGAAAGCTGGCTACCTGGGCTGAGGTCTTAAGTCATTGTCACAAGGCAACACATGTAGGGTTCTGCAATAGTTGGCAGGAGTGGCATCTGTGGACCACAGGTTGCCACTCAGAGATGCATAACCCAAAAGGAGAACACAAAGACGAGACATCAATGACCAACCTCAGTGACAGAGCAGAGCTTGAGTCCGACCGAGTCGAGAGGTGCGCTCCTAGGTCTCCAGGAGAGTAGGGCGAGCTTGTGGTTCTTCTGTGAAGAGGCTCCAACTGGAGATGGCTAGATGGTAAGCGATTGCTTGTTCCGTGACCGTGGTGATGGTCGCGGGAACTGAGTGAGACGGAAGGGGGATGAAACCTTCCGTCCGGAGCGGAGCTACAATATGAAAACGCCTCTATGTCGTCATAACTCCTGAGACGGTCAACCGAACCGTAACATGCCCCCTAGCATAATGCGAATGACGGAATGAGCATTATGCTATCGCAATCTTGTGACTATAACCAAGTTTAAAGAGCCGCAAAGCCCTTCAACACAAATAACGGCCTCAGGGATAAACAACCAAACCGAAATCGCAAAGGCCATCAAAGGGAAATCCCCGAGAAAAACCCCTACCCTTGCTTTTTCACTGCGTGTTTGGTTGCCCGACCACTATTCCATGGCTAAAGTCCCCCCACGCTCATTCAGCGATGAAATAAGCGCAGTGTCCCCTAACGCCTAAGCATATAAATCGCTTCTATTGCGTCCTCAACAATTCAACGAAAATCGAACACAACAGAGAAGGCAACTCCGCCTCCTCGGTTAAAACTGTAGGCTAGCCTACACGGCAAGACTAAATCGAAAACCACGAGAACAAAACGGAAAAGAACCAACACGGCCTCTTCGGTTGAAACACTGGATAAATAAAATCGAAAACCACGAGAACAAAACGGAAAAGAACCAACACGGCCTCTTCGGTTGAAACACTGGATAAATAAAATCGAAAACCACGAGAACAAAACGGAAAAGAACCAACACGGCCTCTTCGGTTGAAACACTGGATAAATAAAATCGAAAACCACGAGAACAAAACGGAAAAGAACCAACACGGCCTCTTCGGTTGAAACACTGGATAAATAAAATCGAAAACCACGAGAACAAAACGGAAAAGAACCAACACGGCCTCTTCGGTTGAAACACTGGATAAATAAAATCGAAAACCACGAGAACAAAACGGAAAAGAACCAACACGGCCTCTTCGGTTGAAACACTGGATAAATAAAATCGAAAACCACGAGAACAAAACGGAAAAGAACCAACACGGCCTCTTCGGTTGAAACACTGAATAAATAAAATCGAAAACCACGAGAACAAAACGGAAAAGAACCAACACGGCCTCTTCGGTTGAAACACTGGATAAATAAAATCGAAAACCACGAGAACAAAACGGAAAAGAACCAACACGGCCTCTTCGGTTGAAACACTGGATAAATAAAACCGAAAACCACGAGAACTAAACGGAAAAGAACCAACACGGCCTCTTCGGTTAAAACACGAGATAAATAAAATCGAAAACCACGAGAACTTAAACGGAAAAGAACCAACACGGCCTCTTCGGTTGAAACACGAGATAAATAAAATCGAAAACCACGAGAACAAAACGGAAAAGAACCAACACGGCCTCTTCGGTTGAAACACGAGATAAATAATAAAATCGAAAACCACGAGAGCTAAACGGAAAAGAACCAACACGGCCTCTTCGGTTGAAACACGACACCCCAAAAGTAAGCAGAAACACTAGCTAAATAAAATCGAAAACCACGAGAATTAAACGGAAAAGAACCAACACGGCCTCTTCGGTTGAAACACGACACACCAAAAGCAAGCAGAAACACTAGATGAATTAGAGAGATGTTTGCAGGGGAAGATCTTCGCAGGGGAAGGTCTTCGCAGGGGAGGATCCTCGCCGGAATTGCCGGATGAAGGAGCAGATCTTCGTCCATGCAGAGCGTGGATCGTTTCAGTCCTGCAGCCGTTCCATCTCGCGACGGGTCAGTTCTTCCCAGTTGTTATCGGTGTAGCGCACTCGCCAGTAGCGGTCTCTGTAATCGTACACTTGCCCCTGCAGTCGCAACCCACCGCCAAAGTCCTTCCAGATGGTAAACCCTATCGGAAACAGCGTCAAGGCTTCGCGACGACGAAGGGCGGGTGTACGAGGGGTGACTGAGACTGGGGTCGTGTCTTTAGTAGGGTCGGGGTTGTACAAGTGCCAGAGTGCGATGAAACCGTCCAACTGCAAGGGTGTAAAACTCTGTAACACGTCATTCCCAGTTCGCCATCCTGTCTCTACTCCCTCTCTCGATCTCCCCTTGTACTCCCATCTAGTGGTGCCGGAGGCAGTGGTCGATCTGCGGCAGGTCACGAGTGAGTCTAACACTGGCGAATTGACTCCTTCAACTGGCAGTTTGAAATCCGCGCCCCACGCATACTGTGTAAACTCGTCTGCTATCGAGTGTCTTAGTGTCAGAGGTCAGAGGTTGTACGGCTTCACATCTGCGGTGGATACATTTCGGGTACGTTGTTTTCTGCCTCGCATCGTTACTTGTACGCTTAGGCCTGTCTGTAATACTTCCGTGACCCTCCAAGGGCCTGTGTAGTGGTCGTGCTGCAGCTTCTTCCCTCTGCTGTCGCGGTGTTTGCTGCTAACGGACTCGCGCACCAGCACGAGGCTACCCTTCTCAGCGATAACTCCGGCTGATGGTCTCGAGATGGCAGCGTTGGCTCGGGCCCGCGCCGTTACTCTTTGGCTGTCGCGCTTCTCGAGCGCCAGGCGGACTTCTCGGAGGTTCTGTCTGCGGCGCTCCACGAAGTTGTCCAGGCCGCCGCTCTGATCTGTCTCTTCTGACAGGGGTACCAAAGAGTCTAAAGACGTGCGAGGCTTGCGACCGAACAACAACTCGAAAGGTGTCATGTTAGAAGGCAGTGACACGTCTGGTAGAGTGCGTTTGATCCATATTGCCGGTGATACGTACTCGTCCCACCTCTCGGGCCACGATCTACATAGCTCTGCATAGCTCCTGCAACCAACCTCCTAGTCTCTCTACAGAACCCTGTCCTCGCGGGTGGTCGGCTGGGCCGAACTTTATGTCCGCATTGATCCAACGGCATAAGTGTGTCACTACTTCTGCTCTGAACTCTCTGCCGCCGTCGCAACGTACTGTCTTGGGTACACCGAACGTTAGGCACAGCTTGGTAAGCGCTCGTGCTACGCCTATTGCTTGCTTAGTTTCTAGAGGGATACCGAAAGGGAACTTGGAGGCTCGATCTACTACCAGCAGAACGTACTTGTTACCTGAAAGGGAAGGCGTGTCTATTTTCGGGATATCCATCTGTAGTTCATCCCACGGTTCTAGTGCGCGTCCGGGAAACATTGCGACGCGTCTGCTGTTGGGTCGTTTACGTCTCCTGCACCCGCATGACAACACGTATTGTCGCGTGTCGCGAATGACTGAAGGCCAGTGAAAGTGCTCTTAAGACTAGCGCTAACGTGGCTCCTACTCCAGAGTGACCATGCAGAGTGTGTACCAACGCGAGTACATCGGCAACCATGGATTCGGGTATGGCTGGCAGGTTCCTACCTTTTCCGTCGGCAAACCTGATTACATCGTTCTCGTCTAGACTATACCCAGTCTCATCTACTTCCGCGGCGTTCGCATTGCTATCCTCCCGCAGACGCTTGCTAACCTGACCCAGATGAGCGTCGTTCCGTTGCCTTCTCGCGAGGGATGCCGGATTGGTGAGTACCTCGACCGCCCGATGGATGACCGGCGTCCTCCTACCCGACGACAGCGGAACCTGCCCCCCTGCTGAAAGCACCTCTTTCAACAGCTCCATATAGCGGCTGGTCGACTCCTTCAAGATCTGGTCGTTGGGCAGTACGATCAAGGCATCGGGGCGATAGAGCAGAGCACGGACACGGCTTCCGAGCGAGCAAACGACGGACGAGCAAGACGCCGGAGCGAGGAAATGCACGGCGTCGTAGCGGGGGAACGACACCGCGGGCGGCGGGCGAACAAGACACTGGAACGGGCTAACGCACGGCGTCGGAGCGAGGGAGCGGCGCAGCGAGCGGCGGACAGGCAAGACACCGGAGCGAGGGAACGCACCGCGTCGGAGCAAGGGAGCGGTGCAGCAAGCTGTGGACGAGCAAGACACCGGGACATGGGAGATGTCATGCCGTCGCAGGCTTCCGACGAACGCGTCGCCCTCCCCCCGTCAACGAGAATGGAAGCGAAAAACGAGGCGAAGGGGAGGAAGAGAACTGGAGAGCCTAACAGTCAAGCAAAGGCAAAAAGACACATACATGTCAGTGCAAGATCCTCCTTGATGTGTCCTTTTCACGGCCAACATTTAAAGAGAAAACAACAAAGCGGTAAGGAACAAAGCAACTACGATGAACACGAACATACACAGCGAACACGGGACGCAGGTAAACTGCTGGACACATGCGACAGAGCCCCGTGGCAAGGCTCGGACCTAGAGGGGCCTGGTTGCTGTCTCCCTTCAGCATGGGCGACAGCAACAAAGGTCCCAATAGGTACAGACCCGACCATTCTGTTCATTCACCCCGTCTAAATAAACAAACAACGAGCGGACAAACAAAAGAAGGCGGATAAAAAGAAACCAAAAGAAAAGAAAACAGGTATAAGCCTCGTGGCTAAGGCACAGGCCTAGAGGGGCCTGGTTGCCGTCTCCCTTCAGCATGGGAGGCAGCAACAAAGGTCCCAATAGGTACAGACCCGACCATTCTGTTCATTCACCCCGTCTAAATAAACAAACAACGAGCGGACAAACAAAAGAAGGCGGATAAAAAGAAACCAAAAGAAAAGAAAACAGGTATAAGCCTCGTGGCTAAGGCACAGGCCTAGAGGGGCCTGGTTGCCGTCTCCCTTCAGCATGGGAGGCAGCAACAACGGTCCCAATAGGCGCAGACCCAACCAATCTGGGCATCCACTCTCTATCCGAGAAATGAAGCGAACACATCCTCCTTGATGTGTCCTTTTCACGGCCAACATTTAAAGAGAAAACAACAAAGCGGTAAGGAACAAAGCAACTACGATGAACACGAACATACACAGCGAACACGGGACGCAGGTAAACTGCTGGACACATGCGACAGAGCCCCGTGGCAAGGCTCGGACCTAGAGGGGCCTGGTTGCTGTCTCCCTTCAGCATGGGCGACAGCAACAAAGGTCCCAATAGGTACAGACCCGACCATTCTGTTCATTCACCCCGTCTAAATAAACAAACAACGAGCGGACAAACAAAAGAAGGCGGATAAAAAGAAACCAAAAGAAAAGAAAACAGGTATAAGCCTCGTGGCTAAGGCACAGGCCTAGAGGGGCCTGGTTGCCGTCTCCCTTCAGCATGGGAGGCAGCAACAACGGTCCCAATAGGCGCAGACCCAACCAATCTGGGCATCCACTCTCTATCCGAGAAATGAAGCGAACACAACGAACACAAAACATACAACAAGATGTGCTGCGTTCCCAGCGACGCGGAGCAAAGCGTCGCGGGTTTGACGAGCGGCGTACGGCGAGGGCAGCCGATACGCAGACAGGCAAATGATAAGCGAATGTCAAGATAAGATATAGGACGAGTACAGCAGCAGTGGAACACGGGACGTCAGCAGAATAGCTGCCGGTAAGCACATATATACATGTACGCGGTATACGAGAGTGTGTTAATCTCCTGCTGCCCGCACAGCGTGTTGAAATCGGCGGTACAGATCAGCCGAACATATTAGTATTCCAGAGAGACCTCGTTGTTATCTCTCTGCCGGATGGAGACGGCAACAATGGTCCTCTCAGGCTCAGACAAACCCATATATATGTTATGCATGCGCCAACAAGGTGAGATAGGAAAATCGTAATGCATCCGGCCGTTTCTGTCACCCGCTCGCCCTTCGTTGCAGGAACATGTTGCGATGACGGAGCATAGAAAATAGTACAATTATCAACTCCAATAAAAGCGGGAAAATCAGTACAACCAGCAGCAGAGCAGCATAATGAGATAAGCGCAGATGTCAGCACCGATACAAGCGTGAAAATCGGTATAACCAACTGAAGCAGAGTAAGATGTTGAGTGCGACTCACACCTGTAATGAATAAGCGGATCGACAACGAATTGTATTCCAGGTGGCAAGTGCATACA
This sequence comes from Nereocystis luetkeana, assembly GCA_031213475.1. NCBI lineage: Eukaryota > Phaeophyceae > Laminariales > Laminariaceae > Nereocystis > Nereocystis luetkeana. Next base: position 762,516 of record JARUPZ010000039.1, read on the forward strand.
CTGGATACGCTCAGCAGCTGTACGCCCACAAAATAAACGAAGTAAAATAGTAGTCAGCATACTAACAGACCGTGTAGGTAGGACAGGCACAGACCTCGTGGAACTTCGTCTCTGTCTTCCACGACGGGTGAAGAGACAACACCGCTCCCACGAGGCACATATCTATCTCTTCTATACTATATTTGACAAATACAGGTAGGGGAGGCACAGACCCTATGGAGGCTCGGATCAGAGACCGTAACCACGTCCCCACAAGGCACAGACCCATCTCCAATAAAACAGAACGCATGCTAGGTAGTAGGTAGGATAGGGGCAGACCTTGTGAAGGCTCGGTTCAAGACCATAACGGCACAGCAGTAACGTAATGCATCCGGGAAAGGCGCAGACTCAAAAGACGTGGTCGTCCTTCGACCGCAGACCATCCGGTTATTACGACAGTGGCGTAAAATCACGGCACAGTAGTACAGTAATGTAACCAGGACAGGCGCAGACTCAATAGACTTGGAGGTCGTTCAAGTGCAGACCCATTTATTACGACAAGAGTGAGGAAATTAGCATAGGATCAGCGAGAAATCTCCGCATAACCGTACTACCGTGGCGTGAAATCACGGCACAGTAGTACAGTGGCGAAAAATCAAAAGTGAAAAAATAATAAAAGTGAACAAAAAATAATAATGATCAGAGAGAGTAAAAAAATAACAACAGCGGCAAAACGTGCAGAAGACGAAAGAACATACCGTTAACAGACACACCGCAGTACAGCAGTACAGGGAATTAGCATAGGATCAGCGAGAAAACCACGCATAAGGCAGTGGCGCGAAATCACGGCACAGCAGTAGTCAGTCGGGCGGTAGCAAAATCGCAGTACAGCAGCAAAATCGCAGTACAGCAGCGCACACGGTGTTGTCAAGACATTAAAATGAATAGCAAAAGTGAACAAAAATAAATAATGATCTGAGTAAAAAATTAACAACAGCGGCAAAACGTGCAGAAGACGAAAGAACAAACCATTAACAGACACACCGCAGTACAGCAGTACAGGAAATTTGCATAGGATCAGCGAGAAAACCACGCATAACCGTACTAAGGCAGTGGCGCGAAATCACGGCACAGCAGTAGTCAGTCGGGCGGTAGCAAAATCGCAGTACAGCAGCAAAATCGCAGTACAGCAGCGCACACGGTTTTGTTGAGACATTAAAATGAATAGCAAAAGTGAACAAAAATAAATAATGATAAGAGTAAAAAAATAACAACAGCGGCAAAACGTGCAGAAGACGAAAGAAAATACCGTTCACAGACACGCCGCAGTACAGCAGAACAGGAAATTAGCATAGGATCAGCGAGAAAACCACGCATAACCGTACTAAGGTAAGGCAGTGGCGCGAAATCACGGCACAGCAGTAGTCAGTCGGGCGGTAGCAAAATCGCAGTACAGCAGCAAAATCGCAGTACAGCAGGGCACACGGTTTTGTTAAGACATTAAAATGAATAGCAAAAGTGAACAAAAATAAATAATGATCAGAGTAAAAAAAATAACAACAGCGGCAAAACGTGCAGAAGACGAAAGAACATAACGTTAACAGACACGCCGCAGTACAGCAGTACAGGAAATTAGCATAGGATCAGCGAGAAAACCACGCATAACCGTACCAAGGCAGTGGCGCGAAATCACGGCACAGCAGTAGTCAGTCGGGCGGTAGCAAAATCGCAGTACATCAGCAAAATCGCAGTACAGCAGCGCACACGGTTTTGTTAAGACAATTAAAATGAATAGCAAAAGTGAACAAAAAAAAATAATGATCAGAGTAAAAAAAAATAACAACGGCGGCAAACGAAAAAGCAAAATCGCAGTACAGCCGCAAAATCGCAGTACAGCCGCGGTTGTGGTGGCCAAAACGCAGTACAGCAGTAACATCGCCGTACAACAGCGGTAGGCCGGTACCGTGAACCTACTGAAGAGAGAGATAGAGGGGTCGACATGCAATACCACAGTGTATACTCGTACGTACGTAATTTTGCCTACTGCTGTAGTCTATTAAAAATGATCTGACTCACAGTTATAACGTTATTACCAAGACACATCAAAATGAAAAACGTGGCTTGCAAGGTTTGCAGGGATGCTTATCGACCTCTAACTTGCCAGAACAATAACTAAGAAAGGGGGATGGAAAAGGACGTGCGTTAAATTAGTATGTTGCGTTAGCCGTGAGGCATTTTTATTTCACAGATAACAGCAGCAACAAAAAGTGGCGAGGCGGCGACGGCAGCGGCAACATACACGCACGTGGTAAGGGCAGCACACAAGCACGTGACGGCAAGCGACGGCAGTAACGACGTACGTGACAGCAGCTGGCTTGTGGAACACGAGCCTGAGAGTCTCAGCGAGCGCACTTGGACACTCGCGCTCTCAAACCCCGCATCATCGTCAGGCTTACGCTTATTTTTCATTCATTCTTTATTTTGGCTGCTGTGTGGAAAAGGTGATGGGGGTCTGACAAGTGCGCTGCCGGCTCCCACCTGCGCCATTTGTTCAATACACGTCGAGCCAAGCACGCAAACTCAGGGTACCAGAGTGAGAATCAACGATGTGGACACGCGCCAGGGAGCAAGTCGCTTCCTGGTTGTGTCATGCATCATGAATTATACCAGGTACTCAGGCATTCCCCACCGAAATAAAATAATTAATTGAGTACAGACCCCCTAAATAATGAGCACCCGTTCAGAGTCATGGGTGTTATCGTACGCGCGGGACGCGCAGTACTGCTGCTGCTGTATCCGTGATACAGCCTACCCCGTAGTAGGTACCAGTGGGGTTGAGTTTCCACGTGGTCCATGGTTGCATGTGGTCAGCGGTGGGTCAGAGTTGCTTGCAGGGAGAGCGCTATCAGCGCGTGTACCCCCCGTAGAGGCAAAGGAAAGGCGAGGTGCAACACACAAAAAAAAACAATAAAACGCTGCCACCCGCAGCTACCAAAAAAGTTACTCAAGATAAAAAATAAAATCGAAAGGAACAGGTCGGAGGCGCGAAGGCCGCCGCTCGTTCCGGCACGGGAAATGCAAACCCGTGCAGTAAGCGCGCAGCATGTACAGGGACTGAACACCATGAAACGGAAAGCTGGCTACCTGGGCTGAGGTCTTAAGTCATTGTCACAAGGCAACACATGTAGGGTTCTGCAATAGTTGGCAGGAGTGGCATCTGTGGACCACAGGTTGCCACTCAGAGATGCATAACCCAAAAGGAGAACACAAAGACGAGACATCAATGACCAACCTCAGTGACAGAGCAGAGCTTGAGTCCGACCGAGTCGAGAGGTGCGCTCCTAGGTCTCCAGGAGAGTAGGGCGAGCTTGTGGTTCTTCTGTGAAGAGGCTCCAACTGGAGATGGCTAGATGGTAAGCGATTGCTTGTTCCGTGACCGTGGTGATGGTCGCGGGAACTGAGTGAGACGGAAGGGGGATGAAACCTTCCGTCCGGAGCGGAGCTACAATATGAAAACGCCTCTATGTCGTCATAACTCCTGAGACGGTCAACCGAACCGTAACAGAATTTCAACCAGAAACCACTCTGCTGGATAAAATATGTCGAGTGTTGTGTGTTCTTGACTCTTTCTACCCGTCGACATCCAGCACCACAGCAGTGTCCGTGCCGGTTCCTCAATCCCTGTGAGAGATACAAGTTCTGTATTTTATTTTTTACAGCAGTGCAGATTTCGTCTTCAAATTATTATGCCGGATTTCGAAGTGGAAACCAGGATACACACGACCAAATCCAGTACTTCTTCATATCGAGAGCCAGGAGAGGCCAAGAACATTTACGAAACTTATTGAGATGCACCCACGACGGCGTACAGTAGTACAGTAGTCCGTACGTGGTAGATATTCCTTCGTGTTCATTCGTTCAGCACAATACAAAATAATCCGTATGCGCCCAGCATGATGCATCGCAGATATGACTACTGCAGGTATTACCGATGTCGCGCCTCATTACCACCAGTTACTAGTAATAGTACTACTGCAGTATGGTACCGTTCCCGGGACAAACCACGTGAACTTGGTAAACCATCGCTATATTTTTTTCCTCCCTTCGCGATGCGTCGCGTACAACCTGTTCAATTAGCGCTGATATGCGATGAATGGATAAGCTCCCAACAGCCACACCAGGCCGTGAGCGAGGCACTGCAACACGCAGTGTGCAAAATATAGTTTAAGGTGTCTTTAGGATGTCGGTCCGGAAAGGAGTAGACAAATGCAGGGGGAAAAGTAGAGTAGGTCATGTGGGTCAACTCTCCACAGCCCAGTAACAACCGCACGTAGTCGAATACCTAAACCTCCTCGCATGGTGCCTACTCGTACATACACGTGGGACTGCTCGTGAGTGATGCCACGAGACGATCCCTGTAACTTCACCTCCGTGACACAACGTATGTAACCGTAACTAATTGCTAGGCTGTTCGTTGAGACAAGCTATATCCAACACCCTCCGTGGCGTTGAAACAACTAACAAGCCTCGATAGCACAAACAAGCACCATCCACAAACAACAAAATACTGTATCTCGAACAGAACACAAAAAAACGGTGTTTCTCAAAACTCTCCTTGCCAATAGCCTTCGTGAGAATGTCCGCATGCTGGTCGTCCCTCCGAAGATATCAACCGACAAGTCTCCCGTCCCCACCAACTCGCCCAAGAAATGGTACCGTACATTGATGTGCTTACTCTTGGATGAGCTCAATGGGTTCTTGGCGAAGTCTATTGCCCCTTTGTTGTCTTCAAACACTCCAATACTCGGCGACCCCAGGTTGGGCATTACAAGAACCAACACTCCTCTCAAGTAAAGGGCTTCCTTCACGCCATCGGCCATGACTACGTACTCCGCCTCGGTCGTTGATAGGGTGACGCACTTCTTCGTCCTAGAAAACCACGACACGAGTGTACCCCCGCAACAGAGAGCCTCGCCAGAGACCGAACGCCTATCGTCGGCCTTGTGGGCGTAGTCCGTATCCACGTACGTCTTTAAGTCATATTCCAACTGCACTTCCTCTGCTTTACTGTCCTTCTGAATTCAGACCCAAGTTAGCAGTTGCGCTCAGGTACTCAATTATTTTCTTAGCCGCCTTAACATGTACCTCCTTAGGGTCATGTGAAACCTTGCAACCGCCCGTACTGCGTTGGCGATGTCCGGCCTCGTCTGATTCGCAATCCACATCAGACTCCCCACCATTTCGCGGTATCTCGCGTCCACCGAAGGGTCCTCACCACTCACGTGCCTAAGGTCCAATGACGGACAAGCGGGGATGGGGCTGGTTTTCGTGATTCCAAAACGTTCGACAACATTTCGAATAAACTGTGTCTGCGAAATCTCCAAGGTCCCTTTATCACGATCTCTCTTGTACTCGCTACCCATGTACCACGTAACCTCGCCAAGATGTTTCGTAGGGAATCTCTTGTTGAGATCCGCCACTACTGAATCCGTGATTTCATCGGTGGCTGCGATCTTGATGTCGTCCACGTGGACCACCAATATCGCTGCAACCTCGTGATTCACCATCAGTCGAAGACGCACGGGTCTACCAAGCACTGCTTAAAACCACACTCAACCAAGGTTGACGACAGTAGCTTATACCACGAGCGACCACTCTACTTCAGCCCATAATATGCTTTGTTGAGTCGGACTACCTTAACTGATAACCGCACACACCCAGGGGATAATATTAAGTTAATTTCGGTATCAAACTCTGACTGAATATAGACCTGGTCAACGCCCAAGTGCCTCAAGTACCAGTCAAGTTTGCATGCAATTGCGGCAACGATGCAGTTAGACGTGGTTAATGCAGTAGGGGCAAACGTATCAAAGCAGTAAACTCCCTCTACCTGACGATAGCCTTTAGCTACCAATCTCGCCTTAGCTCTATCGATCATGCCATGCTCGTCGCCCTTCCACTTCAAGAGCTACTTCGATTCCACAATATTGCTACCCGCTGGAACTTCGAAAATCTCAGTCACAGTGTCAGCGGCGTCTAGTCCATCAAATTCCGCTTGCATAGCCTCTACCTAAACGCCAGAGTGGATTGATGAACGCGCCGCGGAGTAAGACGTCGTTTCCGGTTCCGCCTCCTTGAGGAGGCAATCCGGCAACCGAGTAGGTTCACCGCCTGTGTCTTGCGCCGCCAGTAGCGCATGGAATATGCGGCCTCCCTCACAGGGTCCGATCATACTGATCAGCCCTGTTGCCGCTTCCAGGTTGAGCGCTCTGGTCTACGCTCTTGTGCTTCCCTCCCGAATCTCTTCACCATCACCCAGTCCTGATATGTGCGCTCCAAGTTGGCGCGCAGCAGTCCGGATAGCAGTCGGGGTCGGAGCCCCATCGTCAGAAGAGGAACCATCGTCGTCGTCTCGAGATGATGTGTCGCTTTCGGGCGGTTCGCTGTTGGCCGTTGATGAATCGTTCAGCTCCTCATTTTCGGCTTGCAAATCGCCGCCTGCTCGCGTCATCGGAGACACCGCACGGAGTTGGTGAGGAGTTCCTCTCCCTAACACCGGCAGTGGAGTCGTCGGGGCGGATTCATAGTCATCAGTCCTTGCCGGCTCAGGCGCTTCTTTTAGGCACACGGTCCCTCCCTGCGCCGGCCTTACCTGCAGCGGGGGTGACGGCGCTCCTGAGCTAAGCATTGCCTCCTAGGTCACGTCCCTTGTTTCTACATCCTTGTTCGCCCGCGTGAGCATCCGCAAAGAGTCACTTGGGTGGGCGATGCCCGGTCCGAGGTAAAAGCAGCTTTCGGCCTGGGGGTGCGACTTCGACGGGCGTTTCCAGCAACAGAACGCTGGGCGAAGGAACGGGTGCGGTGAAGCAGGTGCGGCAGTTCCGTACCACATTTCGTGCGGCGACCGGTTCCCGGGGTTTGCAGTGGTCGCGGTGTGGTTCAGGGCGTCACAAGCGCAGTGCACCGCTTCCGCCCACAGGGATTTATTCGGCGGCAGTTGAATGTAAGGAAATATAATGGGCGCTTGGATGCACGCGGCGAGTCCCGCGTTCTGGATGATACCTAGCACTCTCTCTACTACACCGATCTGCTTATGGCTATCGGCATTGGTGAATTCCTGCTCGATGCAATACTGTTTGCTCACCTCTCCAAACTCACCAACGAAAAACTTCCCCCGTTCTCAACTTTCGAGGTTATTCCGTCGGCGCGCGCGTCAGCCAAACTTCTAAAATTCGTCTCCTGAATCCGATTTATGCTTCAGAAAATACACCCACGCGTGGCTAGAGTAGTCATCCTTCACAAGCATGACATACCGCGCACCCGTCAGGGAAGGTGTTCTCTTAGGTCCGCTGTGGTCAAGAAAACCTCTCCCCAACTTCTCTGTTGCGCATGATATAGTGCTGTCAGGGATAGGCCTTCGGTAGCCTTTCGCCATAGAGCATCCCGTACAGGGCTTAAGTTTTCCTACCAGTTCTAGACCGAGTGATTTCGCGGTCTGTCGCAAGAGTAGTTCATTCGAGTGACCTTGCACGCAGTGAAAAACGTTGATGTCTACACTAGTCTCAGTAAACGCGGTACCACCGGGTGCAAGCACGGGAAAAGCAAGGGGAAAATCGGAGCCATATACAACATGTTACACAAGTCTCGGGAGGGTTGGGGGTTTCAAGGGGGAACGGCACATAGCCGTCGTCTGGCTCTATCCTGTAAGCGAATCCGGAGTAACTGGATCCATCACCTTCAAACCTCAACCTCCCATTGAAAAGAGAAACGCATAAGTCTTTCCCCTCAGTCGTAAATGTTACTCCCTGCTCGTGCGCAGCCATCAGCGAAAATAAGTGAAATGCGACTTCCGGCACGTAGGCCACATCCAACAGCTTGACAGTCAGGTCTCCTGGAAATACAACAGCCAGCGTTCCGTACCCTACCACGTCGATCAGATGGCTGTCACCGATTTGAACCTTGTCCTCGCATACTCTTACATCGCTCAAAATGTCGGTTGAATGGGTCACGTGAAAGGATGCCCCACTCCGCTATCCACGTATCACCTATGCAATAACTCCGTTCCTGATTAAACGAGTCATCGTTAGTACCAAGTATGCACTTCGCAAGACAACACACAGTCTCACCGCCGTTGTTTTTGCATTGCGTACCTCCGCCTGATGTCTGTTCTGGTACACGGGGGATGAGAGCCTTGCACTGGGTTCCAAGCAACGAATGCCTTTTCCTTTCACTTTGTCGAACGCTGAGGGGGGGTTATGTGTGGGGGCTTGGGGGTTACTGCTTCTGCTCCCCTGACTATTCTTACTTGCGGTGTCAGTTCCACCTCTCTGCTTACCCTTACTTCTATGCCTGCCCCTACCTACACGACCACCTCGAGAAGCTGCATTTGAAAATAAAGACTGGTCCACGTCCTCATCCTACGGCGCGGGAAGGCGCAAGTACCGCTGTTGGATGATGCTCTCGATCTCCGCTCGAGTGACATCTTCACGGTACAAGATAGTACGTTCCTCTTTTTCGTAGTCTGACGTGAGGGTCATGATGATCTTGCGGTTGACGTCTGCTACCGACTTGACCACACCTAGCGACTCGAGCACTCCAACAATCTTGTCTATCCGACCGAAGTACTTCATGGGCTCATCTCCCTTCTCCATTATTGCGTAGTCGAACGCTACGGACCATTTGACCTTTTCAGCCATTGTCTTGGGCATGAACCAATCACACAACATTCTCCAGCCAGCACTAGGTGATTGGTTTGCGAACAATCTACCAAGCGGATCACGGTTCACAACGCTCTCTGTCAGGCAAGTCCAAGCTACACCAGCTGTGTTAACATGTTCCTCACTGTACCCCTGCGAGAGGAAAATATTGAGTGTTCTTCGTAACGTCGCCTATCATCATATCATGATCTACGAGGAACGCCGACATGCACCCAACCATTGAAGTATACACCTCAAAGTACTCCTTCCACAATGGAAAATGTTCTGACTTTCCACTTGATATAAAAATCGACTGCTCCAAACTCCCAAATTGGCGAGAACCAATTTCAGCCGTGTGGCCATCTTCGCTGCTACTCGCACCACTCTTTGGCGGGCCTATTGCCGCGCCAAGACCTGGCAAACTCCCACTGGAGCCGACTCCCCTAACTTCCCCTGCACTGGTAGCGGTTCCGACCCGGTCAGCAGTAACACCAGACGCAACCTCACTAACCGCAGCAGGTCTGCGATCCATCTCCTCGAATATCTGCGTATTTGGTCGCTCATCGTCTTGACGTCGCAGCTCTCGGTCGCTCTCGCGTCGATCTTGGTCTTCTCTCCTTTCCGCCGCCAGCTGCCCCAAGAGACTGGTCAGGTCGCCCATCTCGGACGACCCGTCTACTGGGGTTCCCATCGGCATGATCAGGCTGCTTGCTCGAACAATAAGCCATTAACGTGTTCAATTAGCACTGATATGCGATGGATGGATAAGCTCCCAACAGCCACACTAGGCTATGAGCGCGGCACTGCAACACGCAGTGTGTAGAAAATAGTTTAAGATGTCTTTAATATGTCGGCCCGGAAAGGGGTAGAGGAATGCAGGGGGAAAGGCGGGATGGGTCATATGGGTCAACTTTCCACAGCCCAGTAACAACCGCTCGTAGTCGAATGCCTAAACCTGCTGGCATGGTGCCTACTCGTACATATCCGTGGGACTGCTCGTGAGTGATACCACGAGACGATCCCTGTAACTTTACTTCCGTTACACAACGTATGTAACCGTGACTAACTGCTAGGCTGTTCGTTGAGACAAGCTATATCGAACACAACCCACTGCTGTAGATCGGAGAGGTCGGTCATAGAGCAGGCACCCCCCCCCCCTCCCTGTTTTTGTCATGTATGCAAAGCAACTCTGCGTGGTGTGCGTCGGCACCTGTTGTCTCAAACTTCGTCAGTGACGCGTTGTACGAGCAAAAATTACAAACTGTGTTTCCTATTATACTGTAAAAAAAAACTTGGTCGCAAGCGTGTTCAGTTGCCTGCCAAATATAACCGTATAGTGAAACCCGGCTACATACCACAATAGAAGTTATCTTTAGTTCGAAAGTGCTGTTTTTGGGCATGTTGTTTGGATTAACATTCCGTCAACGTCACCCTTTTTTGTCTCCAACTTCGACAGTGACGCGTTTTATGTACGTATAGCAGTACGTACGGGCTGGACCGAAATATTGAACTTATTTTCATCGGGACGTCTCGCTTCTTTTTCTTCGATCTGTGCTTCCGCCTGTGCCGAGGAGTTTGTTCTCCTTCCCTTTGGAATAAACTTTATAGACTGGGCTTTTAGAATATTGGTGTTGTTCTGACATTACCTCATAGCCACAACACACACGTGGCCATTTGGCTCCCCCAAAAGACCCTCTACAGCCAAAAAGCGCCCTCTGGAGGGCAAATGTACCGATTTACAGTACTCTATTTCTTGTGGTTTACCTGGTATCATGGTCAGTTATGGTTCTACGTGCACAATGAAAAAAAAAATTAGTTCGATACTAATGTGTATCCGGCATGTGTGACGTTCCACCACGTTTTATTGTGGGGGGGTAGACCAACCCCTGAAAGTACTCTCTGCAGTATTCCAGTCTTGGGGGCAAACCCTTTTGCTCCCTCACGAGGCGTTGCGTACATCTCACTGCTGTAGATCCGCCGTCGGTCACAGAGTAAGAACTCCCCCCCCCTCCTTTTTTAGTCAAGTACGTATTAAAAAAGGAACTCTGCCGTGTGTGTCATCATCGCTATTATCCCTATAATACTACTTTTAATAAAGAACTACCGAGTACGTACCAGGTACTGCGTAGAATTTAATACTTCCTCTCAGAAGTAGTGAGAGCTGTTGAAATTTCTGTACGTATCAAGCAACACCTGGCCGACCAGGCTCGCTTTTTGTTTTTGGAGCGTTTGTTGTCGGTGTTTGCTTTCTGACGAAAGACTGACTGTGTTTTGAACGAGGGCTTCTCTTTTGGCGTTATTGCTGAAGAGCGCTGATGATTGGTTCAATATAATTGCAGTGCGTTAATACTTTCTCTATTTCCTGTCGTGGATTGTACAGGAAAATGTCATGTCTCCCCCACCAATAACCTCACGCCCATGGTGTTGACTACTGCCGCTGCTGGGCGGCATGGTCGCAGCTATGTGCAACAGGGTGCTTGTTGTACTCGTAGCACACTAGATACGATACTTGTGCGCATCAGCAGTTGTAACGACACTGTTCGCCGATACGCCCATTTTGCAAGTTATACGGTGATTAAATCATAGCTCTGGTTTGGTTGGTGCAAGTTCGAAAAGTAAGTCCAGTATATTTTCACGTTGTTCTTTGCTTGTAAGTCGTAACTGTGTACACATCTCTCTACCCAGTGCCTCCAATGTCCTACGAGCGAGGCTGGAAAGAACAAGTCACGACAAAGAAAAAAAGCTCTTCAAGATTGTTTCTCAGGCTGTTTCCTATGCGGTTTGATTTCGAGCTTCAGATTTGTGTTGTTCGATCTCAAGAACGAATAACCCTGCTTGTGCAGTCCATATCTGCAAATCCGACCGGATTTTGTTTTCGATTTGAGAATCCGATGACCCAAGTCGTCGGATTTTGGCCATCAGATTTTAAAATCGAAAAATGGCTCTCTAAATTCAAGATGTTATCCATGACCGCAAACAGCAGCAACAGAACGATCGATGAGTTGGATGGTGACAAAGCGATATAGCGACGTTGCTTCGCGCCCGAAGCTCGGGCGGCGGGCGGCCCGTCCCTGCGTGGCCAGACTGCAGTCGCCTGGCGCGGGCTCGGGTCTAGAGACCGAGAGAAGTGCACTCGGCACGCACCTCTCCGTGGATACGTACGAGTACTTGTAGGCTACACTGCTGTAAAGCAGCAGCAGCAGTCAGTCACAAAATGGAACACAAAATACTAAGACAGGTTGGCTCTAGAGAACTCGCCACGTCTCTTTGCCGCCAGACCCGAAGCAGTAAGCCTTGGCTCGCACGCTTGGGTCCTACGCGCAGGGCAGCGCACCCAGCGCGTCTCTTCGCGGCGGCTAACTACAAAAACAGGAGGTTGGTCTCGGCGTTCGCTCGAATCTCTAAGTACACAATAAATCTGATTTTCCGCATGGGAAGACCGTTTCGATTTGCCAACTTCGCAGCTGAAAACGCGATCGGGTCAAAATCTAAAGCTTAAAAATCGAACCGCATAGGAAACGGCCTCATCAGTAGTAGTAAAAGAAATAGGACTCAAGTCTCGTTTTGGGGATAATTGGGGACAAACTACATGCAATTTGAGGTATTTGTCCCCTAAACGGGACTGGAGTTGTAAGACACTCAGAAAAAATCGCAAGTACAAAAACTACTGCCCCCTCTCCCCTCTCGTACCAACTCATCAGTTTGAAAAAAATACATATATCGCGTCGGGGGCGATATACCGAGAGTTTATAATGAGGCGGGCGCGCGAGCGAAGCCAGACTTTTTATTGCTTGAGATCAGCACGCCAGTTATGCTACAACAGCAGCAATTCTTTCACTGCGGGACGTAGACCCGACACGTACTATAGCCGTACAACACGCAACTAGTAGACCACAATGATCGGCAACATAATTTACTTTTTGTTTTCATGTCACACAACCAACGGGTACGATATTCCCGGGCATGGTGACTTGTGTTACAGCAGTAGCCTCTTGATTGAGGAGGGGAGTTCGCCGCGTGTACGACGCGAATATATACAAGTATCCCCAAGGCAGTCTGTTGATTGATCTCTAAAGGTATAGACGCAGCTGGCACGGGAACGCGTGGTTGACTCCAGACAATAACACGGAACTTCTCTTATATATATTATTACGTATCAGTGATGTCGAGTGACTCAGGTGGCGGCGCATCCACACGATTATCCATCACATTGCAGGCACAATTAATCTCCCGCTCATATAATCCCACAACAATATATGGAACTCCCTGATACTAAATGAAACATCTACGTCGTGTCTATTGAGCACAGTCAATATCCCCCCTGCTCACTATACACGGACCATACTTCAATATCCCCCCAGGTCGGCAACATGACAATGTACGACTTCGCTGGGTCGATGTATCTCTTCTTTATGACCAACTCATATGAACTTCAGAAACTCAAACACCCCACATGTGACTCAAAAATGAAATTCTCGAATCAACACTCAAATCCTCAAACCAGTATCCAAATGCTCAAATCCATAGCCTCTCTCCGTTGCAAACATATAAAAATACCGAAATCCAATGCCAGGTAAAACGGCATTCTTCTCGGATTCTGCCAGGTAAAACGGCATTTTCCGCGGATTTGATTCAAATATATCAGTGTCTCTTCAGTCCTACCGACTTCTCTCAATTTCCGAATACTATCCAGACCTTCCCTCGTCGGAAAACATTTTGATGTGGACCGCACAAGCCCCCAGGCGCTTCCTAGTCTTACTTCAGCCTAGTCAAAAACCTAAATCACAAGTATCATCAGAAAAATACCACAGGAGTGGTCATGCCAATCAAAATAAAATCAAGTCAAGAAACTTAATGCTAAAGATCGCGAGGAACCCCGTTCCTCCGGACAAGAGTCTCCCCTTATCCCCTACTCCCGCCATAGATACACAGATCGCGACGGTAATGCGAGATAGCACATAGGTTTCCCCACTAGAAATTTATTTGACGTTGCGACCACTCAGAAAACACCAAAAAAATACTTTGAAAATCCGTTACCATAAACAAAACGATTTTATAGTTCAAACACATTCTTCACTCAAAAAAGTGAAATAAAACATCTCGGAAACAAGGCGTCAAAGGTTTATCAGAAAATCCCCGTGGTAACGAAAAACCATGTTGTTGAGCGGCTTTGTTAAGAAGTCTGCGCGCTGCTCCTCCGACTCTAAATGGGTAATAACAAACTCCCCCTTGGAAATAAGCTCTCGCAAAAAGTGGTGTCGAACGTCGATGTGCTTAGAATTCGACGTGCACACTGGTTTTTGTGCCAAGTGCCTTGCCCCCTCGTTATCCTCGAAAACCGTAATGCATCGCTCCCCGAACCCCGGCAAAATGAAACTCCAAACGTAGCGCAAGAACATCGCCTCCTTGATAGTGTCTGCTAGTGCTACATATTCAGCCCCAGTGGTCGAGAGGGTAACGCATTTCTGCGTCCTAGAAAACCAGCACACACACGCCCCAGCACACATGATTGCCCCACCTGAAACTGACCTCCTGTCAGTGGCTTTGTTGGCGTAGTCTGCATCCGCAAACGCTACCAGTTCAAGCCCGCTACCCTTCTGAAACGTAATGCCGAAATCACTCGTAGAAAAAACATACTCTAAACTACCGACCGCTGTCTCCCAGTGTACTTCCCTCGGCCTATTCGCGTACCTCGCTACCGACCTCACCGCGTTCGCAATATCCGGTCGTGTTTGGTTCGCGAGCCACATCAAGCACCCCACCAACTCGCGGAAAGGCCAATCACCCACGGGTTCATTCTCGTCGAACTCTTCGAGCTTCACACCAGTCGAAAGCGGAATATTCCTCCCAGAAATAACACCAAACCTCGCCGCGGTCCTTTCAGCGAACGCCTGCTGCGAAATCGTCATAGTACCAGCATCCCAATCCCTCGAACAACAACAACCAGCATACCACCGCAACTCGCCCAGATTGTTGATCGGAACAAGGCTGTTCAGGTCTTCACAGAACTGATCGCACCTAGCCTTGCGCCCTACAGCAAAAATATAATCCACATAAACCACTGTTACTATGGAGACAGAGCCCGACTCGATCAACCTCATGACACACGCATCAGCGGGTCTCTGCTCAAAACCTAGACTCTTCCTGTGAGTGAGAAGGTGGTTGTGCCACCACCTCGACGCTTGCTTCAAGCCATAGAGACTGCGATGCAACCTGACTACCTTACCGGACATTTCGCCGCAGCCAAGGGGCAGTCGCATGAAAACATCCTCATCCAAACTCGACTGCACGAACGCTTGCTCAGCATCAAAATGACACAAATCCAGACCCAACTCGCACGCAACGGCACCCAGCAAACGGAAACAAGACGCTGCAGGGGTCGGAGCAAAAGTCTCAAAGAAATCAATACCCTCACGCTGCTTGAAACCTCGTGCCACCAGCCTTGCTTTCGCCCGTACCACATCACCATGCTGGTTGGACTTCCAGGCGAACACCCACTTCGCAGAGATGACGTTGAGCCCCTCTGGTTGGTACGTCGCTCCAAACGTCCCCGCGTCCGCCAGTCCATGATATTCCTTTTCCATCGCCTGCCTCCAGATCGTCGAATACTCGTCCACACACGCTTCAGCATACGAGTTCGGCGACGAAAGCTTGCTTGCCGGGCGCCTGGGAAGGAGAGGATCCTCGCGCGGTGGGGCTTGGTGGAAAAGTACATGGCCTATACCTTCCCGTGCTGCCATCAGCGATAGCAGCCCATGCCCCATAGCCTCGCGGTTCCGCGCGGTCTCCTCTCTTGTCCGCCCCCTCAGAATGTCCCCTTTCTCCGGGTGTCGTCCAGCTTCCCCCTCTGTCCGACCACCCTGCACACCGCCACCACCCTCCCGGTGCCGTGCAGTCTCCCCCCTTGTCCGCCCCCTCAGTACGTCCCCTTCCTCCGGGTGTCGTCCAGCTTCCCCCACTGTCCGACCACCCTGCACACCGCCGCCACCTTCCTGGTGCCGTGCAGTCTCCCCCCTGGTCCGCCCCCTCGGTACGTCGCCATCCTCCGGGTCCGGGATATAAGAGCCCAGTTCCCGAGCAGCACGCTGCGAACGCTGCGGCTGCGATGACTGCTGCGGCGGCGACGGCAATGATCTCGGCGGCGACGGCGACGGCGGCGGCGGCGGCGGTGGCGACGGCGGTGACGATGACGGTGGCAGTGGCGGCGGCGGTGACGATGACGGCGGCAGCGACGGCGACGGTGACGGCGGGGGCGGTGGCGACGGCGACGGCGGCGGCGGCGGCGGCGGTAGCGGCGGTGATGACGGCGGTAGCGGCGGCAGCAGTGGGGATAGGGACGGTAATTCAGGCCATACGTCAGGGCCTCTCAGAGGCTCCGGCGTACCCGGGGGCGGTGGTGACGGCAACGGCGGCGGCGGGGAGCTCTCCTCCTCCGAAGGCAGTAACCCCACGAACGGCTTCCTCGGGTGCTCCCAAGTGACGTCGCGGGAGAACGACCTCCGCCCAGATGCCAGCAGAATCTTGCTGCAGTCAGCTGCGTGGTCGTTGCCGCCGTTGAGGTAGAAACAAGCCTCCGCCTTCGGCTCGGTCTTCAAGCTCCTCCTGACGTGGTGGAAACCAGGCTTCAAAAATGGGAGCAGCCGCGCAAACGGTGTTCTCCCGTAAAATTTGCGGTACGGCGAGTGCATTTCCGGCTTGTCCCTCACCCTTGCCGTCATGTTGATGACGTCGCTCGCGTACACGCAGGACTCAGCCCAAAGGGGCTGCGTCGCCGGCATCCTTGCATCGCCGAACAGGCGGGGGGCCTCCAGGCGGGACGCCATTGCAAGCTCCAGCGTCATCGATATTCGCCGCTCGACCACACCGTCATGCTTCGGCGAATAGACGGGCGTGTGCTCGCGGCGGATACCGTGGTGGTTGAGCAGCTTCACGAACTCCGCCTTGGTGAACTCGGTGCCGTTGTCCGAGCGAAGGCACTCCACGATGGACGGAACACCCTTGGCGTTGATGTCGGCCAGAAAACCAGCGAAGACCTTCGGGACGTCGGACTTCCGCTTCAAGAAATACGGCCATCCCAGTCGCGAGTAGTCGTCGACGATCATCATCATGTACTGCGCACCGCCAGCAGACGTCGACTGCTGTCCCGACAGATCCACGAACAGACGTTCCAGAGGCCTGGTGGAGCGGCACTTGGTCGTCCACGGTACCGCCATCCTCCTCCCCTTCGCCTCAGAACATCCAGCACACGAAACCAACTCCCCAAAAACCTTAATGCCCATCTGGCGTGCCGTTTCACGGAGAGTGTTAGCATGGGAGTGGGCAAGGGAAACATGAAGGTCGTTAATATCAATCCTCCGCATTTTTCCGGGAGCCAAAACAGCGGCAGCAATCGGGGTCTCTACAGTCCGCGTGGCGTCTACGTACGAACCTGCGACCTTACGCATATAGGACAATTGCCCATCCAACAAGTGAGCTCCCTGGGAATCTAAAGTCACCGGGCATTTCAGCATTACTGCGTGAAGTGAAAACAGGTTGAACCGAACACCGGGCACGTAGGCTACGTCCAAAAGCCTAACCTGGACATCACACTGCGGGCTGTGCATTACCATCGGAATCTGTCCGAAGTACTCGACCTTCAGTGACCTCATGTCACCGACGACCAAACTACTCTTACCGGGGGGAGGGGGGTAACAGTCTACCATACCAAAGGGGTTACCAGTTACGTGAAAGGTTGCTCCCGAATCCGCTACCCACTCTTCCCTCCCACTAGCCCAAAACAAATCGTCGCTAAAACTTCTCTTGGTTTGGTGCGCAAACTGCGCGGTGAGGAGGTGCGGGTCGAACGTAGGCGTAGGGTTGCCGTTGTTCGCTGGGCCAGGGGAAGGGAAAGTGCTAGAGGAGGGTTGTTGTGACGGGAAAGCTCCGGCTGAGGTATACCCACCACTGCCGTAGGGCGTCTCCTGCTGCCAGCCACCTACGTAGTATATTTGTTGAGGGGGAGGGGCAGCAGTACTCGGGACTGCGACGTTCATCTGCGGGGCCGCTACCGGGCAAGCTGCGACGTAGTGGCCGTGTTTGCCACACCGAAAGCAGACCCCCTTGCTCCTCGGTTGCGTGTTGTTCGGCGGGAGACCCCAGCCTGCCGGAGTCATTACGGGCGGCGGGGGCACAGGGGGCATTGCCCCTGGTGGTGGCTCGGTAGGTACCCAACCCATGGGCGGGACCGCCCCACCCGCACCGAAGGGGTCGGGACCGGAGTTATCCCAACGGTACCTGCAGGCAACGGCATCCCAACGCCATTTGGGGTCGGTAATTCCCCCCGGCGAAGCTCCTCCCCGGTTGCCATCATGCCAACGGGGACGATGCTGCTGCTGCTGGTACTGCTGTTGCTGGGGTTTTGCTGCTGCTGCTGCTGTTGATGGTACTGCTGCTGCTGCTGGGGTCGCTGCTGCTGCTGCCGCTGCTGCTGCAGTTGCTGCTGATACTGCTGCTGCTGATACTGCTGCTGCTGCTGCTGCTGCTGCTGCTGATACTGCTGCTGCTGCTGCTGCTGATACTGCTGCTGCTGCTGCGGCTGCTGCCCACCCTTGTACCTCCCGCCTCTCCTGTCCCTCCTTTCCATTCCTGGACCCGCACCTCCACCACTGGCAGGCTGCGCACCTCCGGCGTACAAAGCATGCTGATTTCCCACTCCCTTCACACCCAACGCCTTGGAAACCATCTCTATATCTGCCCTATCGCTTGCGTACGCATCGCGGATGATCTCATCGATCTCGGAACGGGGGATGGACGGGCGGGAAAGAACGGACTTGCTTTGTATCATATATAGAGGCGAGAGGTTCGTCACGATATGTCGGTTAACCTCTTCCACACTCATCCCACAGCCAAGCATGGCCAGCTCATCCGCTGCCTTATCCACCCTCCCTAGGAACAGCACGGGGTTTTCGTCCTCGACCATTCTGATGGTTGTAAACTCTCTCTTCAGTCTATGGGTGGCCGCTATTGTCCTTGGCATGTAGTAATCTTCTAGTTCCTTCCATGCACCACTTGGCGACATTGCCTTCTGCATTCTGAACTCAGCCATTGCGTATCCAGTCATTGCTTCCATCATCAATCCATAAACTAATCGGGCATCCCTAATATCCTGAGGAGAGTGCCTCGATGCTAGCTCCTCTTCCGACACCCTCACGTCACCAACCATAACAGGGGTTGACGTGCTTAACACATGAAGGCACCCTAGGGATGACAGGTACGCTTCGAACTTACTACGCCACATACTGAAGTGGGCTTCTATGTTATCGAATTTGGGGGGTCTCGACTGGGACAAACTAGGGCGGTATATAGAAGTGTTTAGTTACATGCCTGGACGGGCTCCCAGCCCAGGTGTCGTCACCGTCGATGCTGCTGGTTCCCTCGCAGCTGCTTCTCCTCTCGCCCCCCCACCGCCCCCCCCCTCCATTCCTTCTTGCGGCGCGTTCCTCTCGGCGCCCAGCTTCTGCTCTTCTATCTTCTTCTCCAGGATCTCGATTTTCTCTTTCATCCTCAGCATCTCTTCCATGGCCACGCTTGTTTCCTGACTAGACATGCCATCTGAACCAGACATGTCGGAAGGTTCCCACCTCTCTAGGTTGGCCTCGGCTACGCTTGCCAATAAAAGATCACCGGTCCACTAGTGTGTTGATTGATCTCTAAATGTATAGACGCAGCTGGCACGGGAACGCGTGGTTGACTCCACACAATAACACGGAACTTCTCTTACATATATTATTACGTATCGGTGCGGTCGAGTGACTCAGGTGGCGGCGCATCCACACGATTATCCATCACATTGCAGGCACAATTAACCTCCCGCTCTTATAATCCCACATCAATACATGGAACTCCCTGATACTAAATGAAACATCTACGTCGTGTCTATTGAGCACAGTCAATACAGTCAGAGCCACAATGAACCATTCATTGGCTAGGAGTATGGAAAGTCCGTTTGTCTTTCTCACAGCAGCGTGTGCCTACCATATATTCGAAAAAGGATCTCATAACTCTACCACTATACTACTGCCATCACGATATTGCACTATTCTCATTGTTGACGGTAGTGTTGTTAAGACCCAAGGACCAGCCTTCGAAGAAATGTTTGAAACACGTCTAGAATTCAAAGCCTTGAAACATTACTTAATAGCCGTAGCCCGAAAAAAAAGCCTCCACCCTAAACGCCGACCGCGTGAGAATTTTGTCGGGATGAAGATGCAATTACGGAACAGAAGTAGGAATCCGTGCGGACTACGTTGCAACCGTCTTATCGACGCAACAAAAAACCTGTTCTGTTTACCATTTGATTTCATCCAACATTAACATTCGTTCTCCACCTGGTTCACCCATAATTTGGTTGATTATCCATCATCTATCGTTGTTTTTTGTTGTTTCTTCTTTTGATTATATTTTTCGCAGCCGAGGAGGATTCCAGCGTTAGGGTTGTTAGGGTGGACTAAGGACGACAAGGAACGGGTGTTCACGGACAAAATGACTTCCTTCGACACGTCGCCTGAGGTGAGCGATAAAAATATACCCAGGTACCCAGGTGTAAATAATAGTTGAATAATGCCTCTGTTTGATCAAGAAAATCCCCGAAGACGCTTCTGGTAACAAATGTCAATAGTTACACGCACCCCTTTGGGGCTGCTCCTAAGCTGAAAATAGTATTTGCAGTCTAAAGTAGACCAGTGTACGTTCCTATGATACTGTAGCTATCCGTACCAGTGATCGTTCCTATGATACTGTAGCTATCCGTCATTGTCCAAACCTGAAGTCTCCTGATATGCTTAACTTTGGGTCTGACAAGGTGCTCTATCCCACGTTTCCCTCTTACAACTCACCCCCTGGCCTCCTCCCTCATCTGACGATCTCGGGTGCGTAAGGACACGTTGCTAAGGCGCCCGACGCGACTGTATGCCCCCCCCCCCCGACCCGCGCGCTGATATCTGGAGCGCCAGAAGCACTGCTCGAGCAAGGGTAAGTATTACTATGGCATACAATACGGACACGAGTGCTGGTGCGGAGAGAAGGGCACCGACTACAACAAGTACGGTTCGGTCACTTGCGACAGGCCTTGCTCGGGGGACCCCATGGCCATCTGCGGCGGGAGCTGCGCAATAACCGTCTACCTCACAGGCGACGGTAAGCAGGTACCTCTGCAAGACTACTAATCTAGAATATCACTGCTCCGTGTCGAAATATATATGTAAACCGCATTTTATGCGGCAAAGATCGTATCGCCTTGACTGCGTGGCGTTCAAAGATGCTCAGGTCGGCATCGTCAGAAATATACGACGTACGGAACGGGGATGTTTGAACCTCGGGAACGAAAAACAAGAACTGTGCACCACAACTGGTGCAAAACCAGAGAGATGCATGATCAAGGCTGTTTTTTTTCCAAATATAGACGCACTTCAACACTGTGGCTTCTTCCTCCCGCCCTTCGCTCCCCCCTTTATCTGGTGATGGTGATGATGATTATGAGATGATGACCGCTGAAGACAAGGCCCCGCCGGTAGACCCTGGCTCTGAATACCAGTGCTACAACGACGATAAGTACGACCGCATGGCTAAATTCGTGTTATGGTGCCCCCTGTCCCCGGTAACGGTGTTCTTCAGGTTGACGGTTTACAGTAGGCGGTATGTGATCTCACGTTTAACAATTAGGACCTCTTTTCGACGCTTCGGCAAATGCTGGTAATTTGTTTAGGACAGTGGAACGTTCGTTTTTTCTCCTTGGCGAAAGGGGGGGGGCTCAACCCGTTCAGTACTGCGGTCCCGTTTCCCGGGACAACCCAGACTTTTAATTGAGTGGTTTGTTCCCAAAACGAGACTGGAGATCGCCCTGGAAGGGTTTATTCGTATATTTACTCTATACCAGGTAGCAGCCACGGAATTTTGTTATGGTGTCCCCTCTTGCGGCATTAAAGTAGTAATGTAATTGTTTGCAGTAAGCGGAGAGTTATCTCATTCTTAATACTATGTAACCTCTTGTCGCTACCTTTTCGCCCATGCTCCCTTTGGTGTTTTGTGTATGTATGTGTATGTATATGTTGTTGTTAGCCCCGACTACAAAGCAGTACCCGTGTTACGCCGACGACGGGGAGGACCGTGTGGGGCTGAACATGATGGCGAACTCGAAGATGAGCTATAACGTTAGTGCTGGTCAACTTGCAACGCACACATACACATTATACACGGAGTACAACCCTTTAATTCAGAGGGGAAATTGGCGATATTAATTTACTATTACAGTATCGGTTGCAAGCTAATGATTGCGGGCGCTGGGGGGCGAAGAGCGATTCAAGTTGACGCCTTTACTTCCGTACCCGCACTGTACGTAGCACACACCATTCTGTCGAGAAAATTCAATAAATGTTGTGGTTGGATTCAATTTGGGCATAAAAACGGTCCCTTTAAAGAGCACTCTTGTTTAGAAATAGAAATATAGAAATATTTAGTTTTCAATATTAATGTAAATATCGGTCCGTTAGGTTTGGGTAAGACGACTCCGTCTGGAAACAAAAATGAGACGTTTCGATTGAAAGTTCGTACTATAAGCAAATGCCTCTTTTGTTTCGGCACGGAGTCGCACGACACGGGCACCGCATCATCCTACTCACCCCTACGTGCGTATATATGACCGCTCACACTATGTACTCGTCGGCGGTTGATGAATTATAAACCTTTGTTGTTGTTGTTGCTTTGCTATGACAATAATAGTAGGAGCCTCGGGGTCCGAAAGTTTAGGCGTCAAATCCTCCCTCGGATAGATGCGTGCAGGAGGGGACACCACACGGCGGCCTGTTCAGGCATCCGCCGATACTCAGGGCAATGAGCACTCTAATCGTAGTATTGTGAGAGTTGTGTTTTTTTCAGCGTCATCCATCCCTTTATTGTCTTGTCGTCTTTTTAGACCCTTGTGGAAACCCTGGCGGCTTGTTAGTATTATCTGTGATGTTGCCCTGTGTTCCGGTCCTCGTATCCATGTTTCTGTTTATTTGGGGGGCACGGACCACTGTTAGAACAGGTGCAGCTCGCTCTGACTGCCCCCTGCTTTCTTTTACTAACCCTCCGTGGGGAACCCATCCACCCTTGGCGCGTGTTGATTGATGGCGGATGCGCTGGTGTGGTTGCTTGTTGGTAAGTTTTCTCAACTGCTATTGCTATGCTGTAGACCTGCATGTACCACTGCAATGGTCACAATGCTGCCTGAGCGATGGTCCAGTAGTACGGAAAGGAGTGCTTCTGCACGTACGAGGACACCGTGATCGACCGCTTGGACTCTACCACACGCAACTACGAATGCGAGGGGGAACCGTTTCAGACATGCGGTGGAAGGGACCCTTTCAACGCTATCGGGCTCTGTGAGTTCCACTCACTGCGTTTTATTCTCTACCCGATAGGTTCACCTGAGGTTTGTAGGAGCACAATTTAAAACCTGTCCCAATCAACAAAATTGCAACAAAGAGTACACCAGTCATTGTTTTTGTCAGTTTACGGTATTGAAAAATACCCGGAAAATTAGGGCACACTGAACCAATTAGAGGACGTTTTCTGGCATGGTATACCTTTTCACGGTCAAATATTACCTGATACGCCTTGCGAGCTTATTATTATGTACAACAGCCGCGTTCATGAATTTAAACACTTTATCGTACTCATACAAATAGTCTAGCGTCGCTTACATTGCCGAACCGATACCTAACGAATGCGAAAAGTGCCAAAACCGGACGAAACCGAGGGAAAACGTTGAGAATCGGCGAAAAAACGAAAACGAAAGAAAAACATTGATGATCAAAACTTCCCCCCCAAAAAGGAGAATCATTCCAACTGAGCCAGATAGCACTCGACAGAGACGGTGGATAGACACAACTCTCATACGTGAAGCACCCTCCACCGCAGGCGGTTCTCGCGGTCCAACCCGCTCCCTCCGGAGTTCTCTAGAACTGTATGTATCGCCCATCGTAGCTCGATGGTAGACGTTTGAGTGTTGAGTGGACCTCATGTCGAAAAATATACCGTCACCGTCACTTCCTCCTGACCCCCCGGTTGCTTGCGAGGGCGTCCCTCGGTGATGCCCCACCCATATATGTCCGCGCCGTTAGCAGGCAAGTTGCGTGACAGCCACACGCACTACCTTGGCCAATGTGCGCTTGCCAACCGGGCGGATAAACTTTTTCGGAACCTCATCCCAACGCTTCGAGCTCCTCCTGTGTTCCTATTCGACCCTGGGTAAAACCCATACTTAATTTATTTGTCACCCATTTCATCAAAATGTAGTGCTGTGGGACTTGAAAAAAAAGTTAAAACGGAGGTATCAAGGTCGTTAGTTGTTTTTGTCTTTTTTACCAACAAGACTCACCTGTAGTGTGCTCTTTAGTTCTGTTCTTCGTTTTTTATCATGTCTGATGTAGCTTACAATCACGAAATGAAACCGTGTTCATGAATACAAGCGCTTTCTCGTATTCGTACGAATAGTCAAGCGCAGCCTATCCCAGGTACCTCCGAACATACCTAACGAATGAAAAATATCAAGAACGGACGAAACCGAGGAAAAACGTTGAGAACCGGCAAAAAAAGGGATACGAAACAAAAGGCAAGAATATTCGGAAAAACGCACTCGAGCAATAAAAAAACAGGACGAAGCTCTAGGGGAAACGTGAAGTATCCGGAGAAAGGACTAAAACGACAAATACACGAAAACGAAAAAAGGTGAAAAAGTCGATAGACCAGTATTCCATTTTTTTAATATAGAGTTAAAACTGAGTTATATACTAGCAAAAAACGGATCAAAACGACGAAAAAAACGCAAAAATGAGGTACACAGTGTGATTACTGTACTACTACTTCTGTACGTGTGAATGGATGTTATACATGCACACGCACGCGTATGTAAGTTTTCCCATAGACAATGTGCACCATGCAGGAAGGGTTTGGTCAACCATCGCTCATGAAAAAGCCCTGGAAGAAAGACGCTGAAGGGAATTATTATTTCTTAGTCATTGTGAACGAGGACTGGGCCCTTGCGGTTGGACTGGAAAGGGTCAGGGGCACAGGACAGTGGTAGTACTTGTTTGCTTTGGTAGATATATGCGTCTCCAGGGGTGGTTGGCGAAGGAGGACTTGGCCCTTGCGCTTGGAGGTGGCAGCGTCAGAGGCACGGGAAGTAGCAGCAGTAGTAGTAGTAACACGGGGGGGGGGAGGCGTTGGAAAGGGTAGAAGAGCTACAGAGAGAGCAAGACGGCATAACCACTCTCCTAGGTACTACCGGTAGAAGAGAAGACCAGCATCACCGCACAGCCCACTGTGCCCATGATGAAACCAGCCATTTTCACGGACAGCGGGGTTGTGAGAGACTTTGCTTCAGGAGTGCTTGGAGAGGAGGACTCAGGGGTGCGGGCAGCAACAGTGGTGGTAGTAGCAGCAGCAGTAGTAGTAGTAGTAGTAGTAGTAGTAGTAGTAGTAGCACGTGGGGGGAGGGGTTGGAGTAGGTGGAGAAGAGCTGCAGAGAGCGGAAGACCGCAGCGACTCTCTCCTAGTTTCTACCGATTGCAGCCTAGGTTTGGTAGATGCTTCTTATTAATAGGGAGTGCTTAAGGAGGGGATTGTTCGTTTTTTGGTGGATAAGATTGAGGGATGTTGGCTGTTGTTGCAGTCTTCATGTGCGTTACATCGTATTTTGATTCGTCGTATGATATTTTTGCGCTGTTGTGCAAAAGAGTTCTTCGCTTCATGTTTGTTAGTCATATGAGCGGTACCTATTTGGCATCCGGTCATCCCATAGGGTTCGGGTCAGGGTTAGAGTTCGGGTCGGGTGGTCTGCATCTATCTACTGTAAGTCTGGTACCTCCTCCTGCTGCCATTATTTCTTCTGGAAGCCCACGCAGAGAACCATACATAGCAGTAGCAGTGGACAAATGAGGAGCATCTTCAGTAAAACTCTACCTCGCAAATATTTATCAACGTCGCGAAAAACCAAGTTGCACAGAGGGAATAAAACAAATGAAACGGAGATCGACGCAGACAGAACGCAACTGAAGCACCAGCAGCAGTAGTAGCAGTAGCAGGAGGAGTATCCGTTTTGTCTTCGAGCAGAGTTTTCTTACGGGGTGCATGTACGTAAGGATCATCGGCGAAAGCTTTTTTGTATACCATCTTGGATTTTCTTTCGACATTTTTTTTGGAATGGATGCGTACGCGGCAAATCGACGTCATCGCAATCTGTGCGATTGGACTGTAATACTATAGTTTGGTTTTATAGTTCGAATATAACACCCATGATACTCGCGAGGACTTGGGTATTTCAGGCCCTCGTAACGTTGAGATTCACCAGCCTCGTACCCTTGAGAGTCACGAGTACGTTGACGTACTCTTGGACTCGGTACTTCAAAATGACTGGTTTCCCCGTGTCAACAACTGAGTCCCAATGGCTGGGCACTGCTACCCTGCCGACCTTTTTGTTTGCAGTATGTAGCTCTCGTGTCGCTGCTACAAGTCCGTACTCCTACCCAAAAATGGACCTGACCTCTGCAGTACCAGATTTAGTGCTGTCGTATAGCTGATGTTATTTTTTGCTCCTCCCCCAAACGCAGATACATGTTATTGTCTCTGGGCGACTGTTACCAGCGTATCGTTTCTGCTTTTGGGCCGCTTTTCTAGGCCCGACCAATCCCTAAAATTTCCATACCTGCGTTCAACCTTGTATTCAATAATAATAGAGAGCAGAGCTGGGCCGTAACCACGGCCAAGCTTTGTTGAGAAGTATCATGCCCCCTATGGCGAAAGTCTCCCAGGTTTCGCGAAACTTAACATAAACCCTCCACATTAGGACATTAAGCTCCGAATATTAATCACTTGGTTCTAATACGCCGGCGCGGCCCCTCAATGCATCCTCATACTTCATATTTCCACCTGCTACACCTGCCACAGTCGCAAGCTCGCCACCACACACACATCATCAGAGACCACTGACTCAACTCAAGGCCACAAAACCAGAAAACGGTATGGCCCAATATGTCAGGTGGCATGCCATCAAGCGAGACGGGAAACGTGCGCGGACAAGGATGTAGGGCTGAGTGTTCCACACCAAACCTAGTAGTTTGGTTTTAGTTAAAACAGACATGTCAAGGCAAAGTTGCTGTTTTTCAAGGGGTGAAAGTCCTGTCGCCTAACACATTTGGTGTGACCGGCACGGACGCCATGGATGCCTATCTCACGGGCGGGGTCGATCGACCAGCAGCGAGCGGGACTATAATCACCACCACCGGCGCCACCACCTCCAACACCACCTACCTCCACACCTCCACAACCACCAGTAACACAGCGCAATGACACAGCAATCAGAATAGCCACTGTGGATGGGCTGACATCGCAACAACAGTACTTCTTGGGGCGAGGGAGAGAAGAAATCAGAAGAAACGACGTCTGCGTCGGGACGGCTCCATTGGCGCAACCAGCAGTGCAGGAAAGTCTTCACGTACGACCGCGTCGGCCTTGCAGCGGGAAAAAAGAAATATATATATATATATATATTTACCGTCCCGTTCAGCCGAGGGAAAAACGTCCCGTCCCGCAAAAAAACAAATTTACCGTCCCGTCCTGCCGAAGAAGGCATGCTAACCGTCCCGTCCCGCATTTTTATACCGTCCCGTCCCGCCGAGGGAAAGTTGATTTACCGTCGCGTCCCGTCGTTAAACTCTGCCCCGTTGTGTTTGATAGTCCCGTCCCGTCTATAATTTATGCACCCGCTTCCCCGTCCCGTCCCACCAATTTTTGATGTCCTCATTTCACCGTCCCATTGCCATTTCTTTTCCCGCCTGGCAAGTTAAATATGTCCCGTCCAGTCCCGTCCCGTCCGGTCACGATTATCAGTCACTCTGTGTTACGCCTTTAAAGTTCGTAGGAATCATCACCGCTGGTATTATATGAAACCCCAATGTCCGGCACATATTGGTACCGCAGACAGCGCAGCAAGACATCTCCGAGCCCATAAAGGACCAGGAATTATTCATCACCACGGAGGCGACGTCGTTCTCGAAGCTTGTTTGGAAATAGTTCAAGTTGAGCGGAGAAAGTTAAAGAAACCTAGCCCGGCCTCAAAAGCGGTGATGCAGTATGGCTTGGACGTCAGGCCACCGCCCTCGTCCGTTGGACGTTCCCGTTCATCGTTTCTCCTTGAGTATGCCTACCGCTGAACGTTCTCCAATCGGTTCTTCGGTGAACAGCTGTAACCAAGACGTGGGCGTAGTCCGAGATGCAGCTACAACCGCAGTACAACCTCAACACCGAATGCAATTGAATCGTGCTGGTTTGGACTAGTACCTGGTACGTACGTAATCGTAAGATGTAGGCTGCCATCCTCCTGCCTCTACATAAGAAATCTAACAGTAGCAGCAGCTGGAGGGCGCTTCAAGGTTGTGGTTGGCGCGTTAATGTTTGGTGCGTCGTCGCAGTTTCAGTACTAGCCATCGGTGTTTCGAACCACGACTCGACCGACACATTGTACGTGGACGTCACAGGTATCGTACATACCGGGCTGGAGATGACCTTGGGCTCGATACTAAGGAGAGACGAATGAGTGAGGATGGGATGAGACGAACCACGGAAAGAGTTGAGCTCATCTCGGCCACACGGGGGGAAGGCAAAGAAGGGAGGTCGGCACTCCGTTCTGGTGACGTGCGTTTGGAGACGGTGAGTGTCGTGTGTATCGATAGATTATTTGCAACTTTTCACACCTCGGACAGACCACATTAACGCGGAACGCTATTTTGAAATAATAATTAAATATGAATGAGTTTTAATTTGATTTTGAAAAAAAAAACGTGTTTGTGTCCTGTTGGGGAATGGCGTAATAATTTTCAATCAAAAACGAATTCGGAATAAACTCATCGCGTCACATAACGCCCAGCCGACAATCAGGGAGGATCCTAGACCATAGCGAAGCAAAGGTTTGCGTTGTCGCGTGCGCGCCGCCGCTAGCCTCTTTTCATTTTTGCTCGCGCAGTATAGGAAGTAATCACGCTCAGGGTGTCTCGGGTGGGCGGAGGGAGCCCTCAAGCGCCACGTGCGGAGCAGCAGCGGTGATGCAGCTACCGGCGTATCGAGCGTATCCTCCGTTTTGTGCCGCGTTTGTTCGGTTTTCGTGATTGTTGGCCGATCGAGCAGGCCGAAATATTAGGCTCGCGGCCGTCATGATTACTTTTGAGGCGCCGCTGCCGGGGTACGATGTGATATGACCTGTGGGCGTGGGCGCGGCTGTTGTTCATCCACCCCTTGTTGGGGTTAGCGTTTTATCGCCTCGATCGTGGTCACCGAAGTTGTAAAAAATCGCCCCAGGGTGTCGACCCACCATGCACACAATACATCAAGACCGAGGAACTCCCAAATTCCAACTTGAAATTAGAAAAGTCGCACGAAAAAAACCCCAAAAGACTTTTCACTTGAATAAAATGGTTATAATTTGCCTGCTTGGTTGTTCATTCGTCGGCCAATCAAATGCAAATGAAATTCGAAATACATAACGAATTGAAGAAAAACAAAGTCCTCGATAAGACGGGCCCTTACAGCAGTAGATACTCTACTTGAGTTCCTTATCTACCGTCGGGATAGGTTTTGCAAGATCTGCACTGTGCACACATTTAATCCAGGAAACATGTGCTACCTCGTCCAGATGTTATGACGCGGGCACAGCTATATGAGATATATGTTACAAGATCGGTATTAGATCTGCCTTGAAAAAACTACAGCAGTAGATCATCAATCTGGAATCAATTGTCTGCCCGAGGTGCGCAGGGTTTGGTTTATGGTGGAATCGAGATCCACTGATCCGCACCGTTTTGTCAAGTCAAGATGAACTCCTTCAATATCGTTCTCGCTGAAATCACAGGACGCTGCAGAACCGCGACAATGCGAAGTAAGTGTGTGGTTCAACAAGAGGGTGCGGATGACGGGGTCAGCGAGGACGACAAGGCCAGAGGTGAGTCATGATACACAGTCTGTGATCTGGTACTTGTTCGATCACCGAAGGACTGCGCGCGACGTCGCAAGTTACAAAGTGTTAGCCTCACGGGGGCATACCAATCGCAACCTCTACGATTGGCAAATGCACCCAGAAATGCCTCTAAAGTATCACGGTCGGGGAAGCAACCCCTTCGTCACCTCTTTACATTTTTCAATACAGATACTATTACCATCGACGACGACGAGTGAGGATAAGAGGGAGAGGAGTACGTGCAGCTCTTCCCGAACTGCAGGGCGCCCCTTCGGATGGTTGGGGACCGGAAACAAAGGGGAAATCCATGGAGCACAGCAGTAGGTGCAGCAGTAAATGAGTACCCAGGTCGTACGTAGCAGCACCATGGTCCAGTGGTGGAAGCACAAGCAGAGTAAACCAAACAGTGAAACCACGGCAACTACCCACAGCCACGATCCCACTCGGTCACACACCAAACGACACACTCACTCAAACACGCACCAACTCACCCGCTATGTGTTACATCAGTACGTACGTCAGTAGACATGTTGGTTCATATCGCCGTTGTTCCTGTATTGTACTATGAGTTCCATTTACATTTATATACTCCGCCATGCCCAGGAGAGCGACCGCCCCCCAGGAGGGCGCCTTCTCATGACCCCCGTTGACTAAATTCCTTCGGCAGGGACACGACAGGCTGCCGTGTGGAGTGGCCGTGGCACGGTCGCGGTATCGCGAGCGACCGGGAGACGCACGATAAAGCCGCTTCCCAGCGATCAAGACTGAAACCGGCATAGATAGCCGTGACGACCCGAAATGACGTCACTCCTACTACTACCACTATTACTACTACTACTACTACTACTACTACTACTACTACTACTACTACTACTAATACTACTACTACTACTACTACTACTACTACTACTACTACTACTACTACTACTACTACTACTACTACTACTACTACTGCTACTACTACTGCTACTACTACTGCTACTACTACTGCTACTACTACTACCGAGCAGTAGGGATGACCACTCGGGCTCTTCTGTTTTAGTGATGCGTGAAACATGTATCATCATGTATCAGGACATTAAACAAAATCCATGCATATCACCCCTCCCTGCTTCTGTCGGAAACAGATCCATTATCCTTGCTGCTACGACATCTAAACTTGACCCCGGGAGGTTACCCCAATAATTTGAAGGCGCGGGAAGGGGGTCGAGGGCGGCTACTGTGCCGCCCGGGCTTTTTCGTCAAGAAGCGTGCGTTCGATTCCCTATACCGGTGTCGCGTTCGCTGATAAGGCACCCCACTGGCTTACTCCTGGCGTGGCATTTACTCTAATTATTCACCTAGGCGATGTGATCACGTCTCGTTTGGTGAATACTTGGACTACGGCGTGTGACGGCTGCACAGTAATCTGTATGTTTGCTTACGCTTTGCGCTCCGGCTCACATAGCGTTTTTCAGCCACGACAACTTGTTCACAGAACGTCGGTGAAATAAGCTGCGTTGTTGCTCTCGTCTTTTTTCCTTTTGAACCAGGTATATAGATATATATATATTCCCATTGTGATACAGAGTCATTCTCAACTGGCGGAAGCAATTATCGACAGACTCCGCGCCAAAGGGGAAGCCATTGCAGGAGTGACCGAAGGAGTTGAGGCAAAATCCCAGGAGCGCATGAGCTTTCTGGCGCCTGTAGCTGCGACCCCTGGGCTCCGCATGGCACAGAGGTTCGTCTTGTCGAAGTTTGACTGGTGCTCAGATTAGGGGGTTCATTATGCAGCTTGGCGCCAAACCGCCACCCGTTACTAAAAAGTTTGGTCTACTATCGCTGTTGCGCCAGATTACACCGGGTACTGGCCGAGTTACGGATTTGAAGTATGATTAAAGCGCGCCCAATGCCACAGGGGCGGAAATTGGGGCCGGCATTTGCGAAGTTGTCGTCGACGAGAAGCAGGATTAACTGTCTTCGATCTTATTAATATCTGTCGTCGTGTACATAAGTAGGTGGTGATGGACACGAATATGGTTGGCTGACGCCCGAACCTATCTTTTATAACGCAGAGGTAGTCTGTGATGGTCGCTGCAGTCGTTTTGTCAAGCCCCCTTATTATGTCGCTGTTGCCTTGCTTGTCAACATTTGGGCTAACCCTACAAAGACCCCTCTCGGACATATTTTGCACTTGTTATTTCGGGGGCATTTTTACCGTTTTGTCTTTTCGAAGGCTGGATTATGGTACAGACTTTTGTTTTCGCCGTAGATAATATATGACGGGCCTTCTCTCGAACCGGATCGAACGCCGTGGTCGCTAATACAACTCGCTGGTGGGGGTCGGGGGAAGAGTTGACTTTTTGGCGGGGCAGTGCCCAAGACACGATATTTAACAGGCCTCTCCATCAATTCCACGGCCCCCCGCTTTCTCGCCCCCCTGTAATCTTCTGTATGTCCATGTAGTGCGCATGAGAAAGAGTGGGTCAATACTATTAATAGTGATTAATATAAGTTACCCTGTAGCTAGTTTTGTTTATGTTTGCTTGTGTTCACTGCACGAGTCGCTCAAATTGTATGAGATGCCCGACCTGGTATTCTGTGATATTACTCGCCTTCCGTACAATTGCCAAGAGACCGCCGTGCGAATATTGTGACGCTTAGTGAGGACTCATTGCAGTTCAGAAATGAAATTTTGCGAACGTACGTGCTTCTTAACTTAGTACTACAAGCAGAGCAAGCCAGTATACGTCAACCGAGCCAATAGTTGACTTCTATCATAGCAAGAAATGACGCAGCATCAACCGAGCATTCAGGGTAATACTTAGTGATCATTATTTCATGTATGCCACGCCCTACCCACCCCCTCCAACACCAACCCAGTATCCCCTTCCCCACAGCGCACGAAACCTTCGATGCATAATTCGAGAAGGAAATCAACGCGTGGCCAGAGGCGAACGTAGAGGCATCAGAAAGCGAAGACAGTGGTTCGAAAGGGTTACAGAGTGAGGAAGAAGTTGGGAAAGGAGGAGCAAACTTGAGAACAGAAAGGCAGCAGGGGCAGACCAAAGGGTTAATGAAAAGATAAAGTACGGGGGAGAAGGAATTCTTACGATGCTGGTTATGTTGTATAACTGGATACTGAAAAACGAGTACGCACCCAGGGGGTGGAGAGAAGAAGTAGTAGTAGACTTATTAAGAAAAGGGGATAAGGCTGACACGGGGGACTATGGAGGGAAACCGCCTCTAAGCATAGTAGGTAGGACATTTTGTAAGACCACGAACGATAGAAGGAGCACGATGATGGAGCCGGAAGACCAAATTAGCGAACGGCAAGCAGGCTTTAGGCCAACCCGTAGCAGCGTTGACCATGTATCCACCTTAGGTAAGATAACCCAAGGTAGGACAAATGCGGTACTATCAACATACTGCTTCTTTCTATATGCACAGGCGGCCTACGACACACTATGGAGAAATGGATTATGGAAAAACGATGGGAAAGAGGAATCAGAGAAAAAATGCGGAGAATCGTTTAAGAACTGACGGAATGTGCGAGAAGTGCTGTGATGCTGGACCGGGGAATGCCGAAGTATGTTGATATTTCACACGTAGTTGCACAAGGATGTATGTGTTCAACCAACCTATTCAAGGTATTTTTTTACGATCTAATAGTAGAAGTCGAAGCAGCAAGGCAGGGAGTCACGGTAGGGGAAGATACGGTGTCGGGATTGATACTTGCGGATGGCTTCGTGGGGATATCAGAAACACCCGAAGGATTGCAGAAAAAAATAGGGAATACCTTAGAATACACTAGTAAATGGAGGGTGACATGGCACGTCAATAAATGCGCAGTAGTTGTTTGTAACGAATATATGGTGAACCCGGTATATTTCAGTTGGAAGCAGGGAGAAGACGAATTGCCGATCGCAGACCAGTATACGTACCTTGGCGTAGATATATCAAAAGACTGCTCTCGGGATACACCTATTTCAAACGTAATAGGAAAGGG
This sequence comes from Nereocystis luetkeana, assembly GCA_031213475.1. NCBI lineage: Eukaryota > Phaeophyceae > Laminariales > Laminariaceae > Nereocystis > Nereocystis luetkeana. The sequence goes on from JARUPZ010000039.1 coordinate 796,207, forward strand.
TAAAACACACATAGGAAATATGGATGCGATCCTAACGGACTCGCACATTGACACCGGGATCAAGCGATGGATTCAAAGGTGTATGCTGATGATGTGATAGTACCAAAGCTAGAATATGCAGGAGACGTATGAGAAGGAAACGCAAAACTCGTAAAACATTTGGAAACAGTACAGATGACAGCAGCAAAAAAACTCCTGAGATGCTCAAGTACGATTAGTAATACAGCAGAACTGGGAATGAATGCACCCACTCAAGACAAGCAGATATATGAGAAAACTTAAATGTCAATATAAAGTAAGGAATACGACAAAGAACGGTGGCCAGCCCTATTTGATAGAGCTGTATTGGAGAAAGTAACAAAACGGCGAGCTGAACTAAAGTGTGATAGCGTAGTTGAGAAAGTATGGAAGGATATAGGAGGAAACCAAGAAGAGGTAATGTTCGCCGGCAGGTTTGGGAAGTACAAGGCAGACGAAGTAGAAAAAAGGATAGAAAGAAGGGAAAGGCTAGCGCTACGAAACAACGTGGAGTCGGAAAAACACCTAGAGACTATACGGGGGATTGAGGGGAGGAACAGGAATGAAAATGTATTTGCACGGCCCAACGGACTTCCGCGAAAACGCTGAAGCTGCGCTTTCGTGTAGGTGACCTGGACCTGCCAAAAAAACGAAAGATGTGTAACAATAGCCGGGAAGAGTAAATAGATGCACATATGTGCCCGCGTGGCGAAACAAGAGATAAAGTAGAACTCGCATAGTGGGAGAATGTGAAAGATGCAAGGAGGAACGGGATGTGTTAGAGGAGGAGATGAGGGAACTCGACGAATTTGACATGGAGGAGTTGGGTACACTAGATGGCAGCGAAAACACGATCGCTACCCCAGGAGATAGATATTGGCCACAGGCGGCCAAACAGGAAGGGGATAAAATTAGGCGAAAGTTTATATGTAATACATGGAAACAACGTAATAGGCACCCAATTGTTTGAGGGGTCTCCTTGAGGAGTAGGAACGGTGGTCCGTCGCGAAAGGGAGGCGTGGTCAATGGTCAAAGAACTATGGCAAGCAAAAAATGAGTACCGCCCCCCCCATCCACACAATAAATATCAGCACAACAAACACAACTACAAGACATCGGAAACCGAGATTGCGCCAACCGAGTATGCAGTCTGTGTTGAACACTTGCTTGGATTTGTTTCGCTTGCGTCATGTTCGAAACAACGAAAAACCGCATGCGTGCAGGCCAAAAAAACTCTTTGTCAAGGTCAAAACATAAGCCATGATGTCTTGCTTTTCTTGGTAGACGGGCTCTCCATCTTTGGCTTAGAAACAATCTCAGCTTCGCCAGAGTGCGTTTATCGCTGACAAACAGCCCCTTCATAGCCGTTTGGAAAAGGTAGAGCGAAGCCAAAGGAGAGGGGGGGCAAGGGGAAGGGATGGGCGTGCAAGCAGGGGGGGGGGGGGGGTGGGATAGGTGGGCGTCAGGGATCGTCGCAGATGTAGTTTGATCCAAGTACAGGAGCGTGTTAAGTCCGCCCACGGATGACTGAGATGACAATAATAATGCAGCGATAGTTTTCCGATTTGCCGGATGCGAGACACCGGGCCACAGTAAAGCACGGCCGTTTTGCTAGCTTTATACATTATCATTGATCCATAAAAAACTTCAAGGACTAGACGAGTATCCCTTCGACCGATTACCCGGGTATATTCACGAGTAATACCGTCTCCCAAATATTCTTCACGGATACGAGTTGGACTTGGCACGAAGAGCGTTCCATTCGACCCCCCCCAGGTGCTCGTGTTCTCGCTGTTGGAGGTGCTGTCGTCCGTCTTCTATGACGAGAAGACGTAAACGAGCTGTGACGCGTAGCGTGGTCGTAGATATTCGGCTATTCAGACCTACTCGGGGGAAACAAATACGTCAGCTGTGAGTGCTTCGGTTTCATCGCGCATAATTCACGTGAGAAAACTCTCTTGGCCTTTGGGCCCCCGTGGCATCGACACCACCGCCGTCCTTGCGAAGGGCATCACGAGAAACTGGGCGTAAAAAAAAGAACACCGTAGTCCCGTTTCGGGGACACACTATGAATTAGTGAGAATTTGAGTAGGTTTGCCCCCAAACGGGACTGCGGTCCTGAAGTAGATAAACTCAACATCGGGACACTTTGTATCTCTAGGCAGATCTGCCTATCAAGCCGGTACTCGTTGGTACTCAAGAGAAGTAAGACACTCGATACCTAGTACCCGTTATGCGAGATACCTATTTTTTTGTAGGGCAAACGCTTCTCGAACGAATAACATCTCAATAGTTTATGAACGAATTGATATGCTTCATTTCAGAGGGCCGGTACTGTAAACTACTGTAGCACAACAAGCCAAACAAAAAACAACGACTGCTTATTGAAACTTTTCAAAGTGTCGAGTGTGCAAACCTGGCAAGATTTCATTTCTGTCCCACCCAGCTATCCTCATATTATCACCAGTCTAAACAGGTGTCGCATACTGACCCCAGCGACCCGGGCTGGTTGATGTTGTTGGGATACCTGGTTTTGTACTTTGCTTTCGAAGTTGTATTATGTTAATGCGCACCCCCCCACACGGATAAGGGGGATTGGAGAGGGGGTGATCACCCGGGGCTGCCCCAACAGCAACCCCAAGCTAAATACCGTATACTCGATTCAACTCCCGACGCCACTGTTCCTGACACTTAACTCGACAAAACATGCCAGGTACCTGGTAACCTCACGACCACGTGCATATAACTTTATACACAACTCGTACCAGACATACACGAATAGCGCAAGTAATTTTTTATTCACAATGTACTTCGATGTTAATATACGGATAACCCCCCTCTCCTGACCTTTCAGATTGCGCGCAAATCCGAGCCGATGCACCACCTTGTTTACTTATCACTATAATATTATGATGTAAAGAAACCACCATCATATTATGATATAAATAGACCCCAATTGCATCAAACAAAACAAACGCCAAGCAATGCCGCTAGCCCCCGCCGCCAATTGCGCAATCTATGACATCCAGTCGCACCACCAGCGAGCATAACGGGTACGTCTCACAAACAACAACAAACACACAAGTTACTGCGACCCTTTGCCTCCACCACCACCGACTCCCTCAAAAGCACGGGCGGGTGGGTGTGAACTCAAACTAGTCTGTATCACACCTTGGACCTGTAGCGTTGCCTCCGCTTCACTGCGCTGTTGCGTGTAGGTTGTGGCTATATACCAGACAAGGTGTATTTGCCAAGGGCTACGATTCATGCTTCCGTGAAACATCGCTTTTATCTGTTTTGCTAAACTTCTTACGTACGTACAAAACTCCCATCCTCTCATTCTTCCGAGAGTACTCTGCCTTGTACTTCGCTTTCGAAGTTTTAATAGATTACTGCGCAACCCCCCGCCCGGAGAAGGGGGGTTGGAGATAGGGTGATCTCCCGGGGCTGCCCCAACAGCAACCCCACGCTTACACCGGTATAATCGAGTCAACTCCCAACCCAACTGGCGACATAGAAATCTCGACGCCAGCTTCCATCGACTCAAACGGGAGTTGACCCTAGTTACGGATTTACTCTCACGGCCCCTTTCCCCCCGACTTGCAATATCGTAGGGAACGCATAATATAATATCAGTCTTCTCCATAGTTTCACTTCTGCCTAGTCAAATCTAAGAGTGAGTTAAGTCGACCCCACTCTGTGCCCTGGCCCGGCTGAATCCAACCGCTAATTCCTTCCTGGGCCATGACGTCGGCTACCCAAGCGGCATCCTTTCCATGACTGCGAACATACGTCTTGTACGCGTCGGACACCCTTCGGCCCTCACGCTGCAACACCCCAGGTGTTGCCCCCCCCGCAGACCAGGGAGTTGCGCCTCCACTCCTCAGAGAGTGCAAAGCGTACTCCTCCGCACGCCCACCCGCCAACGCAACCACTTTTCGCAAAGCTGTCGTCGCTTGCTGCTGTGTCTATATGGACTATCTGCCATTACCAACACTCAAAGCGGCAAGTGGGGCCGACGAGGGAAGAAACACATGGCAAGACATCAACTCGATCATGAGGTCGACAGCACCGCCACAGTCGCCCACGCGCAACGCCGGACCAAAACGTACGCGCGTCAAAACCGGCCCCTTTCCGTCGTACGTCCCCTTTCGACCCACGATACCTCGACGCGGTCTGCAGCAGAACACTGCAATGCGGTAAGTTGAACACCTTGGGAAAAATCGCTACATCGGCCCGTCGCAAACAATAAGTTTCGTGCACACGCGACCGAGTTTCCGCAAACATTTCTGAAGCGCGAGTCAAGAAGCAAAAAGAAGCGCAGAGGGCAAGTCGCAAGACGCGACCCCCCGTCTGCCATGTGGAGATCGATTTCTCGCCCGCGATCAACATTTCCCACGAAACAGGACGACGAACGGTTGCTTTTACACCAGCGTCGGCATGCGAACGAGCAGCTCCTTTGAGGGCACTACCCCAAACAGGATGAGTAGTGTCCAGTGCGAACCCTCGTGAAATTCTATGGAAACACGTGATCGCTGACGAATGGCTCTCGTTAGTTGCCCGCCGCAGTTGTTTGGTGGCAAAGGCGTACGCTACGTACTCGAACAAATGCCACACGTTAGTCATTCTGTGTCCGCAACGCTCTAGGAAGACAGGCATGTCACAACGTACCCAAACGTCTACCCATGCGCCAAAATGCCCCTGATAAGGGCGTTCAGACGAGGTCGAAATGGCATTTCGAATGAGTTCGAGGCCAACCCTGAAGTACAGAGGGATGTGCCCGCACCCCGCAGGTCCTGCTCCTACCACGGAATGTCGAGTCGAACAGCACTCAATTTAACGAGGACGGAGGCACAATCCCACAGTGAGATACCATCAGCCGCCACGTTCCAAATTCCACGTACCTGGTACGTATTCTGCGTCAACGCGCCAACCAGAGTACAATTCGAGCACCCGCTGGAGACGCATCAAAGCGCCAAATCTCGGCTGATTTTCCTCTCGACAACGCCGCACTCACTCGACATCTGCTTCGTTGTCGCCACGTAACCCCCCATGGCGAATTTACGTTCATCACACGCAGATACGAGAGCCCATGCAAAATCTACGAAGCCTAGCAGTTCTAGAACGTTAATTGATCCATAGTTATCATCTGAAACGGACTTACTCGATCCACAAACTCGAGACCGCTCTCCTGCGTCATAGTCGTATCGCCAATACACCCCAGTTTCAAAGCAAAAACCCCCGACAACGGTTTTAGATGCATACGAAACAAGAGTACGTCTAGGGGGGCGCTCAAGCAGATTATACATCGGAGCCGTCAAGCTTCCTCCGCGCGCGTCAAACGCTTCCTCAACGAACCACCGCCAGAACTCGAGGTCACCATGAAAATCGGGTCGCGGGGCGAGACGCCTCTCGGGGTTTGCCATACGGCAATCAAAATGAGCTCCGGTGGCAATGCGCTTCATACCAACAGAAGCTATCAAGCGGGTAACAAAAGCCCGCCCAGGACGTACAGCAAAGGAGACATGCATGAGAAAACCAACAAAGCTGCGACACCTGCTTCGCAGAAAGAGATGCACGAGACGAGGGCCACTCCTTGAGAATATTGCGCAGCTTGAGGCGCTTTTGGGACGGCAACGTGACCGTAAGCGCCCCAATATCAATGACTTATCCCAACACTTCAAGTTGCGTGTCTCAGTTACTAATGTTCTTGGCTGCCAGGAGGGGCAGATCGGAAACACCACGTTCGCCCAACAAGCGAAAGGAGTCCGACGCCAGTGACTGTACAGCACGCAAGCAACACCGGCCGTCCGGCCACCTTTACAACTCGACGAGAATGCCATCGCCAAGGCAGTACCGCACAAAACAATTGCTCCCGGTGTTGTTCCTTGAACCAGGAACGGGCCCGCAATCACGCGGTATAACAACGACCCGAACCCCCCGCGACGGGAGGAGTTCAACGTGCGCAACGGCGGCAGCCCCTTGTTGGGAAACGTCTGCGCCTTGACAGATAGAGTGGGTGTGAACATGCTCGAGCGCAGATGCCATCAACCCCCAAAACCCAGGGCTATTACGCCAACCAAACTGCAAGCACAACTCCACGACAGCGTAATAACCGAAAACGTATTCAAATTCGGTGCGCCTGCCGGATCAACCAAAACCTGCGGAAAAGCGTCTTGGACTTCCACACGGCACAAAAGGATTCGAGCGCAACTACCGTGCGTCTGTCGCAATATCAACACCCGTAACAGCACATTACGAAGCACATGACCGAGCGCGCACGATGGTGCGGAGTCAAAGTCAGTGTCACCGTTAACGAAGGTCCGACCGCCCTCGCGCGCAAACGAAAGATCGTGAATAATCTTTAACATGGGTTCGAGAACGACACTCATCGGTGAAATGCGAAATCCCTGACCCTCGTCTGCATATCTCAAATCAATCACCATCGCTCAGCCGTGCACCACGTCTGCGCATATCTTATTGTGGATAGCCCCAGCAAGCGTGGCGACGATCGGGTGATTACCATACGCGAGTTCTGTGATAACCCCCCCCCCTCCCGTGCGACGCAGACAGGCGCGCCCGGCGCCAGCACACGACGCAACAAAAAAAATACGAGGGAATTGCTTGATCTCACCAAACCAGTGCTGAACGATGGCAACGTCAATATGCCGCGAGAAAATTGAGGGGCCGATGGTGGACAGGAAAAGGTGAACACTGCCTTGACACTGTCGCAAGAGTGAGTAGCTGCTTGAGGCGACCTCATCGAGGCTCGCTGAGCCTCGCTCAGACACCGCTTGCAACACTACCTCCCGAGCGGCAAGCAACGCATATACCTCATATACTCGCAACGCATCCAGACGAACGTCGACGACTGCACCTTGCACGTACACCGTGTCAACTAGCAAATACCTCGCACGCCCGCCCACACCCGTAACTTTCTCTGAGAAGGGAATCGAACCAGGAGTCACAGCAACGCGATCGCGCGCGACGCCGCCATCGCCAGCCAGAGCTCCTAACACACGCTTACGCAACACCCCCGCTCCTTCGCGGGTGACCGGCCGAGTGCCCGCTCCACGACTGGCGACGTTCGCCGTCGCTACCCCGCCACTGGCCCGCACCGCCGCCGCCCCCCAAGGGCTTGGCCCAACCGACAGGAAAGGCCCGTGTCTTCATCCCGAACCAGAGCCACCACCACCCCCGGCCCCCCCGCGACCACCATCTGGGCGGACAACCATAGCCTGCGACCCGCTAGCCTGCGCCGCAGCGCCACCTCCCATCCCCCCAGCTGTTTCCGCCGATCCACCGCCGAGGAGAGCTTCAGTAGAGGAGGAGTAGGCCGGAGTATTCGCAGGGACGAATTTGCAGTCGGAGTACCGGCATAGGCCCGTAGACACGAACATCCTACACAACGTGGCGCTCGTCGTTCTGGTCGGACCCGTCTTGGCGGGGGCAAGGCTTTGGCCCCGCTTGAGTGCCCCGTCCCTGTTGTCGCATGGAACTAGGAAACTTTCGACGAGCTTCAGAACGTCGCCACTGGACGAGAAAACGTTGCGTTTACGACTAAACACTGGGACAGGCGGCGCGTCAAACACGGCGTTGAACTGAGGGGGAACAGTCAACGGACGAGTTTGCTGGGAAAACCTCACGAGGTCGTTCACTCATAATAGGCAGAGGTCGTCGTTCACCATGTCGCTCATAACAGCCCGCGCCACGGAGCCGAAAAGCAAAAGGATGTTGCTTAGAGTGTGGCCGCGAAGACCGGCCGCCGCGAATGTGAACGAGGTGTCAACGGGTGCCAGTCGGTCCAGGCACGCGCCATTGTCGGCGACGACAACCGATAATCCAACTTTAAGAACCGCCATAAGAGCCTGGCGCAAGAGGTCCAGGCGGTCAGCGACAAACACCAGGTCGTCGACAGGGCGGTCAGCACGGGGCCCATACACGCCCACGTCAACGTTTGCTGACAGCGCGAAGCTGAGCCGTCACCCCCGTCGTAACGTCGAGGCTCTCGCCCACATATTAATTGAATATATGTGGCCGACTCGCCAAGGTTCGGAGGCAAGCATCCCCGAAGCGACCAGCGTTTGCGTGACGACATTTTCTTCGAAAGGGCCTTGTCGTCAGTCAGCTGTGATTTCTGGACGTGCCGCTCCCTCGCGTCGCCGCTTTCCCGCACGGAAGGCTCACGGTCAGCAAAGGTGTTTACGAACCGTTGAATCAAGACCTCGACGTCGGCGGTTGTGGATGAGCCGCCGGCGACGGCGTCCCGAAAGCTCGCCACAGACAGGAGCACGCTGTCCGGAGTTGACTTGACGCCGAGGATCTCCGTATCTATGCGGGAAACCTCGGAGGCCATTTGGTTTTGCCAATGACGCTCGTCAGCCGTCGATATCACTCCCCTCGAGGCTGCCGGCATAGATAGAGGACTAGCCGTAGTAGCAGTGGTAGCAGCCGCAGCGTTAGTAGCAGCAGCATCGTTGGCCCGGCGATAGGCCGCAGCAGCGTCGGTGGCCTGGCGAGCCTCGGCTTCGGCTCGTCCAGCACGGCGTGCGTCGACCTTCGCTTGCACAGGAGCTACAGCAGCATTTGCATTCGCCTCCGCTTGTTATTGGGCAGCAAGAAACTCAGCCTGCCCATCTCGCGCGCAGCAGCCGCGTTGGCCTCGACCGCCGGCAACTTGCTCTCGTCGGACATCCTGAACTCAAACTAGTCTGTATCACGCCTTTGACCTGTAGCGTTACCTTTGCTTCACTGCGCGGTTGCGTGTAGGTTGCGGTTATGTACCAGACAAGGTGTGTATACCAAAAGCTGCCGTTCATGCTACGGTGAAACATCGCAATCATCTGATTGGCTCAACTTCTTACGCACGTACGAAACTAACATTCTGCCATTCTTCCGAGAATACTCTTCTTCTTGCATCGTAGATGTGGGACCTGTTGATTTTTTGAAAGCGGGATAGTCGGAGATTCATCGTTCGCATATTTTGTCTTGCCCAAAATGTCTATTAGGGTGTTTGCGAAAGAACCGATTATGGTTGGGTCGCGAACCACAGGCTACTCACCACACCAAAACATGATCAGGTTTGAAAATGCTTTCGAGAACCCAAAACGATAATTTCGGTTTTGAGTTGGAAATAAAATTTAAGGAAATTAAAATACAGCAACAAGTGACAAATAACGAAATGGAAGTACGAAAAATGGAGCACCAACGGCTTCGCAAAGATGCTGCTACCTGCTGCTGCGTGGCTCGCTGCGTTTGTGTCTGCTCTGTCTGCTCTAAGGCAGTCATGCGAAGGGTGTCAATCGATGCGACTGGGGCCTGTAATGGGGCGTGCCTCATCCTTGTCTTGAACAGATTCTAACAGTCTCTTTATTTTATTGAATCACGCGTTCGTCCATTTTTTAAGGTCCACCGAGTGAATACCTAGTTCCGAACAAATATCGGAAACGGGATTTTCAATCGCGTCCAACAAGCACTCCAGGAAGGTTTTGTCGTTTTCATCTAGATTCCCGGCAAAATAGAGTCTCAACCCTGCTTGCAATTTCAGTACGTCTTATGCGTCAATATCCTTCGGGCATGAGATGCCAGTAGTTAGCACACAGTGTGACCCATCTTTGATGGACACAGCGTACTTTGAATAACCGGTTCCGCGCAAATACAACTATATTGTTGGTCTTCATCCCTTCCAAGTGTGGTGGTGTTCAGAAAGGAGTAAGCGGTAGAGTGTCCTTGTCGAAGGTGATTTATCCGAACGAAACCACTAGATCGAACATGGAGAAGCTGCGGCCTTTGCCAAGGGAGTCGAAGACCTCGTCAACGCGGGGGATGGGCAGTTGGCCCAGGGAGCTGTTGGCGTTAAGCTTTTTGTAGTTCCCCCTTACCCGGACATTGCCGTCTTTCTTAGGAATGGCGACCATAGGGCTGGCGTACGGGGACGTGGAGTGTTGGATCAGACCGGCAGCCAGATATTGGTCGAGCAAATGGTCGGCCTTTTGGGCGAGGATAGGGTTGATGCGGTAAGGGCGGGAATATACCGGGGCACTATCTGGGGCGGTGGAAATCTTAAACGGAATAAGGGAGCACGAGCCGAAGTCGGTTTTGGACGTGGAGAAAACGTCGGGGAACTCGCAAAGAATATCCCCCGGGGTTGTGATCACCGAAGGAGACCAACCAGAGCCGCGGAGGTCAATATAGACGTCACGAAGGTGCAGCGGGAGTTGGTCCCAGACGCGGAGAAAGCTGTTTTGTTGGTCAACAGTCAGACGTGCCATAAGGTGATCACAAGGGGTCTTGGGGGGGTCAGCCGGAGGTGTATCGTCGTCGTGTACCGGGATGTTGTCGTGCAGGGCGTGGACGTCGATAACAGCGGAGGCTGGAGTTGACGTCGAGGGGAGAATTGGCAGTGCTGAGACCGGAATTTGTATGAGGGAAACGGGAAGGTCCCCAAAAGGTCGCCTGGTTTAAGATCGGTGAATCCCGAGAGCGGGATATTCTGGTATCCGTTGGCGACGAAGATTCTGTTTTTTGAGGAGAGACCGTCGCGGGGAAGAATCTCGACGAGGTAATGTCTAGTGGGCGCCAGAAGGCCGGAGGACTGCACCAAGTTAACCGCAACGAGAGACGGCATAGCCGAAAGGGAGACGGCGTCAACGCCGGCGAACTTGAGGCGGGTGGCGTCTTGTGACGGACGGTTGTCGTTAACGAAAGTGGAGAGGCCATCCTTGTAGGGGGTGGCTAGGGATAGCTCGCCAAAGAGGGATCGCGACGGGAGTCGAGACAGGGTGGTGTACGTGCGTTGTTCGAACTGCATCCATCTGTCGCGTCCCAGTAGAACGGGATGTTGCCATGTGGCACGATGCACGCCCATACGGCGAGTTCGGTGGAGGGAGTGCTGTTGTGTAACAACCGGGTGCTGAGTCGGACGGAAATCAAAGTTGCAAGCGGAGCGGATTTGCCAAAACCACCCCACGGACGAGGGCAAGCGTGTTGTTCACAGGCGTCCGACGCGACGTTGCTGCGCTTCAAACAGGCCCAAGCTTCAGCGGAGATGAAGGTCTGGGGAGAGCCGGTATCCAGGAGAGCTACTAGGCCGTAGCAGTTGGATGCGGAGGGTCCACTGTGTATTTTGATCCTGGTCGTAAAGGAGGCGTCGTCGACGGTAACTATACTTCTCGAGAGTCCCGGTCCGTTCTCGGCAATGAGGAAGTGGAGCGCAAAAGGGAGAGCAGCTCCGGACGAAATGGCAGAGACCATTGCGTGCAGAGGAGTGGCTTCCGGAAGGAAAGGCGACAGTAGGTGGTCCAGCGTGGAGTGCGGTGTAGGAGCTGGGACGGTTGCGCTGATCTCGTGAATCCTATTTCGCAGGGTAAAACTCGAGAGGCGCGAAGGGGGGGAGGCAAGATGGTGGCAGATCTTCATCACAAGATCGCCCAACATGTTGAGTCCCGGCCAGAGTGGAGGTTGTAAGGCTCGCCTATCGTCACACATGAAGCCGATGCCCCAGACAAAGTCGTCAGGACTTTCTTAGACAAAGCACTTGCCGCCGGTGTCTACGAGTCGTTGTAGTAAAGGGGGAGTTGAACACTTGGCGTGGTTACCCTTGAAAACGATGTCGTACCGATGCTGTACCCAAAGCTCTTGACAAAAAATTAAAACTGAGCGGCCGAGGCGTTTTTCTAGTTCGGGATTCCGGGAGGACATGATCTTCCAGCGAGTTGCTGTGTCGCCGAAAAGCTTGGCCTTTCCGATATCATGTACTGTTCCGCACAGTTGTAGTGCTTGTTGTCTACGGTGAGTTCGATGGATACCACTGGGAAAAGATCGAGGAAGGACCCCAGAAAAAAAGAATTTGGGAGGGGCTCAAAGCCGAGGGGAGTGGAGAGGGGGACGTGTTGTGGGACGTTATCGGGGAAGACGTGGGTGAGACGTTTTCGCTCTGCGAAAACGTGTGGGATAAGGTCGATTGTCACGAGGCCCCGGGAGGATGTACGTGACAGCTAGATGCTCGTGACGAGGAACCCTGGGAGTCCCTGCCAACAGCATATAGCGTATGCGGAGGGGGATGAAACTCGGAAGAACGTGCGGTACCTGTAGTAGGCCGTGACCGTGGTGTGGGTGTCGGTACAGGTGGCTCCTGGCATAATCTTGGTGACTTGATCGAGTCTTCCGCGGATGAGTCCGCGGGAAAACGGTTCCATGGGCCCAGGGAGGGTGGTGTGGTCAGCACGGGGCGGGAAGCTAAGAGTCCGGGAGATTCTGCAGAACCAACGGAGGTCCACATGTGGGCTGTCCGGGATCGCCGGACGCCGGTTGACGTGTGCCGCTAACATCGTTCGTCAGAGGACCTAGATGAATTGGGAGTCGATGGGCCTGGGGGAGGAGCAGAGCCTGCGAGGGAGTGGATACCGTTGTTCGCCGTGGTTGTCGTGGCGCCCACACGATTTGCAAGATCTGTAGACATTTCGGTAATGTTAGGCAAGGCGCGGCATCGCTACACGGTGAGGGGGAGGCGAGGTAGCCGGTTAATGTGTACTTTGTTGGGGGCCAGCCCGGTCTCAGCACTGCAAATTCTACCCACGACGCCACCTCCAGCATCCGCTGTTTTCGACGTCCACGCCCTGCACGACAACATCCCCCTACATGACGACGATACACCTCCGCCTGACCCCCCCATAACCTCTTGTGACCAACTCTTCGAACGTCTGACTGTTGATCAACGATGAGCGTGGAGGGTAATGTTTTGTGGACACGTCAGACTGGTCATCGGTGCAAAACCTGTCCTCTAAAACGTCTTGTTCGTTAGACTCCATGAAAGTGGTGGGGGGGGGTAGGAGCGCTGCGTTCGGGGCTTCTTAGAAGCGCATTATGTACGAGGTCCAAGTTGTTTTCAAGCTCATTAGGGCTTGGTGGGGAGAGGAGGTGGGGTATCTGCAATCTATTCATAATACGCGCAAAATGACCCTGTGCCGAGGGGCGTTCGCACAAATTTTCAAAAAAGGTATCATCGCGAGGACACGCGATATGGAAATCGTATGGGCTACAAACGACGGTCACCTCTGGGTATGTGTACGGCTGAATATTTGTGCTTTTCAACCGTGATAGTTGGAGCGAGTAGGCGTTCAGGGCGGCAATAGGTTCTGTTGGTGTCGACATGAGCGCCTTCGCGTCAGCAACAGAGGTGTGCCTTTCGGTGACTTCTGGTTCATCATCGAAATCCAAACTATAAATAGTGTCATGGAAAATATTGATTCGTGGGGAAATCACAACGGAAGACTCGCCAGACGGGTCGCTCATTGGGAACGCACAGTCGCAGAAAACGAACGTTGCTTAGCGGGCGCGCGCGCTACAGCGATTGTCTCTAGAGGCTCGCGCGATGCGCGCGCGTTGTGCTACGTTGCGATGCTACCCAGGGAGAACGCGAACGCTTAAACACAGAAAGACCGAAAAAAATCAGGACAAAAAATGGAAAAGACGAAGTACTCTAAAATACAATGACTCGAATCATGCCTAAATAAGAAATGGAGGGAGTCTCACACGTAGGGAGGAGAAGGCTCGTGGAACAGGTCGAGGCGCCGCCAATTATGATGTGGAGTCCGTGAGACGCCGCCAATTGTGATGTGGGAGAGAAGGGCAAGGGCATCAGTGATGATGATCCACAGAAGAAGTGTGTCACAGGTGTCTGTGTTGGGATAAACTCAGACGCAGTTCGTGAGATGTTCTCTTTTATTATTAGTGTGCGGCTTGCTCGAAGGGGGCAAGAGACGACTGAGCAAGGAGGGGGGGTGGAACGCTGCTGGGTTTTGAAGACAGGAAAATGATCTGTCTTCAACCGGCTATAATCTACTAGCAAGGAGGCACGCGTCACCCTCAACTGGGGGCACGCGCCACCCTCAATATCAAGCGTTCCATCCCGGAAAACCTCAAGTATGGACGTACTACTATGCAGTGCAACACCCGGTGAGTCCTGTATGAGGATGCGTTAAAGAGTAGCACCTGCAGAATTCTGTATGGGCTCACTATGGATGCTATGTAGGTAAACCCCGCGAATTCTGTATGAACATAGTATCCTTTTCTGAACATGCTATGTAGGGAGATACCCCATGACTTCCGTATGAGCATAGTACCCCGATCGAGATACTATTCAGCGCAACATCCCGTGAGTTCTGTATGGGCATAGTATCCTGTATGAAGATACTATGCAACGCAACACCCCGCATATTCTGTATGAACGTAGGATGTATGTACAAGGCGCTTCGCTCCGCGGGCGGCCTACGCCGCCCGCTACTCTCGCTCAGCAAGAAAAAAAAGCACATCAATTTATGCGAAGCGAACAGAGGTCCACGATTGAGTTTAGTTTTTTCCAGGATCGTAATTGCAAACCGGCTACTTGATAATGCCAAGAGTTCCGCCGCCATGCTTCAGGAAAAAACAGCTCCGACGTCAGCTTGGATGCCACATATACGCTAACCGTCGCGGATGTCGTACGTAAGTACATACACCCTAGGCAGGGTACTACTGTCTGTACTTTTTTTCTTCTTTCGATATGCTCTATACCTGTACTGTATGTACGAAGAAAGCGAAAGCACAGCACGGCACAGCAGCAAAAACAATGAAAATGAAACCGAAACTCGGAAAGGAAAAAAAATCCCCGTCCCCTCTCGTGGAATAGTTTTCTGCCTGATTGGAACACCTTACACCCGGTCGCAAAGAAGGAAAGAAAAAATCGCACAGAAGAGCTTCCCCATCAGCCTCGTACGCCGCCCGCCCCTCTCGCGACCACCTCGCTACCGATTCGGTTCCGGTAAAGCTTTTATAGCTCCCTGCCACAATCAGCCCCGACGCCCGCCCCGCGTGAAGCCCGGTGCTCACCGTGACCGTCGTTCGTCAGCTCGATAACGTTGGTGTCCAAACTGCACACCCCGCTCTTACAACTTCAACGTCGTCGCAAAAATAAGCACCGCTTGAACATTATCTTGCCCTCCGGACGACCTTCATAAACTCGTACATACTTTACAACAATCATAAATCGAAGCCAGACAAAGCCCGTTCATGCATCCCTCGTGTCTCGAGGCACACGCGACGCCTAGGCACGAAAGCGGTGACCGCGCTCCTTGCAACCCCCCTTCTACCCACCAGCACCCGCTGGCACCCGCGACGGGTCTGGGTCCTCCCGCGATGCCGTGCTCGGAAAACACGCATGCACACGAAATGATAGAAGAAAAAAGGAAGAAATGACTGAGAAAACAAAAAACTGCAGGCAAGGTCCGGCAAGTGATGAAAGGAGGCGGTTTGGAAGTGGGAGCTGTGAGAGACCACAGATACACCAACCGAGCACGCTCAGGGGTTGTGATCTAAGTATGTAGTTCTAAATATTTCAATGTCCTCGGCTACTTCGATACTAGACGTACGTATCCATTATGCGACTACAACTAGTTTTTGTGCTGACGGTTGGTCTATATACATACTGATGGTTGGTCCATATACGTACTGATGGTTGGTCTCTACCTGGTGTACTATATATATACACGAAAGTACTCTATCACACCGAAGATGTGTATTTGGGGTATACTGTAGTCGTAATGGTTTCTTAAAACACCGATAATTTTCGCCGACACTTGGTGTATGTGTTGTTGGAGGTAAAATCAAGCGGGATAAAGGCAATCTCCCAAGCAAGGGCGAATTATGTAATGAATGCCCGAAAAGCCGGATGTATAACCCAGGAGTCTGATCCCACCCGAAGTCGTAAAATATTTGCATTTTTTTCCCTCCCAAGGCTCCAGGGGGTGGGTTTGGGGTATTCTGTAGTCGTCGTAATAGTTTCTTTTAGCACAGATAATTCCGGCCGACACTTGGTGTATTTGTTATTCGAGTTAGGATGACAAGATAAAGGCAATCTCCCAAGGGCGAATTTATCGAGTGATCGATAAGCCGGGTGTATAACACAGGAGTCTGATCTCACCCGAAGGCATAAAATACCTGCATTTTTTTCCTCCCGAGGCCCAAGGAGGTGTATTTGGGGTATACTGCAGTCGTGATAGCTTCCTATAACACCGATCATTTTCGACAATAATACTAGCTGTATGTGTTGTTCGAGTTAGAACGAAGCGATACACACAATCTCCCAAGGGCTAATTTAACGAATGCTCGAAAAGCCGGGTGTATCACACAGCAGTCTGATCCCACCCGAAATCGTAAAGTCTGTGTGTTTTTTTTCCCTCCCAAGGCCCGAGGAGGTGTATTTGGGGTATATGGTAGTCATAATAGTTTCTTAAAACACCGATACTTTTTGCCGACACTTGGTCTATTTGTTTTTTGAGTTAGGATGAAGCGATCAAGGCAATCTCCCGAGGGCGAATTTTTCGAGTGCTCGAAAAGCCGGATGTACAACACAGCAGTCTAATCCCACCCGAAGGCGTAAAATACCTGCATGTTTCCCCTCTCAAGGCCCAAAGAGGTGTGTTTGGGGTATGTATACTGTAGTCGCAATAATAGTATCTTAAAACATCTACCAAGGTATACTTTTTGCCGACACTTGATGTATGTGTGGTTCGAGTTAGGATGAAGCGAGAAAGGCAATCTCCCAAGGGCGAATTTATCAAGTGCTCGAAAAGCCGAATGTATAACACAGCAGTCTGATCCCACCCGAAGGTGTGAAATGTGTGCATTTGGTTTCCTCCCAAGGCCCAAGGAGGTGTATTTGGGGTATACTGTAGTCGTAATAGTTTTTCCAAACAAAGATAACTTATGCGGACACTTAATGTATGTGTTGTTCGCGTTAGGATGAAGAGGTAAAGGCTTTTCCCAAGGGCGATTTATGGAGTCCTCGAAAAACCGGATGTATAACCCCTAACCCTTATTATAACCGTAACCCAGCCCCCCAGGCAGATATCAGAGAGATGTAAGTATGTGTGGTAAAGCACGATCGATACACGTGACAAAGTGACGGGGATGAAATTCACGTTTTTTTCCCGTGTACCATTTAACCAGCCCCGCAGCAATTAAGTCCGCCGATGGCTCCAATCCCGGGTGAGCACAAAAAATGATATTCCTCTGCCTGAGTCACCCACTCGCCGTCCTGTCGTACCGCCTTCAATAGTTGACGCGATATAGGTTTTACAGTTCCTCCCCTCGAGGTGTACACACGAATTAGCGCATTTCACCCCTAGTTTCGAAGGAGGAGACCTTAGCTGGATTCGAACCCACGAACAGGTGCTAGAGGTTACGAAGTCATGAACTGGATCACCACAGCACCGGCAACAGAATACTCGTATATTGCGTTTCCACGAATTTTACCCGTAGAAACACCATGTATGCCTTGTTCCAATCTCTGTGGACCGCGTGCCTTGTCAAATCGTTTTTGTTCTACGCATTAATTTTTGTCTTCGCCTGCTGCCTTTATTGTCACTGGTACTTCGTGGATCGAATCGATACGTGTACAAAAATGTTATATCAGCACAGATTGTTCAGCAAGCGCGAAACAAGAAGTACTTCCGACACGTCCGAAAAACAGTCCGGACGGGAGAACAAGCTTTGTGTTTTCCTGAATTCAAACACTATTTTACCCCTGTGTTGTCTACCCTAGGTTTGTACGTCGTCTTCTACCTTCGTATGAATGCTGTAATATGACAACGCGTGACCCTCTAACCGAGCCCCAGACGCTGATTTTGTCCCTCAAACTTTGGGCTCTATCCAGTTTAGCGGTTCATAACTGCTCTTGAGGCTTCCCGTTCAGCTGTTCGGAATAAGGCAAGCCGCGATGTCCTCCTAGCGGTTGAAAAATCTCCCGTCACCATGAACCGCAAAACCGGGCCCTCTACAGTAGCTCTCCGCCCCGACTCGAGACCAAAAAAAAAAAAAAAAACTTGTTCGAAAAAAATATGAACCGTAACTCCAGCGAAAAGAAGGCACTGAGGGTTCCAGTCACGGTAGACCAGCGGATCGCCCTTGATGCAATACATAGCTCTGCCATCACACACCCAACGCCCTCGTCACATCACTACACGACACCATTGATGCAGTCATGACAATAAGGGACGTGGCGTGACGATCCATCCACCCATCCATTCTTATATCCAAACGTACAGAACTTGCATCTGCAGACATTAATGGCCTGGTTGCTGCTAGCTTTACGATCGCCCCTACTTTTCTGCTGCACCTGTGGCATCATTACCTCATACGACTTGGTGTTTTCGGTACCACGCCAGTGTATCCATCTGCGCTCATCGGTTGAGCTTTCATCCCTGTCGTACTTCGTGTGAGTACACGTTTCGCAGCAGATAAGCTCCTCCACAACAAGCTTGAGGGCGCCCGTTGAGACCACACGCCTGCCTCTCGTTAGTCCATTGGCGTGTGCAGCGATAGCCACAGATATCCAGAGGGAGCCAACTGCAAGCAGCAAACCCTCCCCCAAAGCCGCGCTAATCTGCAATACAAGAAACGCGAACCCCACGCTATTTAAGATGACAATGTTAAAAAACGCTTTCCCCCGCGACGCCCAACCACCACACCCGCACTTCCAGGCGTGTGTCCAGCATATTTTACCAGGGTGAATTGACCTTCCGTGTACAACTCCCTCCCAGTTATTGCGAAAAGCCCTGTATAAATTGAATCCGTGGGGTGTAAGTTTTTCCCAGCTCACGTTATGTTTCATGAGAGTCCAGAAGACAACACAAATCCATGCTATAAAGTCAGAGCCCCCAATGACACCCACGTTGCAGGCTCTTCCGTTACCTGTCAACTGTGGTACATTCTGGTAGCTGAGCCACAAAACATCGTTAAACATGGTAGACATGTCAATCAGGGACCACGCACCGCGAGCCAGGGTGGGCGCCGACCCGCCAACAGCGAAAAATAAAATAGCCACGGTTGTGGGTTCAACTTCAACGAAACCAAACGGTACGAGTATTGCGAGTGCTAAAAGAACCAGCCCAAAGAGGGTACACAATGCAGCCGTCCTTGCATACGTCACGAGTATGCTGGCGTGTGTTTCGCCAATCCATGGGTCGTAGATGCTGCAAGCGAAACCCAGTGTGCCAAGGAGCACCTCGATCACGTCAATGTTGAACATTCTGCCTAGAAAATGTCGATCGCTCTGAAGACCGGAATCCCTGTCTGTGAAATCTGAAGAGCAGGGATGTTTCATGGTAAAACGTTTCCCAAGCAGGTGGACGGACGGGGCGAATTTTGGTCAGAAACATGTTGTGTTAATTCTTGTCGCCGAAATTTATTCTCGTCAGGAGGGAGTGGGGCAAGATTGGAAGGTGGTGCAACGCTCACCAAACACGTGTCACACTACTGTTTTAACAGTTTCTCCGTCGTAAATGGCACGTCCAAAATCTATCACAAGATTTGGTGTTCAAGTGATACCGAACAGAGCGAAAACAGAGTTACACCACGGGGTATATACTCATGATAGTGCATGGTCAGAGTCTTCAGATCGTTCACCCTCGCATCCCTTCAAAGGCGGGATGGAGCACATCGGTGGTTGCCGGCATTTGTAGGCAAGGTGCCGAGCGCAAATCGCTGTGACGTGTGAAACGAGGTGGGTCAAGTACTGGTAACCTCTTCCGCATTGCTGGCGAGTCAACGTTCCGTACTTGAAAACTGAAATACACATTTTCGCGCAAACCATCGACCGCAGAAAAATCTTCAATCCTATCCCTTCTGGTAGTCTGCCGTATATCTGCGAGTGTCCATCATGCTTTACTTTGTTATTGGGCTGACGTTGTTCGTACGGGGGGTAACCAGAGCACTGAATGCATCTTGACTGTTGGTTCACGGCATCCACACCGTAATTTTAACAACGAGTTTTAGTCGCCAGAGCCCAATGCACCGATCACTTCCCTGGGGTATGGAGCGCGCAGAGGTCCCAGGGTAGTTACTTATGTTATCGGCTCTGTGTCCGACTGCGTGCTTTCGTTCGCTGTAGTCGCAGTGATTCGTGAGCGGGAAGCAAATACATTCTGGATAAATTGAAGTGTGGAGTATGAGGAACACTGTCATAACAAGTCATGCTGTGGGACAAGGCAGCACATACAGGAGTAGCAGGAAAGGAAAAGAAGAGTGGGGCTCTTTGCACAGCTCCGCAACTAGTTGAAATAGGTTGTGCCTTTTTCATCTTCGCGAGCAGGATGTTTACGATTTGCCCCTTGTTTAGCATTTCTGACGCAGGCACAACGTGGGCAAGGCTGAATTACATAGCGCGAAAATCCTAAGCCGGTGATGATTTTTTATTCCCAGAGCCGCAGTACGTATCCTGACTGCCTAGGAGTCGTTTGGTTGCTACGGCTTGGACGTGGTCGGGTGAAAGAGAACGACGTAGTATCAGTCGAGCTGATGGAAGAGACACCGACCGCGTACCATGTTTCGCGTTTGATGTCTAAAAAATATAGGAAAGGGTACACGGGCACAAGCGCCGTGAAACCACACCTTACACGAAGTTTTAATTTGGGGATCTCAAGACCTGGTGGGGGATCAGTACTCTGAAATTAAGTGATGCTACCAAGGAGGGTGTGGGCAAGGCCACCGCCGCCGCATCAAACGCCCGAAAGCTGTGCGAAACACGAAGATGTCGGGATATTTTAAACCTCGAGAAGGGCTTACATATACACCATCTCCGCTGAATAAGTGCGCGAACCGGTAAAGTTGAACTCTACGGTCGTGTCTGAACAGCACCACATTGCCCAGAAAGGGCGCATGGTCAAAATCCCGTACATCCTCAAGGTGGGCGAAATATGTTTGGTACTGGAATCTACAGGAACCAAACGTCAACTGATGATCGAAACCTCTGTGTGGGAAGCCCGACCAATCGGCAACAACTTTCAATTTGTTGTGGCTACCGGAAGGGGCATCACGGAAAGCTCTACAGTTGAAGAAATGGAAGAGCAAACGCCATAAAACGGTATATCGCCTGGTTCTCAAGCCAAGAAGCGGTACAGTAGAAAACACCATGGAGGTTGGGCACTTTTTGCGAAGCTGATTGGTTATATTAGTCTTGTGCCACCGTATTTAAACAGGGGGCCGTGGTATATCTGATGAGACCTTCTCGGATTGGCTCTCATTTATTATTGGAGTTGACCATATACCGCTTTCCAGCCCGTGCGAACGGATAAACACCCCGCCAGGGCCCTTCATTCGCCAAGTTACGAACGTCCCGCGGCCACCTTGGAGATCACGGTTGCATGTCTGTCTACTGCTGTCGAAACCGTTAACATTGCTACCATTTCAAGCACAGACACGTATTATAAATGACTTCGCCTAACCAACGTATGCACAGCGGGTCGTTCCACGCTTATGCAGCGAATGCAGCCACGGGTCCCATACATAGTGAGCTAGCCCTGCGGCACTCTTATATATCGACGGACACGGGGCATTCTGCAATGTCTGGCATGCTCGCAGTTACGGATGAGGTATGCAGTACGGGAAAACTCCATGATATGTCATTGGTAGACGTCGATCAGCAGCTAGCCATTTGTGTCGCCGTGTAGCTGCCAAGGTGGGCGCGGGCCTATCGTGTCAGAGTGAATGAAAGGCACAGGCGGAGTGTTCTTTGTTACCCACCGGAAAGCAGCGGGTGCAACGCCAAATAACGGTCACATTCAACCTGAACAGTATTCATCAGATACGTCGCTTTTAGGTAACATCTGGTTACCGCTTCATGGCCTGGGAATCAGGCAGTATACCGCGTTGTGGCGTTTGCCCAAAAAAGAGGCATTCACTCCAATACTTGAAGTGGGGTGTGTAACAGCGAGTTACGGTTTATATGATTTCGGTTTGCCATTCGACAACGTGCAACACAGAGCGAATACCTATCAAATCCGTTATCTACCCTGATTATTGTTTTGCTCGGCATCGGCAATTCACATGGTATAAAAGCTCTCTACACCCACGACAAAGTCGAGGGTCGAAAACACTGCCGGGGCGTGGGCGGACCAACAGATGGAGAGACAAGATTGACAAGCCGCAATTTATTCTTCTACTATAATACCGATAACAAGCAAGAAGCTCGCAGATCATAGCTCACTGCTGTTGTGGATCAAAGGCAACAAGGGGAGACGAGGCGACGCTTGAAGCCAAACGGCAGATCAGCGTCTCTAGATACCTGTATTCAGCGAGAGGGGGATGGGCATACCGGTGCAGCATCATGCTCTATCCCTTTTCTGTATAATTTTGTAGGTTAAGCAAACGAAAGAAACTGAGCACGCGCCACGCCACTACGGTTGGAGAGCGTAGGAGAAGGAAGAGGCAGACCTGACGGCAGGATATGTGCCTGAGTCGTTGCCTCCTGCACACGTCACTACACTGTACAGCCCTGGGGCCCGGCTGCTGTACTCTGACCGTGCTTTGCGGTGCTCTGTTCCTCCCGTGTCGCTTACTATCTCCGAAAACACAAATGACATTATGAAGCCATCTCCATCAAAATCCTCGGTGAGGTGTGTGTCTGGTCAGAGAAGACCGTACGTGGGAGGTCCTGGTATAGTTTGGATGCCAAAAATGGTGTCCGCGCGCCTTACCTCGATATGTTCTTCCTACGCAGCGTGACTAGTTCTCTTGTTTGGTTTTCTAATCACGATTTCCAAACAAAACCTATTGTTGCATTTACAGATCCTAAATCCTGTCCTTCCTTCCGTTGTGCGTTAGTACTGTTTTGAACTATGCGTTATATGTTGAGATGATGATAGAGCAGAGAGGGAAAAGGTCATCGCGTATGTGGGAAAGGAGAAAAGAGAAGAGCAGTGCGATCTGAGGGGAACCACGAGCGCACCACGCAGAGCAAATAGGCAAATCGGTGAGTATATTCAATAGACGTTTGATGTATGTTATATTTCGTACTTCATACGATAGGATGGTTTCAGATTTTAAGTTTTACGATATGATTTCATGGTAGATAATATTGATCCTACACAAGTTGGAAGAAAAATAAATAAACTTGAATCCTATTAATAGAGCACCCCTCACCCCCCCCAGACAGTCGTCGCACATGAAAATGAGACCCACGCGTAGAGCTCGGCTTGTGTCCCTTTGTTGTATCATCGGAGAGGGGCGGGTAGAAGAGAAGTAGAGGCAACACGTTTCTTGCCGAACAGACAGGTGGCTGGAAGCATTCCCACGCCAGCACGTCTGCTGCAATGGTGAGCCACCCCCCACTACATACTATATAAGTCGTGCGCTGCGCATCCTCCTCCGCTAGCACTGTAGATGGTTGCGATGTGCTTTTCTCTCTATCTCGATTCTCGGCCCACTGACACGAACAGAACGTCCTGCCAGGTTATGTTTAAGCAACCGCAGAGCCCTCCAGAAACCTTCCCCGCGTTGCAGCAAACACTTTCTTGATCGTGAAAACTACCAAACGAACAGCATTTGGTGTTCAGTAGGTACATGTGATTTTCACATTTGAGTTGCGTTCGGTAACGGTTTTGTCGAGTTGATCGTTATGGGTGAAACCATCGGTTTCGCCAACTCGTATTCGAGTCTTTGTGTAAACCGCCACCCCGACTATGTACACCACAGGCCAGCACTTGTACTGTAATACTTGGATACACAAAGCAGCAGGCTGGCAATCACTCCACTAGGAAACCCCTGGGTGGGTGGAAGGGCAAAGGCTCTCGCCCGGCAGTTGTCTCTGCACAAACCGCTGCCAACACGTGATCTTCCAGCGCCCTCTTGCACTCCCTTCTGGTTCGCCCCCTCATTTCCTAGGCGTTTCTCCCGCGTCCATCCACACAGCCTTTTTCGTCATACCCTCCTCTGCTTTCGTCCTGTTTAGCTCTCATCTGTCCTGACGTGTAGTACCTCCTACTTCCTACAGGTATCACACGGTTTTCTCCAATACCACTTTGTTCCTCCCCTCGTCCTGCGCCCCCCTTACCCCCCCTGGTGCTCCGCCCTTCCTCTCCTAGATAAGAGACCAATTCAGTCTCTCTCCACGAACCCCTCCAGACCACTAGGTTCAATCTGACACTTCCATCATTCGCAGCGTACTCGGAACATCTTTTTTTTTTGTTTGCAATTGGTGCACTTTTGTCTAGCCCGTGCGAAAAAATGTGGTCTTCCCCGGGATCAAGAATACTGTTGTAAAATCGCGTCGTACGTTACTCCGTATATAGTTTGGGATCAACGAGGCCTCTCGCTGCGACCAGCCGGGGACTCTCACCCGGGATTAGTACTTTTGTTTGCAATTGGTGCACTTTTCTCTAGCCCGTGCGAAAAAATGTGGTCTTCCACGGGATCAAGAATACTGTTGTAACATCGCGTCGTACGTTACTCCGTATATCGTTTGGGATCAACGAGGCCTCTCGCTGCCACCAGCCGGGGACTCTCACCCGGGATTACTACTCCCGCGTTGATTGTCTGCCAATCAACGCGGCACCTCGTCGCAGAGAGTAGGTACCCTGGTAAAGTACACAATAACAAAACTGATGTCGTTGTCGCCGGTGCACCTCGTTACCAACGATTATCGGGCGTGATAGTCTGTTCAATCCTAGCCTCTTTCTACTTTGTCGTCGTGCTGTATAGGTGCGATATCGCTCACGGAGTGATACTCCACCACCGTCTCCCCATACAACAATGAGGCTTTCCCGAAAAGGGTTCCACCCTCCTGGCGTCCCCTCTTTTCTGTTCCAGGTTACTGTTCTAACATCGCGCCGTACGTTAATCGCTTAAAGTTTGGGATCGATGAGGTCTCCTTCTGCTGCGGCATGATATCAAACCCATACTTATTGAACCTTCTCTTATCTCAATGTCTTCGCTCGTTTCATGCGTAGTATTTTTACGGTGCCTTCTGATCGTTATTGCCCCCAAACTGACACGTGTAACAAGTTGACCAGGGGTTCTGCTACCGTTGGTTGTCCCGTGGGAACGTCGCGCACGATCTTCCGTCCGCCTCCGACGGTGATACGGCGCTGAGGTATGGCATTGCGGTGTGATGGGCCTGGAGCACGTTTACCTTGTTGTCGGCACGCTGTGTTATTGCCTGTCCCCGTACGGTTCTTCCGGAACCAACATACGATCATGTCGTGCTTGAAGGGCGACAAAGGCGGGGCATTTATGTAGGTGGTCTCCCACGCTATATTTTCTCAGATACCACAGCCCGCCAGTAGCTACCATACATACGCGTTCGCTTTATTGAATAATGCATAACGTCTGCCACAGTTAGCATGTTTTCTACGTTTTGCGTGGTCCTCGCCCCCCATCCCATTTGTTGCTCGACTTTCAGATTTGGGGAAGATGGGAACGAAAAACCTACTTCTCGGCGCCTCCGTGATAGGGTCAAGAGCAGTGTTGGGCACCGAAGCCCATATTGGGTTCGGTCGGATATTGGATAACCGACCGAAGAACGTCTTCGGTTATCGGCTACTTGACGGAAATATCCAAAAACGAACCCGAGAACATTCCGGTCGGTTAGTAGGTCGGTTGCTCCACACAAATGGACTGTTTGCGCGATGATCGCACCCTTGTGGGGGAAAAACGTTATTTTCGAGTGTGCGTCGGCCGGCACATGGCCACATTAGTGCAGTGCCATACAACGGAATCAAACGCATTGCAAGGCGCACACCACAAATCAAATGCGAAAACGGTAAATGTTGCTGTGCCGTTCGGCATGAGTCATTGGATATTGGCGTACAGCTAGCAGTCGAACAGGCGGAGCATTAATGACGAAAACACACATGCAGCAGGACGGCAAGCGGAGCTCGCATGTTGTTCCCAATCCAAAATGAACGAGGGTTTCCACAACCACTCAACACTCAACACTCAACACGCAGAAGAGAATCATTCCAGGTTCAGTTTTTCTTCGAGGAAAAAGGAAACCATCGTCGGACTTAACCCGGTACAAATGAGAAAGCAATGGATAGGAGAGCGCACTGTTCGCGCTGGTTCATTGATTCATATTTCAGTGATCGCATTAGTGACGGCCTGGTTCTGATAAACCACCAGCAGCAGCTGCCCACCAGCCACCAGATTGCCGGTTCGTGCGCATCAATTCTAATACAAAACAACACCGCCCGCGTGCGCCCCCACTCCCGGCCTGGGGTTACTTCTTCATCGGGCTGTGTATGTGCTGAAAAAAAGAGGTTTCCATAAAGATACAGAGGCGTTATATGAGGGGGCGGGATAGGGGACGTAATAACCGACCAGAAAAAAACGAACCGGTTATGCCCGGTCGGTTATTTTCAAATAACCGTATACTCGGTGTGGAACTGGCCGGATATCGGTGTCAAAACCGCTCCGAAAAACCGGTTAAAAAACGAAAACCGGTTCCGGTGCCCAACGCTGGTCACGAGCCATACGTTGGCAGATCTACAACGCTTGGTACGGCACAGTTTACCAATATGTTTGTTGTAGCAAGTAATCACAGTCACTTGAGTGACGGTGCACTACTCACTACCGTGCGTTGCGATGTACTTGAACCTAACGTAGTTTCGACACGACTGTAACCCGACGCACCCACCGAGAGATATGGCGGACGTAAGGGCAATCAATTGTAACGACACATCCGATTGACGATCTATAAATATCAGTAGCATATATATAAAAAATATATAGAACTACATACTTAGATCACAACCCCTGAGAGTGCTCGGTTGGTGCATCCCTGGCCTCTCAGAGCTCCCACTTCCAAACCGCCTTCTTTTTATTACTTGCCGGACCTTTCCAGCAGTTCTTTGTTTTCTCGGTAATTTCTTCCTTTTTTCTTTTTTCGTTTCGTGTGCGTTTTCTCCGAGCACGGCATCGCGGGAGGACCCGGCACCATCGCGAGTGCCAGCGGGTGCTGGCGGGTAGAGGGGGGGTTGCAAGGAGCGCAGTCGCCGCTTTCGAGTCTAGGCGTCGCGTGTGCCTCGAGACACGAGGAATGCATGAACGGGCTTTGTCTGACTTCGATTTATGATTGTTGATAGAGTATGTAGGAGTTTATCAAGGTCGTTCGGGACGGCAAGATAATCTTCAAGCGGTGCTTATTTTTGCGACCACGCTGAAGTTGAAAGAGAGAGGTGTGCAGTTTGAACACCAACGTTATCGAGCTGGCGAACGACGGCCACGGTGAGCACCGGGCTTCACGCGGGGCGGGCGACGGGGCTGATTGTGGCAGAGAGTGATAAAAGCTTTACCCGGACCCAATCGGTAGCGAGGTGGTCACAAGAGGGGCGGGCGGCGTGCGAGGCTGAAAGAGTAGCTCTTCTGTGCGATTTTTCTTTTCTTCTTTTCGACCGGGTGTAAGGTGTTCCAATCAGGCAGAAACATGTTCCATGAGAGGGGACGGGATTTTTTTTTCCTTTCCGAGTTTCGATTTCATTTTCATTGTTTTTGCTGCTGTGCCGTGCTGTGCTTTCGCTTTGTTCTTACATACAGTACAGACATTCCAGGTAGAGCATATCGAAAGAAGAAAAAAGTACAGACAGTAGTACCCTACCTGGGGTGTATGTACGTACGTACGACACCCGCGACGCGAAGCGTATATGTGGCATCCAAGCTGACGTCGGAGCTGTCTTTTCCTGAAGCATGGCGGCGGGACTCTTGGCATTATCAAGTCGCCGGTTAGCAACTACGATCCTTGAAAACACTAAACTCAATCGTGGACCTCTGTTCGCTTCGCATAATTTCATGTACTTTTTTCCTTCCTGAGCGAGCGTAGCGGGCGGCGTAGGCCGCCCGCGGAGCGAAGCGCCTTGTATTATATATAATATATATAAACAAAACTATAAATTCGTTTGCTCTGGTCGGTCGCCGTGAGGGCGTTTCGGTGGCCTTTCGCAAGATTGTCAACCCTGATTCGCGAGAGCTTTATACTTTTCGCGAGTCGAAGGACGTTTCGGCAACAGATTCAACAGGACTACTTCAGTTGATCTCAGTTGCGTTGGCCCGAAGAGACCGGCTATAAGACGGCATACTATAGTAGTTCGTTTCTTTTGTTTTTGTTCCGGAATAGTTTCAACAGCACTACGACGCGGGCCATTTGATTGTTTGCGTGCGTGGGCACATGTAGACAGCATACGACGCGCGTCATGCTGGTGCTGCTTCTTCGTATACCGCTTGGGCTCCTGCTGGCGGTGCTCCTGCTCGTGACGCTCCTGTTCGTGCCGCTCCTGCTCGCTCCGCTCCTCCTGGTGCCGCTCCTGCTGGTGCTGTGTTTGCTTTCGCTGCTTCTGTTGGTACCGGGTGCTCCTCCCGCTAGTGCTGCTCCTGCCTAGTAGATGGCATCGCCTGCTCCTGGTGGTGCTGCTTCTACCGAGTGGACTGCACTTTTTCCTGCTGACGATTTTTAAGGTGCTGCCTTCAATACACCTCTGCCTCGCCCTCTTCTGACGGATCTTGGAAGCCCATTTCGAACAGAATCCCCCTGTCCAAGTCAGTGCTCAATCCCACTGTAAAGTGCAACCCCTGCATCTCCCAGCTATGTGATGGAGACAGATCTTTGGAGGCAAGGTCGATTTTGCGACCTGCGACCGCGACACCTGCCCCGGCAGCGGGATAATCTTGAAGTGGCCCAAAGACTGAAATTTGCGCCAGGCCTATCGACGTCCGCACCGTGTTCTTCACGCTCGAGACAGGAGGTGGCGGTGAGTTGTGATCTTCTGTGCTTCTCTGTTGCTGTTGTTGTCGATGCTTTTGTTTGCTACTTCGTTATACCGCCGCGGCCGCTGCTGTTGTTGTTGTAGTTTGTCGCCTGTGTCTACCGCCGCGGATGCTGTTGTTGACTTTTTTCCACACTACTTGCAATTATTGGTTGTATTAATATACGAGAACACGACTTTGTGGCGCAGCCGATTGCTGCTGCTACTGCCGCTGCTGCTGTTGCACACCTTTTCCTGATGTTGTTACCCTGCGCGCCTAGCGCCCCTGATGCTGTTTTCTCGTTTCAGGTTGGTTTATGTAGTCGTCGTTCGCGTTCTTCCTGTTTTAGGGACCTTTGTGTCAGTATCTACTGCCGTTGCTGCTGCTGCTTCTGTTATTGTTGTTGACGTTGCTGTGCCCGCATGTTGTCGACCTCTAGGACTCAATCTACAAGCAAGATGCTTTTGCCTTTGCGTTTTTTAAAGTACGCATATGTGCTGCTATTGCCGCTGCTGCTGCCGTTGTTCTGTACTGCCTGCGTTCCTTTCCACACTGCCTTCGCTGTGGCTGCTGTTGTTTACCTGGTATGCTGTTGGTGGTGTTTGTGACTGTGCTCAAGAGACACGACAGAGATGTTCCATTGAGTGCTAGGGAGTTCCATATATTGATGGGATTATAACAGCGGGGGTTGTAGACGGATAATCTGCGGGAAAAGCGGGAGATTTATACGGCCTGCAATGTGATGGATAATTACGTGCGTACGTCGCCACCTGCTGTCACTCGACAGCACGGATATAAAATATACATAAGGACTTCCGTGTTATTGTCTGGAGTCAACCACGCATTCCCGTGCCAGCCACGTCTATACCTTTAGAGATCAATCAACACACTAGTGCAACCGGTGATCTTCTATTGGCAAGCGTAGCCGAGGCCAACCTAGAGAGGTGGGAACCTTCCGGCATGTCTGGTTCAGATGACATGTCTAGTCAGGAAGCAAGCGTGGCCATTGAGAAGATGCTGAGGATGCAAGAGAAAATGAAGGTCCTGCAGAAGATGATAGAAGAGCAGAAGCTGGGCACCGAGAGGAACGCGCCGCGAGAAGGAATGGAGGGGGGGGGCGGTGGGTGGGCGAGACGAGAAGCAGCTGCGAGGGAACCAGCAGCATCGACAGTGACGACACCTGGGCTGGGAGCCCATTCAGGCATGTCACCAAACACTTCTTTGTACGGCCCTAGTCTATCCCAGTCGAGACCCTCCAAATTCGACAACATAGAAGCCCACTTTAGTATGTGGCGTAGTAAGTTCGAAGCGTACGTGTCATCCCTAGGGTGTCTTCATGTGTTAAGCACGTCAACCCCTGTTATGGTTGGTGACGTGAAGGCGTCGGAGTAGGAGCTAGCATCGAGGCACTCTCCTCAAGAGAATAGGGATGCGCGATTAGTTTATGGATTAATGATGGAAGCATTGACTGGATACGCAATGGCTCAGGTCAGAATGAAGAAGGCAATGTCGCCAAGTGGTGCCTGGAAATAATCAGAGGACTACTACATGCCAAGGACGATAGCGGCCACGCATAGACTAAAGAAAGCGTTCGAGACCATCAGAATGGTCGAGGACGAAAACCCCGTGCTGTTCCTAGGGACGGTGGATAAGGCAGCGGATGAGCTGGCCATGCTGGGCTGTGGTATGAGTGTGGGAGAGGTTAACCGACATATCGTGACGAACCTCTCGCCCTTGTAAATGATACAAAGTAAGCCCGTTCTTTCCCGCGCGTCCATCCCCCTTTCCGAAATCGATGAGATCATCCGCGATGCGTACGCAAACGATAGGGCAGATAAAGAGATGATTCCCAAGGCGTTGGGTGTGCAGGGAGTGGGAAATCAGCATGCTTTGTACGACGGAGGTACGCAGCCTGCCGGTGGTGGAGGTGCAGGTCCAGGAAAGGAAAGGAAGGACAGGAGAGGCGGGAGGTTCAAGGGGCGGAAGCAACAGCCGCCGCCGCAGCAGCAGCAACAGCAGTATCCGCAAAAGCAGCAGCAGCAGCAGTATCAGCAGCAGCAGCTGTATCAGCAGCAGCAGCTGTATCAGCAGCAACCACAGCAGCAGCATCAGCGGCCCCAGCAGCAGCAGCATTATCATCAACAGCAGCGGCAGCAGCATAACCAAAACAGAAGTGCCAGCAGCAGCAGCATCGCCCCCGTCAGAATGATGGCAACCGGGGGGAATTTCCGGCCCCACTTGGCGTTGGGATGCCGTGGCCTGCAGGTACCGTTGGGATGACTCCGGTCTCGACTCCTTCGGTACGGGTGAGGCGGTCCCGTCCACGGGTTGGGTACCTACCGAGCCACCACCCGGGACAATGCCTCCTATGCCCTCACCGCACGTAATGACTCCGACAGGCTGGGGTCTCCCACCGAGCAACACGCAGCAGAGGCACAAGGGGGTCTGCTTCCGGTGTGGCAAAACCGGCCACTAAATCGCAGCTTGTCTGGTAGACGCCCCGCAGGTAAACGTCGCGGTCCCGAGTACTGCTGCTCCTCCCCCTCAACAGATTTACTACGGAGGTGGCTGGCAGTAGGAGACGCCCTACGGCGGTGGTGGGTATACCTCAGCCGGAGCTTTCCCGTCAAAACAAGCCTCCTCGAGCGCTTTCCCTTCCCTTGGCCCAGCGATCAACGGTAACTCTGCACCTACGTTCGACCCGCACCTCCTCACCGCGCAGTTTGCGCACGAAGGCAAGAGTAGTTTTAGCGACGATTTGTGTTAGGCTAGTGGGAGGGAAGAGTGGGTAGCGGATTCGGGAGCAACATTTCATGTTTCTGTTGACCCCTTTGGCATAGTGGGCTGTTATCCCCCTCCCCCAGACAAGACTAGTTTGGTCGTCGGTGACATGAGGTCACTGAACGTTGAGTACTTCGGGCATATTCCGATTGTGATGCACAGCCCTCAGTGTGAAGTTCAAGTCAGACTTTTGGACGTAGCATACGTGCCCGGTGTTCGTTTCAACCTGTTTTCACTTCACGCAGTAATGCTGAAATGCCCAGTGACACTAGATTGTCAGGGAGCTCACTTGTTGGATGGGCAATTGTCTTTCATGCGTAGGGACGCGGGTTCGTACGTAGACGCCACGCTGGTTGTAAAGACCCCGATTGTTGCCGCTTTTCTGGCCCCCGGAAAAATGCGGAGGATTGATATTTACAACCTTCACGTTTCCCTTGCTCACTCCCATACTGATACTGTCTGTGAGACGGCACGCCAAATGAGCATTAAGGTTTTTGGTAGTTAGTCTCGTGTGCTGGGTGTTCTGAGGCGAAGGGGGGGAGGATGGCGGTGCCATGAACGACCGAGTGTCGCTCCACCAAGCCTCTGGAACGTCTGTTCGTGGATCTGTCGGGACAGCAGTCGACGTCTGCTGGCGGTGCGCAGTACATGATGATGATCGTCGACGACTACTCGCAACTGGGATGGCCGTATTTCTTGAAGCGGAAGTCCGACATCCCGAAGGTCTTCGCTGCTTTTCTGGCCGACATCAACGCCAAGGGCGTCCCGTCCATCGTGGAGTGCCTTCGTTCGGACAACGGCACCGAGTTCACCAAGGCGGAGTTCGTGGAGTGGCTCAACCATCACGGTATCCGCCGCGAGCACACGCCCGTCGATTCTTCGAAGCATGACGGCGTGGTCGAGCGGCGGATTGAGGTGACGCTGGAGCTCGCAGTGGCGTCCCGCCTGGAGCCCCCCCGCCTGTTCAACGATGCAAGGATGCCGGCGATGCAGCCCCTGTGGGCTGAGTCCTGCGTGTACGCGAGGGACGTCATCAACATGACGGCAAGGGTGAGAGACAAGCCGGAAATGCACTCGTCGTACCGCAAATTCTACGGGAGATAACCGTTTGCGCGGCTGCTCCCATTTTTGAAGCCAGGTTTCCACCACGTCAGGAGGAGCTTGAAGACCGAGCCGAAGGCGGAGGCTTGTTTCTACCTCAACGGCGGCAACCATCACGCAGCTGACTGTAGCAAGATTCTGCTGGCATCTGGCCGGAGGTCGTTCTCCCGCGATATCACTTGGGAGCACCCGAGGAAACCGTTTGTGGGGTTACTGCCTTCGGGGGAGGAGAGCTCCCTGCCGCCGCCGTCGCCGTCACCACCGCCCCCGGGTACGCCGGAGCCTCTTAGAGGCCCTGACGTATGGCCCGTATTACCGTCCCCATCGCCACTGCTGCCGCCGCTACTGCCGTCATCACCACCGCTACCGCCGCCGCCGCCGTCACCGTCGCCACCGCCCCTGCCGTCACCGTCGCCGTCGCTGCCGCCATCATCGTCACCGCCGCCGCCACTGTCACCGTCACCGTCACCGCCACCGCCGTCACCATCGCCGCCGCCGTCGCAGAAGCCACAGCTTTCGCAGCGTGCTGCCCGGGAACTGGGTTCTTATATCCCGGACCCGGAGGATGGCGACGTGATGAGGGGGCGGACTAGGGGGGAGACTGCACGACACCAGGAGAGTGGTGGCGGCGTGCAGGAGGGGCGCATCAGGGAGACTGCACGGCACCAGGAGGGTGGTGGCGGCGTGCAGGATGGTCGAACACTGGGGGAAGCTGGACGACGCCCGGAGGTAGGGGACGTTTTGAGGGTGCGGACAAGAGGGGAGATTGCTCGGAACCGTGAGGCTACGGCGGAAGCTGCTATCGCTGATGGCAGCACGGGAAGGTATAGGCAATGTACTTTTCCACGAAGCCCCACCGCGCGAGAACCCTCCCCTTCCCACGCGCCCGGCAAGCGAGCTTTCGACGCTGAACCCGTATACTGAAGCGTGTGTAGACGAGTATTCGACGATCTGGAGGCAGGCGATGGATAAGAAATATCATGGACTCGCGGACGCGGGGACGTTTGAAGCGACCTAGCAACCATAGGGGCTCAACGTCATCTCGGCGAAGTGGGTGTTCGCCTGGAAGTCCAACCAGCATGGTGATGTGGTACGGGCGAACGCAAGGCTGGTGGCACGGGGTTTCAAGCAGCGTGAGGGTATTGATTTCTTTGAAACTTTTGCTCCGACCCCTGCAGCGTCTTGTTTTCGTTTGTTGGGTGCCGTTGCGTGCGAGTTGGGTCTAGATTTGGGTCATTTTGATGCTGAGCAAGCATTCGTGCAGTCGAGATTGGATGGTGATGTTTTCATGCGACTGCCCCTTGGCTGCGGCGAAATATCCGGTAAGGTAGTCAGGTTGAACCGCAGTCTCTACGGCTTGAAGCAAGCGTCGAGGTCGTGGCACAACCACCTTCTCCCTCACATGAAGAGTCTAGGCTTTGAGCAGAGCCCCGCTGATGCGTCTGTCATGAGGTTGGTCGAGTCGGGCTCTGTCTCCATAGTAACAGTGGTTCACGTGGACGATATTTTTGCTGTAGGGCGCAAGGCTAGGTGCGATCAGTTATGTGAAGATCTGAACAGCCTTGTTCCGATCAACAATCTGGGTGAGTTGCGGTGTCATGCTGGTTGTTGTTTTTCGAGGGATTGGGATGCTGGTATTTCCACGATTTCGCAGCAGGCGTTCGCGAAAAAGGCCGCGGCGAGGTTTGGTGTTAGTTCTGGGAGGAGAATCCGCTTTCGACTGGTGTGAAGCTCGAAGAGTGCGACGAGAATGAACCCGCGGGTGAATGGCCTTTCCGCGAGTTGGTGGGGTGCTTGATGTGGCTAGTGAACGAAACACGACCGGATACTGCGAGCGCGGTGAGGGCGGTAGCGAGGTACACGAATAGGCCGAGGGAAGTACACTGGGAGGCAGCAGTCGGTATTTTAGAGTAATTTATTTCCACCAGTGATTTCGGTATTACGTTTCAGAAAGGTAGCGGGCTTGAACTGGCACGTTTGCGGATGCGGACTACGCCAACAAAGCCACTGACAGGAGGTCAGTTTCAGGTGTGCTGGGGCGTGTATGCTGGTTTTCTAGGACGCAGAAATGCGTTACGCTCTCGACGACTGAGGCTGAGTATGTAGCACTAGCAGACACTATCAAGGAAGCGATGTAATTGCGCTCCGTTTGGAGTTTTATTTTTCCGGGGTTTGGGGAGCGATGCATTACGGTTTTCGAGGATGACGAGGGGGCAAGGCACCTGGCCCAAACCCAAGTGTGCACGTCGTATTCTAAGCACATCGACGTTCGACACCACTTTTTGCGAGAGCTTATTTTCAAGGGGGAGTTTGTTATTACCCATGTAGAGTCGGAAGAGCAGCGTGCAGACTTCTTAACAAAGCCGTTCAACAACGCGGTTTTTCGTTACCAGCGGGATTTTCTGATGAACCTTAGACGCCTTGTTTTCGAGATGTTATATTTCATTTTTTTGAGTTAAGAATATGTTTGATCAATAAGTCGTTTTGTTTCTGGTGATGGATTTCGAGATTTTTTCTTGTGTTTTCCGAGTGGTCGCAACGTCAAATATGTTTCAAGTGGGGAAGTCTATGTGCTATTTCGCGCTACCGTCGCGATCTTTGTATCTATGGCGGGAGTAAGGGATAAGGGGAAACTCTTGTCCGGAGGAACGGGGTTCCTCGCGATCTTTGGCATTAAATGTCTTGACTTGATTTTATTTCGATTGGCATGACCACTCCTGTGCTATTATTCTGATGGATTTTGTGATTTAGGCTTTTGATGAGACTGGAGAGAGACTAGGAAGCGCCTGGGGGCGTGTGCGGTCCATATGAAGATGTTTTCTGACGAGGGAAGGTTTGGATAGTAATTCGGAAATTGAGAGCGAGGTTGGTAGGACTGAAAATACACTGACATATTTTAATCAATTCCGCGGAAAAATGCCGTGTTACCTGTGGCTGAGTCCGAGAAGAATGCCGTATTACCTGGCACTGGATTTCGGTATTTTTTATGTTTGAAACAGAAGGAGGCTATGCATTTGAGCATTTGAATACTGGTTTGAGCATTTGAGTGTTGATTCGAGAATTTGATTTTTGAGTCACAGATTGGATGTTTGAGTTTGTGAATTTCATATGAGTGGGTCATAAAGACGAGATATATCGTCCCAGCGAAGTCGTACGTTGTAATGCTACCGATCTGGGGGGAAATTAAAGTATGGTCCGTGTATAATAGTGAGCAGGGGGGATATTGACTGTGCTCAAGAGACACGACGGATATGTTCCATTTAGTTAGTATTAGGGAGTTCCATATATTGATGTGGGATTATAAGAACGGGAGTTATAGGCGGATAATCTGCGGGAAAAGCGGGAGGTTTATACGGCCTGCAATGTGATACCTGGTAGATAATTACGTGCATGCGTCGCCACCTGCTGTCACTCGACAGCACGGATATATATATAATATACATAAGGAGTTCCGTGTTATTGTCTGGAGTCACCCACGCGTTCCCGTGCCAGCTGCATCTATACCTTTAGAGATCAATCAACAGGTGTTGCTGTTGCTGTTGCCTTACGTAGTCGACCTCTAGCACTAAATCCAAGACGAAAAACGTACTATTAATAATAATGCCATTTGTTTCTGCACTACTGCGCCCACTGCCATTGCTTTTGTGCTGCTGCTGCCGCTGTTGCTGCCGATGTTTTTTACAGCCTGCGTTCGTTTCCCCAACAGTGTCTACCGCCGCTGCTGCTTTTGTGGTTGTTGCCGTCGTTTCTGTGTTCCCGCACGCTAGAACACGACTTGGTGGCGCAGCCCATTGTTGCTTCTGCTACTGCTGCTACTCCTTTCCCTGCTGCTGCTGTAACCCCGCGCGCCTATCGTCCCTTATACTGATTTTACTTGACAAAAAAAGGAGGGGGGGGGAAGTGCTTACTCTATGACCGACGGCGGATCTACAGCAAGCAGTGAGATGTACGCAACACCTCGCGAGGGAGCAAAAAGGGTTCCCCCCAAGACTGGAATACGGCAGAGATGACTTTCAGGGGTTGGTCTACCCCCCCACAATAAACCGTGATGGAACGTCACACATGCCGGATACACAATAGTATCGAACTTTTTTTTTGTTTTTCATTGGGCACCTAGAACCAGTCACTGACCATGATACCAGGTAAACCACAAGAAATAAAATACTCTAAAAAGGTACATTTGCCCTCCAGAGGGCGCTTTTTGGCTATCGAGGGTCGTTTGGGGGAGCCAAATGGCCACGTGTGTGTTGTGGCGATGAGTTAATGTCAGAACAACACCAACATTCTAAAAGCCCAGTCTATAAAGTATATTCCAAAGAGAAGGAGAAAAAACTCCTCGGCACAGACGGAAGCACAGCCCGAAGAAAAAGAAGCGAGACGTCCCGTTTAAAATGAGTTCATTATTTTTGTCCAGCCCGTACGTACTGCTATACGTACATGCAACGCGTCACTGTTGAAGTTTGAGACAAAAAAGGGTGACGTTGACGGAATATTAATCCAAACAACATGCCCAAAACCATCACTTTCGAACTAAGGATAACTTCTATTGTGGTATGTAGCCGGGTTTCACTATACGGTTATATCTGGCAGGCCACTGAACACGCTTGCGACCAAATTCATTTTTACAGTACAGGAAACACAGTTTGTAATTTGTGCTCATACAACGCGTCACTGACGAAGTTTGAGACAACAGGTGCCGACGAACACCACGCAGAGTTGCTTTGGATAGATGACATAAATAGGGAGGGGGGGGGGGGTGCCTGCTCTATGACCGACCTCTACGATCTACAGCAGTGGGTTGTGTCCGATATAGCTTGTCTCAACGAACAGTCTAGCAATTAGTTACGGTTACATACGTTGTGTCACGGAGGTAAAGTTACAGGGATCGTCTCGTGGTATCACTCACGAGCAGTCCCACGGGTATGTACGAGTAGGCACGACCAGGTATGCGAGGAGGTTTAGGTATTCGACTACGAGCGGTTGTTACTAGGCTGTGGAGAGTTGACCCACCTGACCCAATCCGCCTTTCCCGCTGCATTCGTCTACCCCTTTCCGGGCCGACAAAATAAAGATATCTTAAACTATCTTCTGCACACTGCGTGTTGCAGTGCCCCGCTCACAGCCTAGTGTGGCTGTTGGGAGCTTACCCATCCATCGCATATCAGCGCTAATTAAACACGTTAATGACCTATTGTTCGAGCAAGCAGCCTGATCATGCCGAGTGGAACCCCAGTGGACGGGTCGTCCGAAATGGACGACCTGACCAGTCTCTTGAGGCAGCTGGCGGCGGACAGGAGAGAAGACTAAGATCGACGCCAGAGCGACTGAGAGCTGCGACGTCTAGATGATGAGCAATTGAAGACGCAGATATTCGAGGAGATGGATCGGAGGCCTGCTGCGGTTAGTGAGGTTGCGTCTGGTTTTACTGCTGACCCGGTCGGAACCGCTACTAGTGCAGGGGAGGTAAGGTGGGGGTTTGCCGGGTCTTGGCGCGGCAATAGGCCTGCCAAGAAGGGCTACGCGTAGCAGCATAGATGGTCATAAGGCTGGAGTTGGTTCTCGCGAATTTGGGAGTTTGAAGCAGTCGGTTCCTATATTCAGTGGAAAGTCGGAACATTTTCCATTGTGGAAGGAGCACTTCGAGGTGTTTACTTCCATGGTTGGGTGCATGTCGGCGTTCCTCGTAGATCATGATATGATGATAGGCGACGTTACGAAGAACACTCAATATTCTCCTCTCGCAGGGGTTCAGTGAGGAGCATGTTAAGACAGCTAGAGTAGCTTGGACTTGCCTGACAGAGAGCGTTGTGAACCGTGATCTGCTTGGTAGAATGTTCGCAACAAAATCACCTAGTGCTGGCTGGAGAATGCTGTGTGATTGGTTCATGCCCAAGACAATGGCTGAAAAGGTCAAATGGTCGGTAGCGTTCGACTCCGCAGAAATGGAGAAGGGAGATGAGCCCATGAAGTACTTCGGTCGGATAGACAAGATTGTTGGAGTGCTTGAGTCGCTAGGTGTGGTCAACTCGGTAGCAGACGTCAACCGCAAGATCATCATTATCCTCACGTCAGACTGCGAAATAGAGGAACGTACTATCTTGTACCGTGAGGATGTCACTCGAGCAGAGATCGAGAGCATCATCCAACAGCGGTACTTGTGCCTTCCCGCGCTGTAGGATGAGGAACAGCGGTACTTGCGCCTTCCCGCGCTGTAGGATGAGGACGTGGGCCAGGCTCTATTTTCGAATGGAGCTGCTCAAAGTGGTCGTGTAGGTAGGGGCAGGCATAGAAGTAACGGTACTCAAAGAGGTGGAAGTGACACCGCAAGTAAGAACAGTCAGGGCAGCAGAAGCAGTAACCCCCAAGCCCCCACACATAACCCCCCCTCAGCGTTCGAAAAAATGAAAGGAAAATGATTTCGTTGATTGGAACCCGGGCACACGTGGTCCCCGTGCAAGGCTGGCATCCCCCCTGTACCAGAACATATATCAGGCTGAGGTGCGCAAGGCCAGAACAACGGCGGTGAGACTGTTTGTTGTCTTGGTACTAACGATGACTCGTGTAATGAGGAACGTAGCGATTGCATAGGTGATAAGTGGATAGTGGACAGTGGTTCATCCTTTCACGAAACTCATTCAGCTGACATTTTAAGCGATGTAAGACTGTGCGAGGACAAGGTTCAAATCGGTGACAGCCATCTGATCGACGTGGTAGGGTACGGAACGCTAACTGTTGTATTCCCAGGAGATTGACCGTCAAGCTGTTGGATGTGGGGGAGAAAGATTTATGCATTTCTCTTTTCAATGGGCGGTTGAGGTTTGAAGGTGATGGATCCAGTTACTTACTCCGGATCCGCTTATAGGATAAAGCCAAAAGACGGCTA
This sequence comes from Nereocystis luetkeana, assembly GCA_031213475.1. Classification (NCBI taxonomy): domain Eukaryota; class Phaeophyceae; order Laminariales; family Laminariaceae; genus Nereocystis; species Nereocystis luetkeana. The sequence goes on from JARUPZ010000039.1 coordinate 835,538, forward strand.
TGTGCCGTTCTCCCTTGAAACCCCCAACCCTCCTGAGACTTGTGTTGAATATGGTTCCGATTTCCCCCTTTCTTTTCCCGTGCTTGCACCCGGTGGTACCGCGTCTACTGAGACTAGTGTAGGCATAAAGGTTTTCCACTGCGTGCAAGGTCACTCGAATGAACTACTCTTGCGACAGACCGCGAAATCACTCGGTCTAGAACTGGTAGGAAACCTTAAGCCCTGTACGGGATGCTCTATGGCGAAAGGCTACCGAAGGCCTATCCCTAACAGCACTATACCATGCGCGACAGAGAAGTTGGGGAGAGGTTTTCTTGACCACAGCGGACCTAATAGAACACCTTCCCTGACGGGTGCGCGGTATGTCATGCTTGTGAAGGATGACTACTCTCGCCACGCGTGGGTGTATTTTCTGAAGCATGAATCGGATTCAAGAGACGAATTTTGGAAGTTTTTGGCCGACGCGCGCTCCGACGGAGTAACCTCGAAAGTTGAGATAGTCAGGTCTGATAACGGGGGGGGGGGGTTCGTTGGTGAGTTTGGAGAGGTGAGCAAACAGCATAGCATCGAGCAGGAATTCACCAATGCCGATAGCCATAAGAAGATCGGTGTAGTAGAGAGAGTGCTAGGTATCATCCAGAACGCGGGACTCGCCGCGTGCATCCAAGCGCCCATTTTATTTCCTTACATTCAACTGCCGCCGACTAAATCCCTGTTGGCGGAAGCGGTGCACTGGGCTTGTGACGCCCTGAACCACACCGCGACCACTGCAAACCCCGGGAACCGGTCGCCGCACGAAATGTGGTACGGAACTGCCGCACCTGCTTCACCGCACCCGTTCCTTCGCCCAGCGTTCTGTTGCTGGAAACGCCCGTCGAAGTCGCACCCCCAGGCCGAAAGCTGCTTTTACCTCGGACCCGGCATCGCCCACCCAAGTGACTCTTTGCGGATGCTCACGCGGGCGAACAAGGTGGTAGGAACAAGGGACGTGACCTGGGAGGCAACGCTTAGTACAGGAGCGCCGTCACCCCCGCTGGAGGTAAGGCCGGAGCAGGGAGGGACCGTGGGCCTAAAAGAAGCGCCTGAGCCGGGAGGGACGGATGACTATCAATCCGCCCCGACGACTCCACTGCCGGTGTTAAGGAGTGGAATTCCTCACCAACTCCGTGCGGTGTCTCCGATGACGCGATCTGGCGGCGATTTGCAAGCGGAAAGTGAGTAGTTGAACGATTCATCAACGGCCAACAGCGAACCGCCCGAAAGCGACACATCATCTCGAGATGACGACGATGGTTCCTCCTCTGACGATGGAGCTCCGACCCCGACTGCTATCCGGACTGCTGCGCGCCAACTTGGAGCGCACATATCAGGACTGGGTGATGGTGAAGAGATTCGGGAGGGAAGCACAAGAGCGTAGACCAGAGCGCTTAACCGGGAAGCGGCAACAGGGCTGATCAGTATGATGGGACCCCGTCAGGGAGGCCGCATATTCCATGCGCTACTGGCGGCGCAAGACACAGGCGGTGAACCTACTCGGTTGCCGGATTGCCTCCTCAAGGAGGCGGAACCGGAAACGACGTCTTACTCCGCGGCGCGTTCATCAATCCACTCTGGCGTTTGGGTGGAGGCTATGCAAGCGAAATTTGATGGACTAGAGGCCGCTGACACCTTCACTGAGATTTCCGAAGTTCCGGCGGGTAGCAATATTGTGGAATCAAAGTGGCTCTTGAAGTGGAAGGGCGACGAGCATGGCATGATCGATAGAGCTAAGGCGAGATTGGTAGCTAAGGGCTATCGTCAGGTACAGGGAGTTGACTGCTTTGATACGTTTGCCCCTACCGCATCAACCACGTAAAACCGCATCGTTGCCGCAATGGCATGCAAACTTGACTGGTACTTGAGGCACTTGGGCGTTGACCAGGTCTTTTTTCAGTCAGAGTTTGATACCGAAATTAACTTAAGATTATCCCCTGGGTGTGGGCGGTCATCAGTTAAGGTAGTCCGACTCAACAAAGCATATTATGGGCTGAAGCAGAGTGGTCGCTCGTGGTATAAGCTACTGTCGTCAACCTTGTTTGAGTGTGGTTTTATGCAGTGCTTGGTAGACCCGTGCGTCTTTCGACTGATCGTGAATGACGAGGTTGCAGCGATGTTGGTGGTCCACGTGGACGACATCAAGATCGCAGCCACCGATGAAATCACGGATTCAGTGGTGGCGGATCTCAACAAGAGATTCCCTACGAAACATCTTGGCGAGGTTACGTGGTACATGGGTAGCGAGTACAAGAGAGATCGTGATAAAGGGACCTTGGAGATTTCGCAGACAGTTTATTCGAAATGTTGTCGAACGTTTTGGAATCACGAAAACCAGCCCCATCCCCGCTTGTCCGTCATTGGACCTCAGGCACGTGAGTGGTGAGGACCCTTCGGTGGACGCGAGACACCGCGAAATGGTGGGGAGTCCGATGTGCATTGCGAATCAGACGAGGACGGACATCGCCAACGCAGTACGGGCGGTTGCGAGGTTTCACATGTCCCTAAGGAGGTACATGGTTAAGGCGGCTTGGAAAATAATTGAGTACCTGAACGCAACTGCCCACTTGGGTCTGACGTTCAGGAAGGACAGTAAACTAGAGGAAGTGCAGTTGGAATATGACTTGAAGCCGTACGTGGACGCGGACTACGCCCACAAGGCCGACGATAGGCGTTCGGTCTCTGGCGTGGCTGTCTGTTGCGGGGATACACTTGTGTTGTTCTCAAGGACGCAGAAATGCGTCACCCTATCAACGACCGAGGCGGAGTACGTAGCCATGGCCGATGGGGTGAAGGAAGCCCTTTACGTGAGAGGAGTGTTGGTTTTTGTAATGCCCAATCTGGGGTCGCCGAGTATTGGAGTGTTTGAAGACAACAAAGGGGTAAAATACTTGGCCGAGAACCCATTGAGCTCATCCAACAGTAAGCACATCGATGTACGGTACCATTTTTTGCTCGAGTTGGTGGGGACGGGAGACTTGTCGGTTGAGTGTCTCCGGACAGACGACCAGCATGCGGACATTCTCACGAAGGCTATTGGCAAAGAGAGTTTTGAGAAACACCGCTTTTTTCTGTTCTGTTCGGGATACAGTATTTTGTTGTTTGTGGATGGTGCTTGTTTGTGCTATCGAGGCTTGTTAGTTGTTTCAACGCCAGGGAGGGCGTTCGATATAGCTTGTCTCGACGAACAGCATAGCAATAAGTAACGGCCACATACATTGTGTCACGGAGGTAAAGTTACAGGGATCGTCTCGTGGTATCACTCACGAGCAGTCCCACGGGTATGTAGGAGTAGGCACCATGCGATGAGGTTTAGGTATTCGACTACGTGCGGTTGTTACTGGGCTGTGGAGAGTTAACCCACATGACCCACATCTAACACTATATTTTGCACACTGCGTGTTGCAGTGCCTCGCTAACAGCCTAGTGTGGCTGTTGGGAGCTTATCCATTCATCGCATATCAGCGCTAATTGAACAGGTTGCACGCGACGCATCGCGAAGGAAGCAAACTAAAATAGCGATGGTTTGCCAAGTTCACGTGGTTTGTCCCGGGAACGCTACCATACTGCAGTAGTAGCACTATTAAAATAGTGTGAAAATGGTTTTTATGCCCCAACAGAGAAGCGCACGCAATAGTAAAAAAGCAAGCAAAATACGTACTACTGCTATACGTAGTGGGCGGATTTACTATCATCCGGCGGGGTGGTAGCAAAGGAATTGGACGACACGGGTCGCAGTAAAATCCGCATGAGGCAAACATGAAACATTTCAAATACCCCGGGACAGACGAAAGCACAGCCCGAAGAAAAAGAAGCGAAACGTCCCCATAAAAACGAGTTTCATATTATCGTCTCCTATGAAGCCATCAAGAACAATCCCTTTACTTTGGACTGCAGGACCGTTTTGGGGACAGACCACTCCAGAGCCGGTCGCCCCGGTGGTTCAAGTGGTTAACCTCGAATTCTACTTGTTTGAGTCCTGGGTTCGAGCCCCAGGTGGGTCGGACTTTGACTTTATTTGCAAAAATAAAAAAAAGGATTCAATTGTTGAGAGCGCCTTGCAGCGTGGGTAGGCACAATTCGATGCGAGTCGACGAGGGAAGAAAAGGCTGAAATCTTCTCGCGATAAAAATGAAGGCACGTACCGTAGCGGGAAGGGGGGAGAAGAGCCTGCTATGTGCCCCCGGATCTGAGTTATTAGTTGGAAGGAGAGCGAGAAGAAGATGTGCGAAGATAAAAAATGGGATGGGAAAAAAAAAAAAAAAAAAAAATGCACATCGCCCCGGTGGTTCAAGTTTTTAACCTCGAATTTTACTTGTTTGAGTCCTGGGTTCGAGCCCCAGGTGGGTCGGACTTTGACTATATTTCCAAAATAAAAAAAAATAAAAGGATTCAATTGTTGAGAGCGCCTTGCAGCGTGGGTAGGCACAATTCGATGCGAGTCGACGAGGGAAGAAAATGCTGAAATCTTCTCACGATAAAAATGAAGGCAGGTACCGTAGCGGGGAGGGGGAGAAGAGCCTGTTATGTGACCCCTGATCTGAGTTACGAGTTGGAAGTAGAGAGAGAAGAACATGTGCGAAGACAATGAATGGGATGAAGAAAAAAAAAAATATGTCATTAAATGATTTGTTTTTCCACAGAAGAACGGGACTGTGCTACTACCACATGAAATTAAAGTCGTTTTGGTCCCAACACGGGACTGACTGCAGTACCTAAAGGGTTAGTCTACTCCCCCCCTCCAAATTACACGAGAGGCAGCGCAGGAACGTCATACCTGGTACCTATTACGAAGCAGCATGTATATATATACACGACAGCTGCTGCATCAGCACACAGATATTGAGTCGTTGGCATGCTTGAACGAAAGAAACGTGAGCAATAGAATTGAACTGTTGGCATGCTTGAACAGAGAGAACGGGCGAGGGCCATAGAATGTACGGGGAATTTATTATTAATTTACTTCATTCGGGGAGACTAAACCGAGGAAATAACATACACCTATGTTACGTCCACGACAAATACCCAAAATACTCCGTGATAAGAATAGGTTCTCTCCGGCTATCAAAAGCTAGCTTTGCTACGTACTATACTGTAGTTGTAACAACTCTCATTGCTGCTCAGAAGAAAAACCGCTTCTTAACCGTTTGTCGAGATAGATGGTATCCACCTGCTAGGACGGAACACATGCCACGTTTGGCGAATGTAATCAAAGAAAGAAGTTCGAAAAAAAAGCTATTACTTGTCCGTATTTTTGATCAAAACCGTATACACATCGACCACGGACTGCATGGTATTGTTGCGATGAGTTAATGTCAAAACAACGACAATAATATTGTATAGGCCCACAGCCGTCTATAAAATATATTCCAAAGCGAAAGAGAAAACGTGGAGTAATTACTCGTACGGAAATAAACGTACCATTATATGTTTTTCACGACGCATCGAAGGAGGGAGCAAAAGTGGCAAAACCGAACTGCAGTACTAAAAGGGTTAATCTCCCCCGAAAACCAACACGCAGGAGGACACAAAGGCACAACACACACCACGAGTGCCGAATGTAATCGAATGAAGAAATTCGAAATATAAGTTTATATGCGCCCGTATTTTATCAAAACCGTATACTACTGCGAACACGGACTGCTCCTTTTTTCACTGCATACCCGCGAGTCTTCACTCCGACAACACTCCAGATAGCAGGCAGGTTGGTGTGTTCCTTTTTCGTTTTCACGACTACCGTGCGTTTCGTACGGTGCAGGCAGCACTTCAGACAGCATCCGCTGTAGTCAGCAGCCACGAGTTGGTTAGTGGTGGGAACGGGGGTACTCTTCTATCTATGTTATAGTTGAGAGGATATACCCGCGGCCATGTTAGTTCAGTTTTGCACATTGGTTTTATCTTGCGTGCGCTTTTTTCGTCTCGTGTATTTTGAGGCAGCCGAATTTTCGATTTATTTTTCGTTTTTCGGATCTTCCTAGGGCTCCAGCACCTTTGTGTGACCACGGTCTCCTTCGTCAGAGATTTAATGTGAGAACAACTGCCAACAACAACTGCCAACACGGACTGCATCGTATTGTGGCGATGAATTCTGATCTGAACAACAACACGAATATATATTCTAAAGCCCAGTCGATAAAATATATTCCAAAGGGGAAGAAAAAACTTGAAGTATTACTCGTACGGAAATAAAGGTACCAGTATACCAGGTATGTTTCTCACGACGCATCGAAGATGGAAGCAAAAGCGGCAAAACGGAACTGCAGTAGTACTAAAAGGGTTAAACTCCCCCCAAAAATCAAGACGCAGGACACAGAGGCACTACACACACCACGAGTCCTGGCGCTGCTGTACTACAGTAGTATTATAGTAGTAATGCACACAAGGCAATGTTGCTTCTTCTGAGACTGAAGGAAAGTAAGTGGGAAGAAGACGGGAGACACCACTGCTGCTGCATAGATTGTTGCGTACCTGATCAAATAAGACGCCCCGAAAAAAATGAGTTTCATGTTAGGTTCCTCGGATGTTAACCCTTTTATAACCGCAGCCGCAGTCCCGTTTGTTTGAGGACAAACTACACGGGATTTGACTGGTTTGCCCCCAAAACGGGACTGCGGTTCTGAATAGGTTAAGCCAATATCAACCCCATTATTTAGTACTACAGTGGCGTGTTGGGGATAATAAACCACTCTAATGTCATGTGTATTCCCCCAGAACGGGACTGTGCTATTACTACATGAAACTCTAGTAGTCTTTGGCCCAACACGGGATTAACTGCAGTAGTACTGTACCTGAGGGGTAAGTCTACCCCCCCCCCATAATTACGCGAAGGCATCGAAGGAATGTCACACATATTCCGAGGGCATCAATCATGTATTTGTATGCACGACAGCTGCTGCAGCAGCACACATATATTGAATCGTTGGCATGCTTGTACAGAGAGAATGGGCAAGGGTCATAGAATGTTTGGGGGGCGATTTATTTCTTCACTCGGGGAGACGAAATCGAGGAAAGAATATACACATAATATATATACATACCTGGTACACGATAAACACACAAAACACTCCATGATAGGAATAGTTCTTCTCGCCGGCAACCAAAATGAGTCTTTGCTACGTACTGCTGTGTAGTTTGAACAACTGTCACTGCTGCTCAGAAGAAGTATATATGTAACCCTAGTAGATGTTCGATTAAGTGGTTTTGCTACGTACTCTATTAAATAGTTGTCACACTCTCACTGCTGCTCAGAAGAGGTATGTATGCATGAATGTAATCCTACGTACGTACGTGCACGCCGGTGGTTTTGTTGTTGTTGTTGTTCTCACATTAACTCTCTGACGAAGGAGTCCGTGGTCACACAAAGGTGCTGGAGCCCTAGGAAGATCCGAAAAACAAAAAAAAACGAAAATTCGGCTGCCTCAAAATACACGAGACAGAGAAAGCGCACACAAGATAAAACCAATGTGCAAAACTGAACTAACATGGTATATATATTGTTGTTGTTGTTGTTGTTCTCACATTAAATCTCTGACGAAGGAGACCGTGGTCACACAAAGGTGCAGGAGCCCTAGGAAGATCCGAAAAACGAAAAAAATCGAAAATTCGGCTGCCTCAAAATACACGAGACGAAAAAAGCGCACGCAAGATAAAACCAATGTGCAAAACTGAACTAACATGGCCGCGGGTATATCCTCTCAACTATAACATAGATAGAAGAGTACCCCCGTTCCCACCACTAACCAACTCGTGGCTGCTGACTACAGCGGATGCTGTCTGAAGTGCTGCCTGCACCCTACGAAACGCACGGTAGTCGTGAAAACGAAAGAGGAACACACCTGCCTGCCTGCTATCTGGAGTGTTGTCAGAGTGAAGACTCGCGGGTATGCAGTGAAAAAAGGAGCAATCGAACCTTACTACCACACGAATATCAACCATCGCCATCTCTTCCTGGACTGTCTGACGCAATAAAGTTGCAGCACAGTTATGATACCACGTCCCTGATAATTGCGTAGGTTATTCCCCATGAAGGGTATATAACTCGTTAAACTACAAAGACCAATATCCTCTCAACTATAATATAAAAGAGTACCCCCGTTCCCACCACTAACCAACTCGGTGGTATTAATACCTGGTAGTTGCTTATGAACAGCGGTAGGTAGTGAAAATGGAAATCGAAACCTTTGGGATGCGACCCCGACGTTCCCCGCACAACGAACGGTGACAATATGAAAAGCACACGAACTCGGAGACACGTGAGATATGGTTCCACTCCAGAAGTCGCAGGACATCAAAGGAAGCCATACCTGGTATCAATTATTAACAAAACGTTCCTGCATACCAGGTACTCTGTGTACTGCTGCTGTAGCAGCAATATGATACCGGTAGACTATTTGCAATAGCACAGGGAAAAAAAGGATGTGGGGGGGGGGGGGGGGGGATTTTGATTGTATTTCAGTGTGCAAAAAGGCGATTGTTCGATACATACATACATACATACATGTGTGTGTGTGTGTGTGTTCTTCACATTAAACCGTTCTTTCTACCCGTCGACATCCAGCACAACCAGTGTCCGTGCCGATTCTTCCATCCTAGAAGAGATACAAGTTCTGTGGTCACAAAGCTACGCCACAGAGATACTACGTTGCCACGTGTGCAGTGTGAACTGCAGTGGGCAATGCAAAGCCATGTCATCATACTAGATACGACAGGCACGACATACGCAATCTATGAAATAGTGAAACGAAAAGAAACAATCAAAGAGAAAACAAAAACAAGGTAGACAAGTCGAAAAAGAAAAAGAAGAAAAATGAAAGCAAAATCTAAGAGAAACAATCTGTCGTGCCCCCCCCCCCGCAGGCGAGGTGGCCTACACTTGAAAAAGAACGAGCTGGAAAAAAGAAGAAATAACAAAAGACACCACTGCTTGTGAACAGAGTAAGACAAAGAACCAAGGAGAAAGTAACAAGGAAAAATAACATACATACATGCGGTATTTGTGTATTTTTCTTGTTTTTACTTTGCACGATTGAGTCCTCTCCCAAGTTCGCAGTCTCGTTGTCTCTTCGACAACAGGGTTGCTCGTAGTCGATGTCAAGAGGGACTCACTACGTCAAATGCCTGCCTGGCTGACACCGCCAAATCAACCTCACCACCCTACAGCAATATGAACCTTGCGTCTTGCACCTGGAGTCTGACATGCGTTGTCTGCTACTACTAGTGGCTGCTGTAGCGACAAACAGTACACAAAAATAGTAAACTGTAAAGTTGGGCTCGTTTCCAAGTCTGTGCCCGACGCCTTGTGTGAGACATCGATGTGCTTCGGCCCCACGCGAGGCCAGTACCTAGTCCAGATAATAAGCTACCGGTACCTTCGCGGCATCGCGTGATCTGTAGCGCATCGCCCACGACGCTCAGCCTGGACTACTACTGCTGCAGGACGAGGTACCACATATCTCGTGTGGAAAGAACTACGAACATCTACAGTACACACCTACCTGTCGGTGCGATGGTGCTCTGGGTCGTGACGTGTATTGAAATCGCACTCGATGTGGCGGACCAGGCGAACTTTCTTCTGTGGCCAGTATTTCCTCCAGGGCTCCAGCTGCTAAAGCGATACTCAACAACGTGCGTGCGACTGCTTCTTTTCTTGATTTCTCCAAGGCTTATCACAGTGACTGAGAATCGTGGCGGGAAGGGACGGGATAGATTTTTCTTGTTTGGCGGGAGAAATAATGACAACGGGAATGGGACGGGACGGTAGAATGAAGACATAAAAAATTATCGGGACAGGACGGCGGGTGCACAATTTCTCGACGGGACCAGACGGTAAAATTCGACAGGACAGATTTTCACGACATCACGGGACGGTAATTATTTTTTCCTCGGCGGCACGGGACGGTAAATGTTTTTTCCCTCGGCCGGACGGGACGGTTTTTGTTTTTCCTCGGCGGGACGGAACGGTAGACATTTTTTCCCTCGGCGGGACGGGACAGTAAATTTTTTTTATCACGGCGGGGCGGGACGGTATTGTTTTCTTCTTTGACGGGGCAGGGTGGTAATTCTTATCCCTCGGCTGCAAGGTCGGCGCGGTTGTACGCGAAGACTTTGCCGCACTGGTGATTGCGCGAATGGAGCCGGCCCGACGCAGGCGTTGTTCTTCTCGACACGCGGCCCACAAGCTACGACAAGTTCTACAACAACTACACGGGTGATGTTTTTTCAGATTTTTTTCCCACCCTTGCCCCAAGTACTCTTATGTTGTGGTGCCAGCTCCTGGTGGCTGTTCGGATGATTATTGTGCTTGCGCTGGGTTACTGGTGGTTATTGTGGAGGTAGGTGGTGGTGGAGGCGGTGGTGGCGGCGGCGGTGATTCTAGTGCCGCTCGCTGCTGATCGATCGAGCTCTCCCATGAGATAAACACATCCATGGCGTCCGTATCGGTCATACCGAAGATGCTAGGAGACAGCATTTTTACCCCTTGACAGACAGCAAGTTTGCCTTGTGCCTTGACACATACATAAATATTTTGAATGACAAGAAACAACTACTAGGTGTAGTGTGGAACACTCGGCCCTAAATCGTTGACAGCGCACGTTTTGCGTCTCGCTTGATGACAGGTCAGCTGACATCTGTTTGGGCCACACCAGTATATACTTGTGGTGGTGGTGTGTCCGTGAGTTGAGTGTGGTCTCTGTTCTATTCGTGTGCAGTGGCGAGCTTGCGGCTACTAAGTGCTGTGGCATTACTCACGTTCATTTCAACATTTGAATATAGAGTCCAGCCATACAGCAGCTCTGCTGATCATCAACGCCAGCATCGTTTTTTTCGCTAATTAACCCCTTTAGAACCGCAGTCCCGTTTTGGGGACAAACCAGTCAAATTTCAAGTATTTTGTCCCCAAAACGGGAGTGTGGTTCTATAGTAAAGGTGGTGCGGAGCAATTTCATATTTTCTATTTTTCAAGATTAAAGGGATAAAAATACGAAAACACGTCTTCATCAGTCATTATCTGTTACACAGCAGTTGTTGTCGTTGTTGTTCTCACATTAACTCTCTGACGAAGGAGTCCGTGGTCACACAAAGGTGCTGGAGCCCTATTAATAGTGAGTTCGTCGACTGGTTATCAATTCTACACCTGGTAGTAGTTGATACACTCAAATTTCAATTTTGCAAGCTGCGTAATACGCCTGTACAACTATTTACTCTGTTCTATACGTTCGTGTTGAATTTCATTCATAGTAGTATATGGGAGTTGTGTATAATTTTTCAATAACATGCATTAATAGTACCTTGTGAAGCGGGGTATCGGGTATATAGCTGGTAAGGGGCACAGGGATGTCGGTGCTGGGTAGAGCACGCTGTTTGTAGTTCACGAACTTCCCATTATTGATCCTCAAGCGAGTTGAGAGACAGGGGGAGAACTCGAGTGAGCAGTAGGGGGGGCTTCGCCAGGAACACAGCTCAGCCAGATGTCAACCAAAACTAGCCTGTATGCAGATAGGGCTATCGGGACGTTGTCCACAGAAAGATTCCCACCTATTATAACAGAATGTTCCCGACCGGGACGTTGTCATACAGAAGATTACCAGGCTTATAACCTAATGTTCTGCTGGCAAAGGGAATATCTGAACCGCTCCGTAGAATATTCCCTAGGAGTTATGTATAACCATACGAGATTCGTCTGCAGATATATTCCTATGTTTCTACATACAACCATATAGTATTCGTGCACAGGTATGTCTGTTGTCCGCAAAGAGCTATGTGCAACCATGCAACGATCCGCATTCGGGAATATACGTTCACATACAATGGATGTGTTACTCCATCACATTAGCCCTCCCGGAATAGTCGTCGATGTAGATCACTCGTCGAGAAAAGGAGGATGGCCATATAATCCCAACATCGGGAAGAGGGATCGAAGATGCGGCTATTCGACACATAAATGAGGTGATAGAAATACCCCACACCTCGTAGTGAGACTTCGACGCCTCACTCAAGAAGGAATCGACTATCCGGAAGGGTGAACAAATCAAACGCAAAAAAAAACATCCAAGGCGTAAAGGCGCGAAGGAAAACAAAGGCGAAAGACCATACGTTGGCGGGAAGTACGTCGCAAAGCTTGAAAGAGAAAACATAAAATACAATGGAGGTCTCTACGACGTTGGGACTCGAGGCTGACGAGAACGCAGGGCCTAGGGACCAAGACATGGGACCCGGAACGGCCAGCTGGTAAGCACACTAGCACAATTTCGAAAGGGACAGGGTCTTGCGTCCGCAAGAACGTACGCCGAAGAAAACGAGGGCAATAGGAATGCCTCATATAGTACAACGTGAGCAGAAAATGTAGGTCGTAGTGAGGCTAGTCGCGGCAAAACAGGTATGCCGTTAAACGGGGGCCAAAGGACAGCGCCTGGAAACTCCAACAGAAGCAGGGAATCTAAAGCAAGTGTCGTACGCTGAAAACATATCAGGCAGTAGAAAGCACTTGTATATCCGATACGCAGGATAAGAAAAGGAGGAAAGGCACGAAAATAAATCGGGAAAAGCAAGGTAGAAGTACTGTGGCACCACGGTTTGGCGGCTTGCACGAAGAGCAGGCCGGTGGAAATGGTGGCAGAGAATCGCCGAAAAAAAGAAAACGCGATGGCGTCCGTTGTACAATACCACGTTTTTCTAGTGGTAGCTTAACAGAAAGTAGAAAGAAATCACACAATCGCAAACAATCCCAAAGGGACGATACCATGACAGTTCGGCAACCTTCGATTGAAAAGGCAAGCGAGACCGGCAGTGGAAAAAAAAATAACCGAAGACCCACTGAATTAACCGAAGGTACAATACCACGACATTTCGGTTAATGCCGTTCATAAAAGGCGATCGGAACCAGTAGCGGTACAATGAAGACTGCAGACCCGCACCCGCGGAAAGACAATACCACGACAGTTCGGCTGCCTTCGCTAGAGAAAGCGAACGGAACCGGCAGTGGTAGATGAAAAACAGCAAACGAACATACCGGAAAAGACAATACCACGGCAGCTCGGCTGTGTTCGCTAGAGAAAGCGAACGACATTGTCGGGAAATGTTGCGTATCTACTATGATATCGGTACGGTCTCAAGGTACAAAAAAATATACCAGGGAACAAGAAAGAAAACAGGGACTCAAATATTCTAATACCAACAACAAAAAAGCAACAGGAAAAACATGGCCGATGACGGCATACTTTTGCGACATTTGTGCAGTATACCGGCACAAAATGGTTTTCGCGCCGGAACGTTTTGTAGCATTTCTGCAGCATACCGAAGAGAAAAAAAATAGTTGAACCGCACGCCGATACCAAATCAACATTTGCACAGCGTGCCGATACCAAATAATACCGTGCGGGATAGTTTTCACCTGTTTGCGCGGCATGCACTTGAGATTTAAATTTGGATCGTGTCTCGACATGTTCCAACACATTAGTTTCAGCAGCATGCGTGTACATGGACAGGGGCACACAGCGCGCGATCATGCACACAACCCTGATACGTTTTTAGAGCCGTGGAAAATCTACCAAACGAGGAGCATGGTGGTCCTTTTTGCAAAAAAGGTACTGCAAATTCTTTAAACGAGAAGCATGCCGGTCCATTTGGCAAAAAAAGGTACCGCAATCGTTTTAGTTTTAAAGAGCAGCAGTTACTTTAACGGAAACCACACAACAACGAGTTTTCGGAAATTTAAATGAATACCAGGTAAATAATACTCCGTAATATTAATAACCGAGTTTTCAAAACGGGCAGCATGCCAGTCCATTTTACAAAAGGTGCAGCATGCACAATGTGCACGAGGCACCAAACGCAAAACGGGGCGGGAATGTGCCGTCATAGATCTCAGATACATGACACATTTCCGGGTATAAATTGATGCAGGCAGGGCTCAATTGTTCACGCAGCAGTACGAGCACGTGCGTCAAATTGTTGTGTTGTTTCCATACGAACACCAAAACAACAAGGGTGTCAACGACGGGAGCAGGCACCGTACTATTAATATTAATAATGCTCGTGCACGAGTATAGTACCTACCTTACAAGTATTATAGAACTATATACTTAGATCACAACCCCTGAGCGTGCTCGGTTGTTGCATCCCTGGCCTCTCAGAGCTCCCATTTCCAAACCGCCTCCTTTCATTACTTGCCTGACCTTTCCAGCAGTTCTTTATTTTCTCGGTCCTTTCTTCCTTTTTTCTTCTTTCGTTTCGTGTGCGTGCGTGTTCTCCGAGCACGGCATCGCGGGAGGACCCGGCACCGACGCGGGTGTCAGCGGGTGCTGGCGGGCTAGAGGGGGGGTTGCAAGGAGCGCGGTCGCCACTTTCGTGCCTAGGCATCGCGTGTGCCTCGAGACACGAGGGATGCATGAACGGGCTTTGTCTGGCTTCGATTGATGATTGTTGATAAGAGTATGTACGAGTTAATAATATGAAGGTCGTTCGGGAGGGCAAGATACTATTCAAGCGGTGCCTATTTTTGCGACCACGCTAAAGTTGAAAGAAGGAGGTGTGCAGTTTGAACACCAACGTTATCGAGCTGGCGAACGACGGCCACGGTGAGCACCGGGCTTCACGCGAGGCGGGCGACGGGGCTGATTGTTCCAGAGAGTGATAAAAGGTTTACCCGGACCGAATCGGTAGCGAGGTGGTCGCGAGAGGGGCGGGCGGCGTACTAAGCTGAATAAAAAACTCTTCTGTGCGATTTGTTTCTTTTCTTCTTTTCGACCGGGCTGCGGGTGTAAGGTGTTCCAGTCAGGCAGAAAAATACCATATTACACGAGAGGGGACGGGGATTTTTTTCCTTTCCGAGTTTTCGGCTTCATTTTCATTGTTTTTGCTGCTGTACCGTGCTGTGCTTTCGCTTTCTTCGTACACACAGTACACACATAGAGCATATCGAAAGAAGATAATAAGTACAGACAGTAGTACCCTACCTGGGGTATGTACGTACGTACGACATCCGCGACGCGAAGCGTATATATATATGTGGCATCAAGCTGACGTCGGAGCTGTTTTTTCCTGAAGCATGGCGGCGGGACTCTTGGCATTATCAGGTCGCCGGTTTGCAATTACGACCCTTGAAAAAACTAAACTCAATCGTTGGCCTCTGTTCGCTTCGAATAATTTGATGTACTGTTTTCCTTCCTGAGCAAGCGTAGCGGGCGGCGTATTCCGCCCGCGGAGCGAAGAGCCTTGTAGTGTGTATCATGCCGAGGCACGACACATGATGCAATCATTCACGTTGCAGTATAACTGCGGTATGTATGTACTTGATATCCCCTGCAATCAAGCAAAAAATGTTTTCACAAACGAGAGAGAAAGAAAGAGGTGCGTACCACTGACTCTGACTACTCGTACTATACTACTAACACTAGGAGATACTTAAAGCTCTTATCTTGCTACTACTACTGTACAACGTAGGCCTTTCTTGGATCATTGTCAGAAATCGACTTTGTCGGGGGGGCGATCGCACCGGCGCAAGCGGAAAGAGAGTGGGGCTACGAGCGCATAACTGCGGTTCGTGGAGGCTACTGCTGTTACGAGGCTAGGAAGCTGCTGCGGGTGCAGCCCAAAAAATGGTACAGGTAAAACAATAATTGACTCGGAACAAAAAAATACATAAAAAGCCTATTTATCATGATGATGCTCACAGGGCAGAGGAAGCTTGTTTTAAGCAGGTGCGACTAGCTCAGCGATGACCCGTCTTGCTGACGTCGCCAAATGTGAAGCGGGGTACCTGGTATATAGCTGGTAAGGGGCACAGGGATGTCGGTGCTGGGTAGAGCACGCTGCTTGTGGTTCACGAACTTATTATTATTGCCCCTCAAGTGAGTTGAGAGACAGGGTGGAACTCGAGCGAGCAGTAGGGGGGGCTTCGCCAGGAACACAGCTCAGCCCAGATGTCAACCAAAACTATTAATAATAGCCTGTATGCAGATACGGCTATCGGGACGTTGTCCACCGGAAGATTCCCAACTATAACAGAATGTTCCCGACCGGGACGTTGTCATACGGAAGACTCCCGGGCAATTAACCTAATATTTTGCTGGCAAAGGGGATGTCTAAACTGCTTCGTAGAA
Organism: Nereocystis luetkeana; assembly: GCA_031213475.1. Lineage (NCBI taxonomy): Eukaryota > Phaeophyceae > Laminariales > Laminariaceae > Nereocystis > Nereocystis luetkeana. Next base: position 851,671 of record JARUPZ010000039.1, read on the forward strand.
TATTCCCTAGGAGTTACAAGGCGCTTTGCTCCGCGGGCGGCCTACGCCGCCGGCTACGCTCGCTCAGGAAGGAAAAAAAGTACATCAAATTGCGAAGTGACCGAGGTCCACGATTGAGTTTAGTTCGTAATTGCAACCCGGCGACATGATAATGCCCAGAGTCCCACCGCCATGCTTCAGGAAAAAGCAGTTCCGACCCCGCCTCGGACGCCACATACGCTTATACGCTTCGCGTGGCGGATGTCGTACGTACGTACATACCCCAGGTAGGATACTCCTGTCAGTATTTATTTTCTTCTTTCGATATGATCTTATGTCTGTATTCCTATGTACAAAGAAGGCGAAAGCACAGCACGGCACAGCAGCAAAAACAATGAAAATGAAACGGAAAAGTCGGAAAGGAAAACATATCACCGTCCCCTCTCGAGTAATAATTTTCTGCCTGATTGGAACACCTTTCACCCGGTCAAAAAAAAGATGGAAAAATATCACACAGAAGAGCTTCTCTCTCAGCCTCGTACGCCGCCCGCCCCTCTCGCCACCACCTCGCTACCGATTCGGTCTTGGTAAAGCTTTTGTCACTCTCTGCCACAACCAGCCCCGTCGCCCGCCTCGCGTAAAGCCCGGTGCTCACCGTGGCCGTCGTTCGCTAGCTGGATAACGTTGGTGTTCAAACTGCACAGCTCCCTCATTCAAAATCAGCGTGGTCGCAAAAATATGCACCGCTTGAATATTATCTTGCCGTCCCGAACGACCCTGATAACTCGTACATACACTATCAAAAGTCATAAATTGAGTGGCAGACAAAGCCCGTTCATGCATCCTTCGTGTCTCGAGGCACACGCGACGCCTAGGCACGAAAGCGGCGACCGCGCTCCTTCCAAACCCCCCTCTGCCCGCCAGCACCCGCTGACACCCGCGAGGGTGCCGGGCTCTCCCGCGGTTCCGTACTCGGAGTAAACGCACGCACACGAAACGAAAGAAGAAAAAGAAAGAAATGATAGAGAGCGCCAAGAGAGATGGAGAAAACAAAGAACTGCTGGAAAGGTCTGGCAGATAAAAAAAGGAGGCGGTTTGGAAGTGGGAGCTCTGAGAGGCCAGGGATGCACCAACCGAGCACGCTCAGGGGTCGTGATCTAAGTATTTAGTTTTAAGTACAACCATACGAGATTCGTCTGCAGATATATTCCTATGTTTCTACATACAACCCATATAGTATTCGTGTACTGTAAAATACAGGTATGTCTGTTATCTGCAAAGAGCTATGTATGTGCAACCATGCAACGATCCCCATACGGGAAAATACGTTCCTATACAATGGATGTGTTACTCCATCACGACCTCGTAGTTATATACCAGTAGTAGGAATTACTCCCAAAAACATTCTTAGAACAACTTGATTATATTTCACTAATTTCGTGATTCGTGGTGGGAATCGATTGGAACAAACCACCACGAATTACTGTATCTCGCAGGAGAAAAGGCACATTGTTTTTCTCACATTAAGTAATAATACAATGCGGTCCGTGGTCGCAAAACAGGCTCCAATAACTCTGGAGTGGAAGAAATACTTCGGTAGTAAAACAGAGGCAAAAAACAAAAAAAAACATGTGTTATGTCCGCCGGAGGCCATAATTTCGCGGGAGAGATTTTATCGGCGGGACGGGACGGTCATTTGTCAGTGTCACGGCGGGACGGGACGGTATTTGTTCGGTGTCACGGCGGGGCGGGACGGTAATTTTCATGGTCACGGCGGGGCGGGACGGTAAGTGTTCGATGTCACGGCGGGACGGGACAGTAATTTTCAACGGGGGAGATTTTATCGGCGGGACGTGACGGTAGTTTCCAACAGGAGAGATTTTATCGGCGGGACGGGACGGTATGTGACGACAGTCAGGGAATTTGTCGGCGGGACGGGGCGGGACGGGGCGGCGGGACCATTTTGCGACGGTTTTACCGTCCCGTCCCGCCGTTGTTACCACCGTTACCGTCCCGTTGAAATGCCGTCACAAGCCTTGGACTTATCCGATCTGCTCAACCAACCGCCCCCTTCAGCAAGCGTCCCGACAAGGATTATGGAAAACTTACCAAACTATTCCCTATGGCCGTAATTACAATTTTAGGCTAATCTACTTATCAGCTTTCAATTGTAGGTAATAGTTCCGGACATATAGATTAGTATCCTTTTTGTCTGGCATGGGGTAGCAAATAGCTACCTGGTATTAAATAGTAGCAAACGACAACGACATGCTTGCTCTTGTACGATGCCCCGCAGTAAGCATCGCTGCACGTGTAGATTGCCATTCTGCCAGGCCAGCGGTGGACAAGCTACTGTGAGAGTGCCAGAAAGCAAACGAGAAAAATGGCTAACCGGGCTTGGACTAGATGGTGAGGCATGCAGTACGAAGGATCCCAGGATGTCTTTGGCACGCTTCACCGCGGACAACCTTGTCGGCAGCATTGAAGGGTCTGGGATATGCGCTAGTGTTGTAGTGCGACCCGGACCCGATGCAAGCCCTTCGGTGAGTAACTCACAAATGGAGGACGATGCCAAAGCGGCGTTTGTACGTTTGCTGCGAGCCCAGGCCGAGAGCATATGTCTTTCCGCAAAATTGTTCGAGGCACATGGCATGAGACGGGAGCTTGACGTCAAATGTTACCATCTTCAGGTAATAGTTGAGGAGTTTGGGGAAGGGCACGCGCTGAGACCACAAAGGAGGAGGGGGTGCAGTCTCCTGCAAGGAATGCAGTTGACTTCACCATCCTGGACGGATTGTCCGACTTCACAGCAAAGAGTCTCTGTGGGCTCAAAAGCTTACGCTCTCTCGAGGTGAGCGTACACGACTCATCTATTCATCCATCATCACTATCATACCCACAGGTGTAGGCTGTCCTTTTTACCCGTCGATATCCGACACACAGGGCCCGTCAAGTTTGAGTACAAGTATCATACCAGGTATTTACATCAACATTCTGTATCGGAAGTAGAACTTGTAATGCCAGGCCTTCGTTGTACACACTGAGTACGACAAACACAACTAAACACACCAGCAACCAAGTAAATGTAAGGCCTACCTGATACCATCAACAATAGGATGTCATATACAATGGTCGAGCACGTACCAGACACGACTACACACGCACGATGTACGAGGCACGAGGTGTGACAACAAAATGTCGAACGTACACGAGATAATTTTGTCGTTGTAACACCGGACCCAAGTTCAAATTATTATTTTCCGGCGCGGCCGCTTCTTTTCCGCTTTTTCGAACCATACGGTGCAGTTCAGTGCGGTGCCATTGTATGCGGTGCGGTCCGTCGCGGCGGTGTACTGCTGTGCGATGAGCGCGAAACTGTGCTCTTTTCGTTTGCTGTGTCTACTACGGTTCGATGTGATTCGATGTGGTTCATTAGAAGCTACCGCCATCTTTAACGTACCGTATCTGCGCCGTAGTAAAAAAACAAACTTTGTATACCCTAGTCCAACGGATCGGTTCGTTGTGGATCGTCGGAGTTGGAATTGTACGGTGCTGTCGAGTGCGTTTAATCATTTGTGCATTTCTTACGGCGCGGTGCGGCGTGAATACCTTCGTGTAAAGTAAACGATGCCAGTGAGGTACGGCGGTGTGGGTCGTTAATACAGCAGCCAACCGTAAAGTTTGCGCTGTGAAAATCGTTGGCATATACCTATTTAATAGCATCAAGGTAGAGTAGTATGTACGATTAGTACCGGTAACATACTATAGAATCAGACTATGAATCAGGGAAGTAATTGCGACAATGTATGTGCGTGTTGGTCCAACACATGCTGTATTCAACCACGCGTTGGGATGCCAACCTATTCAGTACAGATGTCACATGACATGACGTTTTGGAAAGCCTGCGACGAACAATTGGTTACGGTTAGGGCAGAGATTGATCAGAAACTGTCGCATTTTCCTGTTAGGCACACCTTCCGTTGCATTCCTTACTTCTGAATCGACCCTCTTTTATATTCGGCGGCATTTTACTGATTGATCCACCTTCCCTTGTGTTGGTGCGACAAAAGCGTTTGTGTTTGTGCGCCAAAAGCGGTTGTACGCGTTTGTCAACCACGGGGGGGGCACGGAAAACCGCGTTTTCTATCGCGGGGCCCACACAAGTTTTGGGGGCGTCAATGTTAATGGAACTAGGCCACAACAACGCAAGAAAAAACTTGGGGGGTTAAAAGGCCTCTTTATGACCCTCTTCGTGTTGCGGACGGCGTCGTCGTTACGGGATACGTCGACACTATTCGGTGTAAGCGAGTCGACTAGAGGAAGGGCATTTTCAACCTGGATATATTTCCTGCATGGGGCCCTTCGACTTATGGTGTGTCTACCGCTTCTGCACGAAGTTGAGGCCACCGCCCCCCCCCGAATTTCCGTGACAAGGGCCTTTCCAAAGTGGCCATAATCCTAGATGCCACAGAGACCTCTGTAGGCAAAGTGTGGCAGACCGGCGCCGCTTGGGCAACAGGGCCAAACTATACAAGGGGGAGTCAACCTGTAAAGTATTGATTGGCATTACGCCAGGGGGGTCCATCTGTTTTATATCGAAAGCGTTCGCCGGGCGCGTCAGTGAGGAGAACTTGGTGAAAGTGTCTGGGCTCGTGTACAGGTTGATTGAGATGGGGCTACCTGGTAGGGGCATGCATGTAATGGCAGACCGAGGTTTTAACACCATAGCACCGTTGTTGTTGGAGAACAACATCCACTACGTCGCACCCCCCAGTGAGCGCAAGGACGAGGAACAGTTCAGGAAGGACGACGCGGCTGTAACTCGAGATGTTGCAAACCTACGCATTCACGTAGAACGCGCGATCGGGGCAACGAAGCAGTGGACAATCTTTGAAAAGAAGTTCGACTCTCAGCGGTTTGACCTTATAAGTCCATGCTACGAAATTTGCGGAAGCCTTGTAAACATGGCGCATCAGCCTTTCGTGAGAACATCATAACCGAGTGTACATGGGGTTGGGTTCTGACTGTTTATACGTGCATGAATCAATGACGCTTGGTTGACGCTGAGGTCTCTGCGGGGCGCCGCAATGTGGTGGTGATTGAGATGTCTACTCGTACCTTGACGTGTGAGCCTGCTGTAGAAATGTTTAGGCTATAAACCGGCTTCTACCGTACGTCATCCCATCGCTCGCGGCCTTCCTCCCCCCCCTCCCCCCCCTCCCTACATATACGCGGAATCACTGGCGAAAAAGGGGCACTAAGAATGGGCACCGCAGCCAGACTTTGCGAGCGGTGAGGGCCTCTTTTGTGGCGCCCTTGTCGTGTTAGTTGATCACGCTTCCTGTTTTTGTCAACCGTAGCGGGCGGTGCTCTACTCGGGTGGTATGGAGCGTGTGTCAACCCCCGCACCTCCTCTATAATTTAATGGTTGTAGGCTGTTGTGTGACTATGTAGTAAGGTAGAGTTCGGGTGAGAGTGTGACACGCTTTTTGTGTGTATGGTCAGAGGTTCGTTTCGTACGACGTATGTAGCAGTTTCTTTAGATGCTACTGTAGTTGGGCTGCCACACTTCGTGGTGACGTCCTAGTCCTGGTTTGTGTATTACCTGGTCATCAGTATGCTAGACCATGAACATGGTGGAGACCCCTAACTCCAGTTGATGTACCTGCCACTCACCAATACTATACAGCACGTATTTCTTCTTTCGATAGGGTGCAATCAGTTGTAAATGCGGCAATGTGTATCTCAATTGATTGGTCGCATATCCTGGGCTTGTTATTTTTTCTTTGGAGGAACACAGAGCACGATAATACAGTGCCCCAACGTGTAGGAATGACATGTGTGAAGCACACCCTGCGTTTGCTCCGGAAACCACTCGATTGCCCTTTGGAGGTGTGAAGGTGGCCGGGGCGGTTGCGCTGTTCATCAGTTCCAAGAGGGGTCTGTACTCCCTGCCAATGTTCGTAATATGAGTGACGTATGATAGCGCCCCACTGCTAAATATGAACGGAAGGTTGGAAGAACCCCCCCGGTTTTCAGAAGAACTTGAAACGTTACCCACGTCTTCTGTGAGGGCCTGTGAGGGCCTGCCAACCCGTGAACTGCGGCGTTGTTATGTTTAGAAGAAGTTGGCCGTAAAAGTTGGCAATTAGTTTGGGGGTTTAGCGTAACTTGGGGCGGAAATTCAAAATTCACTCGCGAATAGAAACAAACACACCCTACTCCGCTCGTCGACGGGGCCCCACATAAGTTGTGTACAACATTTCAAGAACAGTTTCTTAAAGACGGCGTGGCCGTTGTGATTTTTGCACGTCGAAAAAGATCTCTTGCGCTTGTTACCTTGTGATTCCCAGTTCAAGGGTCCAAGTTTTGAAGTTAAGTGTCCGTATCGCTTCGAATGCTTGCGAGCATCTTTTAACAATAAATCGAATAAAATGTCGTCTTCCCTCCGAGACGCCCGGCGGCGGTACCGCCCGTAAACCAGGCCCGTTGATTGTCGGGGCACACCATCGCCGCTAGCGCCCGCACTAGGGCCTACAAATAAACTGTCTTATGTTCCCCTTTGTTTTTTTGTGGCGGTCAGCGTTACACCAAACATGTGTCACCCAATTGGGTATTATAAGCGTCATTCGTTAATGTCACTTTTTTGGTCTGCGACGTAGAACCAGCTCGTTGTCTTGATGAAGCTAGGCCAAACCAGCAAAAAAAACATGTTTATGTACATGTTGCCGAATAATTTTGAACATCTGCTTCGTTGATCGCACCCACTGCTGCGACAATCCCAAGCAACTCAACGCGAAGAATTTTTCATCGGTGCAAATGTCAACCTGCTCTCTGCGTAACAGCCCACCGTTCAGTTTATAAAGCTACGTTACTGTTTTGATCGACGAGGCCGTGTCATGTGTAAGTTTTCACATGATATGTTTCCCCCGAAATCTAGGCCGTGATAATCAAACAAGCTACACGATGGGAAAATACCCGTGACAATACATCGCGTGCATCGTAGTCGTCCCGAGAAAAACGGCACTACGTCCATAGTGCTCTGCCACCCCTTATCATTTAGAGTGTAAAATATTTCGACCATTACCGTGTGTATATCATGTAATTCGACGTCCCTGGCTAGACGCACCTCCTGTTGCGACAGCCCCAGCGACACCAAACGCTGAACGTGAACGCTGAAATTATCACGTTCATGTGTACATGTGTACAGCATGCAAGATGCTCGCTAGTTTGGTTGATATTGATGATTTCTTTTGTTGAACTTGTTTCCCCTTGTGTATATCCGTCGGTCACCAACATATTTACCAAAATAAGCAGTACACACGTAGTATTGGTTCACATTCCTGTTTTTCGCGCTCACTACAACAACGGAGCGCCATTAGGTTGCCGTGGCAGACCATCTCCATTGCAACGACATAGGACTACACCAGGGACCCAACCACGTCATACTACTACTGCAAGTACCCCCCCCGAATGAGTACAGGAAATATTAAGACGAACACAACTGGCAACTTAAACCACTACAAAAATACGACGCTCTCAGCGCGCAGGCCGAGTCGGGAGCGGACTACGTTCATGTTCACGACACTATGATGACTGGGATATGCCCGTTAAATGGTCCAAGAGCAAAACGATCCGGAATCGACCAGACCCAAGAGGAGTTATAACACGAGAGGGTGGGGGGAGCGCGGGCAGAGACAAGGACGTGACCTAAAAACAACAGTAATCCAATCTGCTTCTGGGCCACGGGCGTCACCACGAAATTCTGGACAAGAGGGAAAAAACAAAATTGCGAGGGTAGTACAGTAGGTTATCAGTACGTAAGCGCCGACAGGAAGGAACTGAACTGATTGCAAGCGTTGTATCTTTTTATTCTTTTAGTTTTCATGTACTCTCGCTGAAAATTCTGCTGTAGGTGGACGAGAACACAGCTCAGTAAGAAAAACAAGAAACAACTACGGCTTCTTGGGATTCACGCGACGCCATGATCTTGTCGGCGTACTATATACACAAGCGTCACCTACCCCAAGACTTGTCGGGCTTTAACGTACTATACGCATACCCTAGTAAAAACAGTCTACAAATTATCTCCTTCGGCCGTCGTTGGTAACCACTCATTCCTCTCCCCGTCGACAAAAGCCTCCAAGGTTTCCACCTGCAATTGGTCGATAGTTGCGCCCCCATCAAAGGTCTTTTTGGCGGCAGGCCACATGCCGCGGTCGGCATGCGAGTTGTACAACTAAGCGCGATCCGTCGCCACAAACCCCTGGGTCAGAACGGGCTCGTATGGACCCCCCACGAACTGGTGTTTTTTCGGGTCCCTCAACGACCTCATGCTCGTTTTATTTTCGGGTCCTTCAACGACCTCATGCTCTTGACGATTTCCTCCATCGGCGCGCCGTGCATGAGGCTGTTCCCCTCATCACGCCCTGCCCCACAGTGATTCAGAACCCACTGGCAAAGCAACGCTATTTGGCGACAACGGGTTCCACTGACTAAGCTCCACCTCGGTCAGCTGCAGTAACCGCGCCAGTTGCAATAGCTGGCACACGTGGTGGCATCCCCCCCCCTCCGATCCCGACTGGCCTTGACAAGAAGCCGGAACCAACCTTGTGGCCACGTAGCGAGACGTGGCGACCTCTTCACCTTCCCCTTCACCATCGGTGTTATCGATCTCCTATACCCTCTCCACGTGCAAGACAGCCATGACTTCGTACTGCACGGTTCTCATGGACCCACTTGCCCTGTGATTACTTTGTTATCAGCAGAAACAGAAATGATGAAAACATGTACCTGGTACACGTCTACTAGCCTATAAATAAAGTCGGACGTGTTATTATATTTTAAAGTTATAACACCATGTGTATGCAATCGATGTTGTTCATGGGCACAAGAACTGATGCTGGAAGCATGGAAGCACACACTGTTTCTTGAATATAGGAATGTATGGGCACCTCGGTGGAGCCGTCATCCCTTTGCAGGGCCCCCCGTAAATATATTATTCCGCACGTGAACTGGGCGAAATTGTCGACAGTAGAGGTACTGATAGTCGCTACAAGAAAACAATATGGGATGTAGGGGGCAGTCACACAGGCATAGAAACATATCTCGAATGGTCTTCACACTATAGCTTCGCGAATCGCTATTCTATTGGCGTGGCGCCATCTCACATGAATCGCAACCACAGCTGACCGCCATTGGCGCCGCACGGAACACCGTTCAGTCCACTAAGAGCCCCAAAATCCAGCACTCGTTGCAATCTCCGGTAGAGCACACGACCTGTCGATCCTTTGAGCGAACCTTCATCTGTGAGCCATTTGATGATGATGTTGTCGCCAAACTCCGGCAGCTTCCCCCAACGCGTTTCCCACTCGTGCTGCACAGCTTCCGGGTCAGGAAACCTTTGTGGTTGCTGGATCGATAAACTTGAAAGCATCGGGTGGCGAGAGGCAATAGGGCGGTTCTCGAGGCCAGCTTCTCGCACCACTTCAAAGGAAGTCTTCGCGAGGGTCACGAGTTGAGCTTTAAGGAACTTGCTCACGCCCGCTATCTCCAAGCACCTGAACGCCTGAGTTTCGAGACAGGCAGTTAAGAATATAATCCTTTCACGCCCGCCATCTCCAAGCACCTGAACGCCTGAGTTTCGAGACAGGCAGTTAAGAATAAAATCTTTGTCGACGATGTTGAGGGTTACTTGAATGTACGAAAAAAATACCTTTATGGATCGCACCACAGCAGCGCCAAAAAGGGAACTCCGAATGTATGACCATGATTTCTTCGTCCCTGAGAACAAGCGAGTGCACTCGTCTCGCGGTGTTTTTTTTCTAAACACGCAAAAACATGGAATTTCCCGGGATATGGAATTATTATTATGTTATCAATTTTGCTCGGCAGAGTTCTTCAGTTTATTTTCCTTATACTATTTTAGAACAACAATACACATTGTCGGATGGCAAACACAACAAAAAAACAGAACCCATCTGACACCCGACCGCACGATGTTATATCCAACGCTTTTGTCTGTGAGGTACTCTAGTTTACGAAATTTAAGCCGATGAACGAGCTGGTTCTGCCGTACTACGAGGCTGTGAAGACTCAAAGAGGGTACGGAAGCTCAGATCTCGCAAAACTTAACCCCAACAATGCGTTTTAGGTGCTCGTTCGTCATACACTGAAAAAGGGCGTACGAAACTACAGTGGTTATGTCCGTCCAAATATGCAACATGAGCACATCCCAAAAGCACACCACGCAGACGGCCCGCATGCAGATCGTCATGTAAAATTGTAATATATTTCTACAGTACGTAAACCGCGTCGTTACATTCAGATAGAAGTTTTCGGAGGGCTTCAATCGTCCAGGTTGAGTAGTCCACATCGGGGTCAGGGAGGCTCCCAAACCCGCCGGTTCGCCTATAGTTGGTTCCGGTAGCGCCTCCGAGGGGGGCCGCCCGTTTTGCCCCCCATGTCGCTTTTCCTCCGGGGCCAGGGCACGACAGCCGACCCCACAAGCCCTCCGTGCCCACGCTGACCGACTCACTCCATGGCGTTCGTGTGTTAGGACAGATTCGCTAATATGATATCAGTCCCGCCTCCATGGGTGACGCGAGTGTCCCTGCGTGAGTACAGGACGAGGATCACAGGAGGATCGTGCAAATATAGTGAGTCCACCGCACGTGTGATTTAGGGAAGTCTGATGTTGCCGGGATGTGTTCCGGCATAAGTCGAATGCCTGGAATATAAAAGGACAGCAGTCTACGATGAATACGGTACGTGCATATATTCCACGGTACCTGTCATGTATAAGTGCCATAAAACAAGACATTCGGGCCGCCGCCCGCCATCATCCGGAGTATAAGCTGGGGTGTACAACAGTACCTGGTACATCATGGGGCCTGACCCGATAGATCTGAAGTATTCTCTAACGCCTGACAAGGGGCGGGTGATGATGCCTCATCCCACGGCATCCAGCTGAAACAATGCAGTACCATGTAGGTTATCGAAGGCGTATATGTCCCGACTGGGCCAGGGGCGATGCGTGTCTGTTCAGATATAAGGTACTACCTGGAGGTGTCAGCATCTGAACGTACCGGAGAACACACCCAATTGGACACAAAATGAGGTGTCTATTCGCTAGTACTGGTACTCTGTGCATGAACAAACCATAACCGTACGCACCTGTGTTCACTGTGACGTCAGCAGACGACTCTACCCCGGACTGGTGTCGGTGTTTTCCCGTCCGAGGATCCCACACGATAGGATGGCGGAACATGTCTATCGAGGTCTCCAACTGTCGTAATACCACCCCCAGTTCCAGTGATGCGGTCGACTCCACCAGCGCCTGGGCAAGTCCGACGGTGTCGCGTGTTGTCCCTTCAGGGATCGCGATGTCCATGGCGCGCATGGGCCCGACGTCCTCGAATTTGGTGTAGTCGTTCCCAGCTACACCAGCGTAATTCCGCAGCCTGGCCATCACGGCTCTGCCGTCGCTCAACCACGTCCCCACAACGTTATCCCGGTTCTGCACACCATGCAACTGCCGCAAAAAGCCACGCCCAGTACAGGAATAAGCGAAGGCGTTCGCCTGCGGGTGTAAGATGTTCGCCTGCTTAATGCATTGCCCGAATATGCCCCCAGGCTTTTGCTTCACATCCCAGAGTAAATATCGCACACCCAGCACAACCAGATCTGAATCGTCAGCGCGCACAGAGCACCTTTGCCCCAGTTTTGCGAATATGTCTTCCATGACTTTGAGTTGAGGGTCCGCTTCGTAGGGTGCTGTAATGCAGTCCACCTCAAGCGAATGCTTGAGCAGCTTTGACACTTTCGCAACTGTAACAGAAGAAGTGAACTCGACCGCCAGCTTGGCGTGCCTTTCCAACTGGCGTTGATCGATCGGTGACTGTGCTTGCAGAGACCTACATACGTCGAGAGCTTTCGCTCGGGCCCCTGATCGAGAGCTTGATGTACGTGCCTTACTTGGGGGCGTGGCACCATCGAAGACAACCACAATGTGCCAGCCAGCTTCCATCAATGCCATCATTTCCGACTGCATGCCCGACACCAACGCTCTCACATTGTCCTTGAGCGCAAACTACACCGCTACTGCTGCGTTCGATGCTGATCGATGCATGCGAAAGTGCCGCGTAGTAGACAATGGTGCCCACGCCATCGTTAAGGTCAACACGGTCAGACGCGATCGGCTTGAGCCGTCCTAAAAGCCCACTCACACCCATCGCACATCGCCCTTGAAGCGTGTGTGTCGTCACTTCTGCTGTTTTGTTTCCCAGATTCAAAAGAGGACCACCTGTAGCTTCGGCAGCATAGGCCCAACCTATAGCCTACAATACGGCAGCCAATCAAAGGTCGCATCGATTTTTGTTTAATGAAAAGGGTAGGTTTGTCCGTAGACGAGGTAACGGCCTCCGCAAACGAAGTAACGGACAAAGCAGGGTTTATTGGTAGAGAGAATGTGGCATGTCCGTATCGGGAACTGGGATAGAGCAAGTTTGGTTGGAAGGGAAGGCCTCGCACGCAGTCCTTCGAAGCAAAGCACCGAGCGTAGGTCAGCATCCCCACGCCGGGCACGAGCAAGCACGAGGTCCTGTGACGAGCACGGGCAGACGTGAGGTAATCGCTGGTATGTCGATCCAAGCCAGGAATTAGTGCCTTATTTTCCCTTTCCTCCCGTCTCTACTCCGGCCCGGCTGGGACCACGTACTGAGGGCGGGGGCGAGCTGACGCGACTTTGATGATCGGGGGGGATTTGCTGCGAGGACTGGATTCAGCGAGTTCCAAAAAAACAAAACACACGGTATGTCATGTGTAGTGATTGTCGACTGACGATAAAGTGCTATCTAACGATAGGCGAAGAAACGATGAGTGGGAGCGGCGACCGCGTCCCAGTAACGGGAGGCGGCCCGTTTAGAGAAGAAAGAACCCGTACGGGTTGGGGCACCCGCTCACACGAGAGCACGAGCATAGACGTGGCTGTACGGGTGGGAAGCAGCGCGACGCGGGTCTTTGTCTCGAGGTGCATACATGCACATCGAAAAGATGCTATGATACATTCCTGAAGGCGGCAGAGGGAGGACGCGTGGTGGAGACAACGGGCGCGCCAGTGTACGAGAAAGAGCAAAAAAAACAAAAAAAAACGAAAAAAACGAAAAAAAACGCATACTGATACCTGTTACCTGGTACGGATTGATCTATGCGCACATCCCACAACATACACCCCAGACCACCGGATCACCCAGGCAGGTAGGTTTGGGGAGGTCCCAGGACGCTTGTATACTGCTGTGTACAGTCAGCCCCCTTTTTCACGCGACCGAGAAGGCAAGCACAAGTTCTGGGCATGATACTCATGGAATCATTTATTTCGAAGTAATGGCCACTACTGTTGGTAGTATAATTTGAGTCGATGGAGACAGCAGTACACTGCTGTATGCGATGGAAACATGCCGTCGCAAGACCGACACGGTGTTGTTTGCTGTGGAGACGCAGCCTCGTTACTAGCTCTGGGCGTGATACTCATGGAACCATGCCGGACTATAGGCCGCTATAAAAATAATGAGACTAATAATAATGATAATACTCCGGAGTAGAAAATAACACGCAGCACAGCAGCACAGACCGGTCGGGGTTTTCATAAACGTGATAACACAGGAATGCGATGGGCACTGTATAATCAGCCCGGGGTACAAGAAAAGGGACGAAAAGGAGAGCAAATTGTTTCGTATACGCGTGAACGGGGGTTTCCATAAACGTGATAAAACAGGAATGCGAGGGGCACTGTATAATCAGCCCCGGGGTACAAGGAAATGGACGAAAACGAGACGAAATGCTACATGTACCAAATATGATGTGGCTGTAGACTAAATTGAGTCGGTGCACAATGGAGATGGTACCGCTACTGTGGGCGACAATTAAGAAGAAAACAAAAACATGTTGACGCACGACCGACACGGGGTTGCTTGCTGTGTGTGGAGACACAGCCCGGCTGCAAGCTCTGGGCCTGATACTCTTGGAAATATGACGAAGTATCGGCCGCTATAATAATTTGAGTTGGTGCGCTGTGGAGACAGTTCTGCTGTGTGCGATGAAAACATATCGACGCACGACCGACACGGTGTTGCTTGCGGTGGAGACACAGTGTAGTTACAAGCTCTGGGGCTGAGACCCATGGGTTCATGCAAGGTACTGGCCGCTCTAATAATAATAATTATTCATGTCATCATATTACGGGGGACCATAGTTAATAGGACCTATGGTGTACATAAAAACAACCTACCAGGTATATATTTAACCTTCTTTTACTAACAATATTTGGTCCTATTAACTATGGTCCCCCGTAATAGTAATTTGAGTCGGCGTGCTGTGGAGACAGTACTGCTGTGTGCGATGAAAACATATCGACGCACGACCGACACGGTGTTGCTTGCTGTGGAGACACAGTCTGGTTACAAGCTCTGGGGCTAAGACCCATGGACTTGGGAATATGACGAAATATCGGCCGCTATAATAATTTGAGTTGGTGCGCTGTGGAGACAGTTCCGCTGTGTGCAATGAAAATATATCGACGCACGACCGACACGGCGTTGCTTGCTGTGGAGACGCAGTCTGGTTACAAGCTCTGGGGCTGAGACCCAGGGAAACAGGCAAGGTACTGGCCGCTCTAATAATAATAATTATTGATATCATCATACCTGGTAGTAATTTGAGTCGGCGTGCTGTGGAGACAGTACTGCTGTGTGCGATGAAAACATGTTGACGCACGACCGACACGGGGTTGTTTACTGCTGTGGAGACACGGTCTTGTTACAAGCGCTGGGCCTGATACTCTTGGAAACATGACGAAGTATTGGCCGCTATAATATGGTTTGGGTCGGTGCGCGGTGGAGACAGTACTGCTGTGTGCGATGCAAACATATCGACGCACGACCGACCCGGTGTTGTTTGCAGTGGAAACACAGTTTGTTTTTTTACAATCGCTGGGCATGATACTCATGGAAACATGCCGGAGTATGGACTGCTATAGTAATAATTAGAGTCGGAGCGCTGTGGAGACAGAACTGCCGTGGGCGATGATGGAAACATGTGGACGCACGACCGACACGGGGTTGTTGGCTGTGGAGACACAGTCCTGGTACAAGTTCTTGGCCTGAGACTCATGAAAACATGCAAGGTATTGGCCGCGATAAAAATAATGATTCAAGTCGGTGCGCTGTGGAGCAAGAAAACTGCTGCTGTGCGATGAAAACATGTCGATGCACGACCGACACGGTGTTGTTGGCTGTGGAGACACAGTCCTGTTACAAATTCTTGGCCTGAGACTCGTGGAAACATGGAAGGTATTGACCGCTATAATGCTGTGTGCGAGTACAACATATCGACGCACGACCGACACGGTGTTGGCCGGCTGTGGCGACAGCAAGGGGCCGGCTCGCTGTGGAGACAGGGAGGGCTTACCCAGGTGGAAACACACGAGGAAAATATTCCGGCACGACCACATGGGTAGGCAAAAAGAGAGTAAAAAAAAAAAAAAAACGAAGAAATAAAGAGAAAAGAAGGAAGAGCAGGAAGGGCTTGTAGCCTAGATTCACGGATCCGTAAAAAAAAAAAAAAAAAAAATCCCGTTGGTTACGTGCCGGATTCCGTATTATACTGGGTACGTGCGTTCAATTTCCAAGAAATAGCAAAAAAGTACCCGGCACCGGTAGCACCGCAGAGAGAAATACAAAATCGCGGCACCCGACGAGTAGTCGGGTGCCCCACGTCACGTTAAACTAGGGTACCGAGATACGGCTCACTGCGACCGCGGGAAGGGCACCCTACATCTATAAACCGAAACCAACGGCTACACACGTTGGGGCCGGTGCGCGACTGTTTGGGGGGGGGAACCCCCAACCAAGAATAAAATAAATATACAAAAAAACAATAATAATAATAATAATAGTAAAAGGAAAAGTCTATATCTTCACGCAGCTCGAATAATGGGGATAACCGAGCGAATTACATCGACACTGATCGAGAAAGACATTATTTTACGCAACGCCTGCGAGGTAAATTCCCTGCTGCTGTTGGCCCTGTTTCCAGAATTTGTGTTGGGCAGGGGGAGTATCCCTTGCCACGGGACGCACGGCCCATGCCGTTCGGCGTGAGTCGTGCGCCCCGTCTGATAAGCACGTTTTGGACAGGGCGGCGGCCTACGCAGAAGCAATTATCTCAAATAAGGAGTTGCGAGCAGAGGGGGGGGGGGGAGGGGGGGGCACAGCGCTGCGACGCCCCCCCACCTTCTCCACGTTGGTTTGTTGGTCGGGATGCTTGGCTTGACGCCCATGTGTTCTGAATTATCCGCCCAGGGGCTGGGCGGGAGAAAATACACCCGCGTGTGTGTTGCAAAGGGGGCGCGGGAGGGGGGGGGTGTATATACATTATTCACCATCAGGTACGACCATCAATGAGCTCCCCGTTGTGGAGACAACGGGGAGGGAGCAGGTCTGCTGTGGAGACAGCGAGCACAACTGCCCATATTTGGTTTTGTCGATTACCCGATGTAAACACTCCGATGTATGACCATCAATGAGTTCCCCGCTGTGGAGACAGCTGGGGGGGGGGCGGTACGCTGTGGAGACAGCGGGCAGAACTGCCCACATTTGGTTTGGGCGAATACTCGACGAAAACATATCGATGTAAACCAACAGTGAGTTCCCCAGCTGTGGAGACAGCGGGGGGGGGGGCAGGTCCGCTGTGGAGACAGCGGGCACAACTGCCCGAGGGTGACGTTGTCCCCCGCATGCTCGACCTTGCCAGGAAGGCATGAAAACATATAAATGCACGACCGCCAAGGAGTTGCCCGCTGTGGAGACAATGGGGGGGCAGGCTCGCTGTGGAGACGGCGGGCACAACCGCTCGAGGGGGTGCCATCCCTCTCCGTCATTGATTTTTGTTATTTTTATAAGTTTTTTTTTAGGGGGAGTACACGATGAAAACACATCGGTGTACGACCGCCGATGAGTTGCCTGCTGTGGAGACAGTGGGGGACGGGCTCGCTGCCAAGATTGGGGGGCAGTACTGCTCGAGGGGGAGCTACGACGAGGCCACGTCTCAGCTCATATTTCAACTTTTCGTTGCATAAGTTTGTTATCTTGTCTCCGCACCTACGTTGCCCAGATGAGGGCACGCCCACGGTGGGAATGCAGGAGGCAGAGGTGGGGACACCCACCCTTACCATTGCCCACCGTCACACATGCGGCATTGACCCCCCAACAAACACGAGGGGGACATAGTTCCGCACTGACGATAGCCGGGTGTCCTGCGAACGTTGGCGGTCGATGTACTGCACGAACATTTCCAACCTGCCACATGGTACAACTCATGATTCGGGCTTCCACGATCTACGGTTACCCATTTTATATTTAGCTACTTTATCCTTCGTTTCTGGCTTATTTACTCTGGAAACACGAGAAACGTGCAGATGAACGGTTCCGGCGCGGAAATCAGATCGGTGTGCTGATAAAGTGGCTACCGCTAAGGCTGTTCACTTGACATCCTGATGGTTCGTGATATTCCGACAGCCCTTGGCCGCTGCTAATTCCGGGGGGGCGTGATGCACCCAAGGTGTGCTTACTTTTCCGATGGGGGAGGGCATTCATATACTGGTGCCGGTGATTTGGTGTGCCGTGCTTCTAATCAGTCTAGTTCCCCCTTACAGGACGGTCCACGTGGATACAGATTGGTATATCTGGCGAATATTTTTGTCGATGACAGACTGCACCGTTGTATAGACAAATATCGGGTCGTCGCGTCACACAGCACGCACACTGGGCAAAGCTCAAGTCTCTTTGGGGGGCAGAGCTAGACGTTGGAAGATCAACCCTTGCGACTCCACGCCGTTGTAAATTCATCGGTGACCCCCCCCCCCCCCCCACTCGTCCCGTCGCCGCCTGCACACTCCGAGCGCGTGTCTCTGGCGTCGTTGGCAGCGCTCATACACGGGATACAAGCTGGCCGGCCACTGTTTCGCGTGGAGAGAGCACGCGGCTGCCGATTAGGACGCAAAGGTTTCTGCAGCAGCTACTTCCGCGCTCGGATAGGGTTTGCTTGGCACTGGTCCACGTGACGGTCGGAATGCCACGATGCGTTCGACCACCGGCGTTATTCGGAGCAGCGCCTGGTGGAGGCGAGGGCGGATCTTTGTACCGACATCTTGGCCTCCAGTACGTTGGGGGTTCAGTTGCGAGCTCGAATAGGCGTACGTACGAGTCTGGTCGCCGATCTTGGAATCCGTTTCGCAGGTTGATGGGTTGTTAGGAGTTCTCGGCATCGAGTGATTCGAAGAGCTTTAAAGGATGGGCGTTGATCGAGTTTGTATCGTCGTGTCGTGCGTCGGAAGGTAACCTGGCGAATATGATTTCCGGTAAATACGTGGAGGTGCAGTATTTCCATCAATTGAGGGTAGGAGTGGAGCTGCTGGTCACGGCTCCTGTTGTCCAGTGTGCGCTCAGGAGTATGGCACGGACCCACGTGACGGCAGGAACGCCACGCCGCGTCCGCTTACCGGTGCCGTTCGGTGGAAACCCTCATTCCCACGTGGGGCCCGGAGGGGAAAGTGTTGTGGTTGTGTCTGTGTCCGAGTTACTTCTTGATGACGCGTTCGGAAAAAATGTTCACCGCGGATTCGGGGACGGTGCACCCTTTGCACTGCCCGACGCGAGGTGACATGGCGTTTTTCGCCGAGGGCACACAGTTAGGAGAGAGGCGTAGGCAACAACCGGACAGGGTAGAGGTGCGGTTTAAGGGGCATAAGGGGGATCAGGAACAGGCTGGCAGTGTGCGCGTGCGGACTCGAAGTGAGGTTCGCGGGCCAAGGTCGTCCTTTAGGGCAGACGGCGGGACCGTTGCCCTTATGTTGGAGTTGAGGTCATGCTTCCCTGGTTTTCTCGACCATGCCCCCCTGTCCTCGTATCAATGTGGCAAGGCCATACGAGTGGTAAGGTATGGCCGTGCCCTTAGAGCACTCAAGGAGGTGGTGGCGAAGTCAGGTCGGAATGCCGATGAGTTCGCCTTGCACTCGTTGAGCATAGGAGCCACGACCACGCTCGCGGCGGGGGGGGGGACATAGCGGAACGAGTTATCCAGAGAGAAGGGAGGCGAAGGTCTGACGCGTACGAGGTGTACACTTGTAATATCATAAAAGATTCCACGAGAGTGTCACGTAAGCTGGCGAGGGCAAAGGTGGAAGGGAGGGAAGGAACGGCGGGGGGTAAGAAATAACTAAGAGTACGTCATACAGTAGCCTCACATCACCTCGGGGTTGAAGGAGTCGAATGGTACCGTACCATTCGGAGGCTTGGTTATCCGAGACAACTGTAGGCCGTACTATATAGTTAGGAACCCGGCCGGTATAATAGGAGGGAGAGAGAGACGTAGAATTAGAGTGGTCGAGATATCCAGGGTATTGCAGGAAGCTGCAGGTATCGCCTAGTTAATAGACTAAACCGCTCGTAGCTATTGCTGATTAAATCGTGCGTGACGGTGGCCAGACGAGTCTAGGTGTACCGGTAATCCGGAGCATGTGCTGGCACCAAACCTTCGCGCAGTTGTCGCCAATACAAGTCTACTTTGGTCATTCACCTGACGATGGGCGTGGCCGTGGTTAGCCAGTCTCGCGAAAAAGGTGATACGTCGTGAAATGCCGGGAGGTGTACATGTACCTATAATAGTGCAAAAACGAAGAACCGCTCAGAAAAACAAATAGATTGCGCATACCCAGCAAGGAAGGGGTGTACATGTACCTACAGTCCAAAAACGAAGAACTGCTCAGAAAAACAAAAAATAGATAGAGCAGACCCAGCAAGGGATCTGAATTGAGAGGGTGGCGGGGCGTAAGGTTAGGGGTAGTAAGTTTCATGCATGTCCGTAGTCGTATCAGCATAGACTCTTGCATTCTCGCAATCCGGGACGGAGTAAGTCGGGTTCTAGGTAACCAGGCAGATATGTGGGCCGTGCTCCCGGCACACAGCTTGGCGTCGTCCTATCCATGGTTCGATGATGCCGCCTTGGACGCCGTCTTTATCTGCTATGTGATGTGGCGCTTACGTGGTGGTGTCGGGTGATGGGGGAACACAGACCTGTCGTTAGACGGGCGCGGGGGGGGGTGTGGCGCCGTCATAATACTTTAAGGCCAGTATAAACGATCTTTGATTGGCGTTTCAAAGGTTATTGCGGTGAGTAATGTTATTGTGTCAAATGGGGGACACCAGGAGGAGTCGTTCAAAGCAATGTTTGAATACTGGGGATAGATTGTGGTTGCTTCATTTTGCCGTCCTTGATTGGCATAGGTTGATTACTTTCTTCTGAGTAGCGGCTATATTGTTCGTGTTTATGTCAACTAAAGTTATGGGCGACAGCGGAAGCCATAAGGACTTTACTCTGGCAGTTATGATGCGGTCGACGATTGGGTCGGTGCCAACGTAAAAAACGATCGTTGGAGGCCACGGGCAGGGGAGCAGAGAGACAAGATTGATGCATTTTCATACATGATATAGCCTCGTAGCCTTGTTGTCGTTCTTTCTTCCTGGATGTTGTTCTCCATAGCCGCAACAAGGGTAGGTCGTGGACGCCGGGTGTAGGTGGTGTAATCTTTTGTATGCCGTATCATGGATTATCATGCTCCCGTCTGTAGTGGAGTGGCAACCGCAGAGGGTGGTGGGGTAGATGCGTTGTCCTGCTCTTACAACAAAACCCAGGTATTTGCGCATTTCACCGTTTTAGGTGTTTGTCATCGCGCATGCTTGGGCTACGGTCGAGGCTGGTGCGAAGGGAAGGGGGGGAGGAAGGCGGGTGTGACGTGCTTGACTCAAAGCCGGATACTTGCCTGGCGATTTCCGCACGCGTGGCAGACGGCGCGTGTGTCGTGGGGACACGGTGGGGTGGTGCGGTATAACGATTGTTGATGCCTTGAACTCCACCGACACGGTGCTGCATTAAAGCGTTACTATGGTTAGTACGTTTCGCGTGCTTGGGAGCAGGGGGCGCCTTGGAAGCGGAGGACTGTTTTGTGATCGACGCCTAGAAGCCGGAGCGTGGGACTATGTTTTTATCGGCTGTTGCGGTCGGCCTTTGCGTGGTGTTTGTTCAAATGTGGTGGCCGTTTGGCGGTGGGGATGGATGGGCAGATGTGGTGGTGTATTTATCTCCATGCCGTAGTATTTGGATGATCTTTCGTTCTTTCGCTGCGGTGGGTATATATTTGGATTCGAGCAAATGTTTCGTGAACATTGGGGAGACGTGATGTTCTTATCGTTCTCATGCCTCCACGCCTTACCCTGTACACTGTCGTGTTCGAGTGTACCTAGAGGTGGGATATACTAGGATGGAGCGACGTTAGTCTTTGTTTACTTGCCGTTGCCCGGACTTCCGTGTTGTTGTCCCATTGTTGCGGTCGGCCCTTGCGTGTTGACGGTTTTCTCAAAAGGGAGTTTTCTTAAGTTCGTGGATGAACACTACGGCATCGAGCGTCTTTAAGAGTGTTGGTTAATTCCCGATGCTGCGTTGGTCAGCGCTTGGTACGCCTTGCAGACCGTAAAATAGATGTCACACCGGAGCAGAAGACCGCAAGGTACCTTCGACGGGGACTAGGGGCGGATTGTAAGGTCTATCGGACGTTATACGTTATCAACCTCAACTTCCTTCCCTTCGTCGCCTGTCTACGGAGCAGTCGCGTCGAACGGAAACATTTCGGGGGCGTATGCCGACAGAAAAATTGTGATTAAAAGTTCTGTGCAGTACACGCCATCAATTAATATAGTAACAAAGTATGTGCATGCAAGGGTTGCCGGCCTATGCAATCCGTCTACCCGTTCGCGGTTTGCAATTGACAGCCAGAGTGTTGTACAGACAGAATATTCCTTGTACTAGGCGCTGACAGAGTGTTTTTATTACCTTTGTCGATATTGCGGGATGCATCTTACTCTGTTCACTAAAAGTGCACAGCAGCAATCCGACGCAACAATTTAAAACAGACAGTGTCGCATTGAATGGATAGTGTGGAACCAAAGTAGTATACGTACAGAATGAAGAGGTACTTGGGACACGTATACGAAAATACGTGAACCCCAACTCGTTTGTAAATACTATACCAGACATATTGAGCTTTCACCCTCACAGTGGCATATTTGCACGTGGTGTAGATATAAAACTTCACTGCAAAGCATCCATTCTGTATCAGAGTTTCGTGGAAACTTGGCTTCCTCGGCTGAACGCTGGGAAATCGGCACCGTGGTAATGCATTGAAGCTTGTCGTGTACGTGGCCCCACAAGCTAGGTTCCTCTCTAGATCACCACAATATTTACATATCGAATTACAACATTATTTGATTGAGATATTACAAAAGGAGCATCTAATATGAGTAACTCTGCATCATTCACAGAATACCAGGTATGATTTTGCCAAACCAAAACGGACTCTTGAGCTCAACTTGACGGCGTTGTTCGAAGAATATTGCAAAACAACCGAGAGTATCGATATTGGGTTGTTCTTTATTTAGGAAGACCGTGATTCAGGAACGAACATTACCATACCATGCTTCTTCTTACGTAGTGCGCATACGGGCTACACTAGGTAAACACATACATACACTCTGTAATGCGTAGAAATAAGCAAGTAGTGGAACAAATTCAGATCATTGGAGGCTTCCGGTGCCGAAAAAGCAATTTCGCACTGCATTGTCCGCCCTCCGTGGGAGCACCTAAATAGTTTCGTTTCGTGAACAACTAATGTTTGCTAAAGTCCTGTCCAAGCCTCAATATATTATCCTTTCGTCTTCGAGGACAGAAGACAGACATGTGACGGATTGAACTCATCTTGCTCAAGAAGTATTCTTATTCAGGTCAGAAACGCAAGTGCAAGAAGCATTTCGTTTTTCGGAATGAGCGGGAAGAAGAACCGACTGGAAGGGAATCGCAACGAGTGCACATGCAAAGGAGCGGACGGACTGGGCTAAGGAGTTTCGAGGCGGTCATGACGAACGGCGTGCGTGTTCGTTTTTTCCACCCGTCGACATCCAGCATGACAGGTCTCCGTACCGACTCTTCAATCCAAGTTCTGTGATCACAAAGCTGCGCGACAGAAATACTACGTTGCCACGTATGCAGTAAGCACAGCAGTGGGCAATGCGATGCGATGTCATCACACTGGATACGACAGGCACGACATACATATCCTAAAAAACAAAGGCACGAAAGGAAACAAAAGAAACAAAGAAGACAAATCGAAAGAGAAAAACAGAAAAAAAAAAGAAAAAAAAATGAAGAAACGATCTGTAGTAGCCCCCACCCCCGCAGGCGATGTTGCAAACACTTGAAAAGAACAAGCTGGGGGAAACAAGGGGAAGCAAGAAGAACACCACGACTTGTAGACAGAGTTGGACAAAGAAACAAGAGAAAATACCAGAGTGAAGGGGAAAAATCAAGAAACTGAAGACACAAAGCACCCCCCAGGTAGCGGCACCAATTTAGGGGAACGAGTAGCACAGCTAGGGTCTACCAGCTGGTCCGTGCGGTAGCTTGCTACCCTGCCTGCCGTCTCCGTCCTGCGTTCGTGGACTATTCCCAGCACCTTGGCGTCAGAGAATACGAAACAGGCAGAGCAGGCTCGTCATCCACCCACGACAAACAACTCCTTCAATGTTGTTGTTGTTGTTGTTGTTGTTGTTGTTGTTGTTGTTTGTTGTTGTTGTTGTTGTTGTTGTCTTTACATCAAATCGTCCTTTCTACCCATCTCCATCAGTACATCCAGTGTCCGTCCTGATTCCCTATCCCAGAGAGATACTCATTCTATGGTCACAGACTGTGAGACAGAGAAAGACGAAAAACCAAAATCGCGAATTCAAGTGTCAAGCACGTGAAATGTCAGCGTGCCGAGAACGAGAACACAACAACACAAGCAAGACCAGAGAAAACATATCAAAAAGACAACGAAACGAAAACAAAAATTTCTGAAATGGAAAAAATGGAAAAATAACACAGAATAAAAACGACGCAAAAACTTCAGAAAGGCTGTTAGACGGAACAATTACGTACTCAGGAAGGGGAGGTATCTGCTGCGCGGACTAAGTAACACCAAAGAGAGAGACTTACAGGCAAAAGTCTGTAAGAGCTAGCCGGAACGATACCTAGCCACCCTATCTATCATTGAATTTTTGCATTCGTCGACAGTCGTATCGGTACAGCTGCCCCTCCCCCTTCTCCCCCTCCCCTTGTCGTTGTTCTTGGAGTCGTCTGTTGCGTGGCGCAGCAGGCTTATCTGTTTTTGGTCCCTGTGCCACCTCGCCATGACACAATCGGCCGCTTCGACCACAATACGGCGTATCAATCGAAAAAGGGAAGATAATATAATGGAATGAAAACCACGGGGAATCAGCGAAAAAAAGAAGAGAAAAAGAGAAGAATAAAAAACAACGAACAAAAATAGGAGAACGCATAGGAAGACCACGTTCCAACCAGCTGCACCAGTTCGTGGCACTAGCAATTTAGTTATGTTCTACTTTTAGGTCAGCCTAGTGCCTTGGTACCTTGTCTGCCATCTCCTCCCTACTTTCGTCCACCGCAGATTCCTTTCTACTCTTCTTCATGCCCCCCCCCCCCCCCTCTCCGCAGTCCCTTGGTCGGGTTTTCTGCACTCCTCCTCCCCCCACCCCCCACCCCCTTTTTTTTGAACGCCACGGACGGGGGATGCACGGCGCTGCCTACTCAGTCCACCTCAGACTCGTGCAACCTCACCATGAACCGTTCGACTGCTTCAAGGATCCCCCAGCACCACTTCCTCGCCTTCTTGTATGCAGATGACCACAGCGCGGACCAAACGTCAAACACCATGGGAGCAAGTTCCGCTGACCCTTCGGTGGCTCGAAACTCTCCGAAGTCTTCGACTTTGAATCTCTGCCAAGTCGTAAACTGGACTTTATATCTCTGCCAAGTCTTAAACTGTCCGCCTGGTTTCGGGTGATCTCCACCAGTCATCTTCGGAAACATTACCCGGTTGTGGTCCAGCTGACTCTTAAAAGCGTGTTGATACGGGGGAAGTTGGTACCCAGAGCACGAGACACGCGGTAGTGTTCCACGGTTCTAAAAGAATCTCCACCCATATATCACAAAGGTACGGTTTTCAACCGAAACGCGTTGTGTGTGCACCTAGGGTAATCTGTGCGAAAAGCTGTAATGTTGGTTGTGCGGACCTTGCGCAAACGTAACTTCAACCTACCTGTTAGCGATAACCTTCTAGCCTTTCGATGGCCGCGATACATGCTTTATATAGCGATGGGCTCATGTGCGTACCATCAAACTTCTTCCAGAGGTTCTAATCAACGCACACCGGAACCGGTTGCACACATAAAAATATTATCCAACCACAATAAATGCAGTACTTTACTGGTCCGCTTTGAACCATTTCTGGTCACAACTCTTTTTTGCGACTTTAGTTGACCAACCGTTATGACATGCCTTAAGACTCGCGGAAGGTCTGAACATGGAGGCACGAGCGACTCCTCTTTGTAGAACGGACACTCATAGCTTGTCGAGAAGGGTGAAATGGGTACCCAGAGGACCGGACACGCGGTAGTCTTCAACTGTCCCAGGGAAAGCCTCGAACCCTTCCATCACCTCACGGCCATAGTCATCCAGCACCGGGCGGGCCGTCTCACCCAGAATTCCAGACAATGACTCGTGATCGATAGACAGGCCGTCCAACCCTACGTCCATTTGCCAGAACTCCAGGTCGGGCAAGACACGACCATCCCAGTCTAGTTCGCCTTCTCCTTGGGAGTTTGTACCGACGTTAAGGCGCAAAGTGACCGACGATGTCACGATCTTAAAGACCGTATGGATGGATTGCAAATCGGCAAGGTCGTGCTCACCGATGTACTGCGCGCACCAACTGGGTGCCGCCATGTCATCGAAACGCAGGATCCAGTCTTCAAACCGTTCCTCACCGGCCAGCTGGCGGGTGCCTCGCAGCATTTCGTCGTACATGTCGGCCCAAATTTTGTCCCCGCCAAACTGACGGCACTCTACAGGTAAATTTGACGCCGACACTTTGATACCCTCGACTACGTTTTCGTCCCTGGAAAAATGAAGAAGACCTTCCACGTCCTCCCCGTCAACGATAGCGCGAAGTCCGCCGTCGGAAAGGCATGGCGAGGCCCCGCTGGGGCATCCGTTTGTGTGTACATCATAAGGGTTCTTTACCTCGATGACCAGAGAATGTCCCTCTGACAAAACGCTGAGTCCCGTGATTAGCTGGCGATCAGGAAACTCTTCGGGCAGAGGAGCCGTCAAGCGGACGTTGACGTGGAGACTGACATCGTCATCCCTAATCAAGGTGTACCAGGCGCCGTCGATCCCAGACCAATCAATCTTCTGGCCGCGGAGACCAATCATGTGGGGGTCATCGCAAACGTCCGCCCCATTCGGGCACCCTGCATTGTTCCCATTCAATTTTCAGCAAAAAGGGATTCAATGAATAGAGTATTCGATGCCTAAATTTCAAGAGGCAACCACGAAAGCAGGTAGACCAACAAAAAAAACATAACAGAAGCTGACAAGCGATACGTTTAGAACGAAACTAGTTCAATAGCGGGTGGGGACCCAACAAAACCTACTTACGGGTCGGGTACGTTTGAGCGGGGTACTGTAGGATCATGTTCTTGGTCAGTGGTGCCTCTATGCTCGAGGCACTTGCGACCCAGAAATGTTACATTCCTACCACGGTGTAGGTGTTCGACGTCGAATGATTTCATAAATAAGGAGATATAAACGGTGACAACGACAGTGCAATATAGTCAAACCTATTATCAAGGATCATTCATAGCATGCGTACGAATGCTGCCAACTACCAACTGATTTAACACAAATGTATGGTGTCAGGAGCAATCCGTGTCGATCGCAACTGCATTCCGTAGCCATTTGGGCCGTTCTCGTAGAGAGGCGGTGGAGTGGTTGAACGTACGTGCAAGCTATTCATTCTCGCACGTCAATTCAAGACAATTGTAGGTAGGTATAGCCGGCGTTATTGCATATATCAACTCATGGACGACCCAGTACGTACCAGATGGGATCGGCGTTGGCCGTTAGCCTCCGGCGTAAGCTGCGGAGGACTGACTGTACTCCTGCGTCACTGAGTGAGAAATATGTGCGAATTGGGATGGGCCGACTTCGGCTTCAAAGTCGCAAATTCGATCGGAGTACCAGACGTGAAAACATATACGTGCAGACCTGATAGCCTTGCACGTGCGTGAAATCTGTCTGCTGGTGGTTTTTTAGGCACAACTGGTTCAAGATTTCCCATTAACTGATATCTTGTACGGGGCTACATTCACGCGCAACATATTTGTGGAATCGTTTTTCATTAGGCAGCAGTGTCAGGCTTCAAATAGTATAACTGAACACGAAACGATTGCGGAGACTATGCTGTGAAAATGAACGACGCCGTTAAGAGAACAAAACGTAACATAAACATATACCCTATGGTGGTATACGGTCGTGGTAGCGGAGAGTCTTCTGAGACATAATGGCGAACGTGCTCGCCAGAAGGCACTGTACGAGCAGTTGTAGGAGGGGGAGCTAGCAACTCAAGATAAAAGGATAGTGCTCACACGTCACGGAATCAATGCAACGAAGAAGACAAAAAGTATGGTTATGGTCAATGATAGGGTAAACATACACAAGTCGAAGGACGTGGTGAAAGACCCCCTAATCACCGTCGGCATAACCCACACGTTACGGCTAACGTTGTGCACTATGGTCATCGCACATTGTGACTGACAGCCAGCGTCCGATTGATATTGCAGACCTTGGGAATAGACATGCTTGGCGCTTCTACCAGTTCTCAAATCTCGCTCGTGATATACCATACCCATACAAAGCATTTAATGCACAGTGAAAACGCCTCGCGGTTGTTTCAATCCTACACATAACTCTTCATATCCTGTGCTCAGCCACTGCAAATCGACATGAAGAACGTACGCTACATTTTAAACGGTCAAATGTCAACGATAAGCCTGCCGTAAACTACCTACTCAAGCACGCATCTCCACCAACATGGCAACCCTTGTTCTTCAATATGTGCCATCCGACGTCAACTCGTACCTGGTTCAAAAGCTGGTTGTCGAAGTGGAGGCAAAAAACGATGGTACCGAGCGGAACGAGCATCACAAACGGATAGAGTATTTGATCAGCTCAAGTATGAAGATATACCGTAAAACTCGTGTTACGAAATGTGTTAAAATATGTGAAGACGTAATGCATGACGCGTACCACGATGAGGGTTGCAGTTAGCCTATTTGATTAAAAAAACGATAACAGGTAACGGAGTTCTTCCGTACAATTCATCCTATTCCAGTGAACACAATACAATCCCAATTTATGCGAACGGCCAAGGTTAAGTGGTCATGTTTGAGAAAGGTATTTTTTCATGGAGCTATGTACGGCAGCTTCTTATCGAGGAACTAGACTACAAAAGTGCTACCTATACTGCAATGGGCGTCTTACGAACCACGTGCGACGCCAACTCGTGATACTGCTGCAGCGACGACGTTTGAACACGTTGTCGGAGTTCCAAAAACAAACGAACGGGACTTCGTGCAAGTGATATATGAGCGCCCGGTTACTGAAGCTTATTATTTTGTGTGGCCACTGTTCCATAGAACAGCTCCACAGCATGTGTAACAGCACGATGCAGAGGGTCTATCTACGTCCTTGGTCAAACTATACCTACCACACAAACAGTTCTTCCCAGAACGAACTACAACGGCGGGCAGGGGTCCAGTGTAATTTCCTCCGGAAACAGAGACGGGAGCAAGAAAAAAGATTCCGCACTAGGTTCGGCCACAGGGATGATGTCTTGCCGACAGTACCTACCTTATATTAGTCTCGAGAAACTGGTTGGACCTGTCAGAAGGTATTACCGGCTTATATATCATGTATTTCGACGAACCGCGCAATATTGTCCTACGGAGATATTGTCCTACGGAGACCCATTAGCTGGAGTTTATAGATACAAGAGGGGGCAATGTGTGGAGTGCCGTGCAGTCATTTCCGGTGAGAGCCTATGACCAGAATTCCCCGAGGGTAAAAGCGATGGAGTGACATCAAGTACTCGAGTGTTCAATGGTGAACTATAACGAACCCGTATACCTTGAAGATCCCCCCATGACCACGAAACGCGCATTGTGTGGATACCAACAACCACCCCCGTCGAAAACAATTACAAGCATCCTGATGGAATAAAATGTACGGATAGCTGACGACGTAGTATTTGTTTTTACTGATTAGGATTGTCAATACCGAGCCCTCTAAGAAACCTATTTCACGTGGAAAGCTAGGTATTGAACGACGCAACGATAAGAGGGAGCACGCGGACGTGCGCCTCTGGAGCAACACAAACGAAGGCAGTTCGTCCGTGAACGTCGCCGTAAGACCTTACGCAGCAAAGGTTGCCCAGCTCACCACATAAGTCCCTCTTGTCGCTCGCGGAGCAAAGTCCGCCAAGGCACACACAGCCTCCGGGAGCATGACAAAGCTGATGAACAATCGAAAGACGGGTGACACACTAAGTAAGAAACAATGGTAGCTGTGATGCGCTTTCCTGGCACCGCAAGTGTGCCGCGCAAATGTTATCGATTCGCGCCGACAACAGCACTCTACATGCCCCATAGCTGGTGCTGTGATAGCGCAAGGTAGAAAAACACTACTGCTGTATATTATGTTGCAACAGTCCCTTTTTCGAATATTATACTTCGTACGTTGATGTCCCCGGTTAATCGCTTACGATGTTAAGCTGTTCCATGACGTATTCGAAGGTCGCTATGCTTGACAACCGAGCCGATCAGTCACAGTTGCGTTCGAGGCAATTATCTTCTGAAATGAAGTGCAACATCGTTGTGTGGCACCATGTAGAAGATCCCTTGTTTCGTCAATGACGCCTAGTTTTATCTTACACTTTGTCGGTATTACTTGAATATGTGTTGTTCGATACTTGTGCTCCTGTAGGCGAGTCGCTCTCAGGTCGTTGTTGTTCAGCCGGTGTGAGCCACCCGGCCTAGCGGCTACCATATACGTTGGCATTCCCCACATTAAAAACGGTTAGTTTTCGCGAAATGCACGGCAACAGGATTGTCTGATATTCTGCCCAAACCCAACATGGCATATATCAAGTTTTCAACGAAGCAAAGGGACCTTCGGCTCACTTAACGTAAACGCGCTGCAAACGATTAGTGTACCTCCCTCGACGTAGCACCGGTGTTCTTGTGATTTTTCCCAGACCCTAGCGTTATACGCATATTTCCGAGTAACTAGTGCGATATTCGATGACGTGAGACACTCCTTTCTTTGCAACTGCTGAGATAAGATGCCCAACTTCAATCCCACATGGCGGCGGCAAAGCGAATCACCCAATCAATGCCGGGGTTACCCCCCTAACGAAGTTGTGAGGCCTCACAGAGGCGCCTACCGACAGTTCTATTTATTGTGAAAGGAATACGTCCAAGCGCGAAAACAAGAACATGAGTAGGGGGAAACACAACCCATTTTTTTACAGGATGTTGGCCCGCGAACTATAAAAACTCTCTGACTTGATTCAAAAACCGATAATCAAACGTCGTATGTTGACGCAGCGTTATAAATCGAGTACATGCCAGTACATGTCTCGACACTAATGCACGGACGAAAATCAAACTTATGGGGAAAAGGGCAGGGTTCCTATCCTAGGTGGCCCAAAGCCGATACATAATGATGATTAAATCGTACAACCCGGCCGTTGTCGCTTTCACCGTTTGCTCACCACGTCATCGGTATCCACGTCACTCGTAAAGAGGCAGGTAACCCCCACGGGAGGTGGAAGTACAAAACAAGTCCCGATGTCGGTTGCTGTGGCACATCCGCTATTGACATCTTTCGCACTGAAGAAGCACTTCCTCGTCGTTTAGCGGTGCAAGATTTGGACGAAACGTGCGTGATAAACTCTAATGTTAGACAGATGATGGTGCATAGTTTCGTCGGGCCTTACAGACGACAATCCGAATTAACTCGCGCGGAGTGCGAGTGTGCACATCATGGAGGTGCGATGGTAAATGTTTGGTGCACGCAATTGGTTGGAAACGTTGTTCAAAGCCCGACCGCAAGTAAGAAAATTCAAACAATACCCTTACAGAAGTGCCGAAGTCGTCAAAGGTGCATGTCGATAATTGCCCCTGGGTGTTGTGGACAGCATCGAGGACCAAAATACACGCCCAAGCAGTACGACGGAAGGCCATTATGGGCAGCCCGGTAAGATGTCGTCGTTCAGTCAGGATCCCACTCCAGGCAAACCCCTGGCGTAAACGTGAGGCAGACGCGTCAATCAAACGAGGTCGTGCTAGATGTTGTTTCCGGTCGAGACAAGCACTGGGTATGTGCACAATGGCACACACCACCGTATTTCTCACACGTTGACATTCGTGAAGGTGCAATTTTGAGGGAGCTTGCTTCATATCCCCTCTGCGACTCGTTGATAACACCCAAAGAAGTAAAGCCGTTATCATTTATCAACTACATGCGAACAGTGTGCGCGCCCTGCAGTACCGGGATACGATCATGTCGCGCCCGTTCAATACGACTCTTGGCAAATCAACTCCGACACCAACTAGTCATACCCCTTATCGACGTGGTTACCTGTGCAGTATTTTAGAATCGTCACTTTCAAACGTGTAGTTTCCACCCTCTGCACATCGATGGAGTCGAGCCCTTAGTTCTACCCGTCGACCTCTAGCACCCGAAACGACACGCATCCGAAGTATGGGTGGCGTCAACAAAAATGGGCAGGAGTGTGGTGCACATTAAACGATAGTAAAATAGCACGGTTGACGCAATCAGGGGAAATGGTAAGCAGCGTGGCGCAATACCAACCTACTACAGACTGGTGGGAAAAACGGTATGATTAGGTTGCAAAAACGAAACACTTTTCAGCTTGAACAAAAGGCTGAAGTGCAAACCGCCCGACAAAGGTATCACAGAGGTTGAGTCTGCATAAGATAACCCAAGGGGAAACGTAACGATCGCTCTGCAGTGGATCGCTCCGTACATGTATCACGCGCTGTGGTCGCCAGGGCAACGATACTGCAGGAACAGAAGGACGCAGCACCTGCAAATTCAGGTTACTTCTGTCGTGGCGCGAATTTCGTTAATTGCTTATCTGATGATATCTGTTGCCCAAGGTTGTTTGCTCTCTCTATCAATCTTACCGTAATACCCCTTGAAAACGCTTCCAGTGGCAAACAGAGTTTTTGGGGTAAACATAGCACCCGGGGGCGTTTTCAGACGTGGCGGTGTTTGTTTTCTACAAACCATCAATAGATCCTGGATCGACACGTCTCCGGGCTGATGGTCTCCGGTGGTTCCGTTTGGAGCACGTCTACCGAACATACACAATATAGTTGGCGCGTATATTTCCCGCTTGAACCTACGATGTCGGGCTTAAATAAAATCTACGACTATTCATACCAAAAGCGGAAGATAATGCTTGGGGAAGCTCGCGCAGCTTTCCGCGGGAGCTTGAACGCTAATACCTTGCGAAAACAACAACACCAACACAAGCAACATTGCCAGTGTTAAATGACTGGCATTTTAAATATATGAACGCCCCGTGTGACGCAAACAAATCTCGACTGAATATTGGAAGCCCGGGAAAACTCAGATGTTCTGTGTCGAAAATATCAATTGAGCAGAACACCCCTTGGGGTCCGAAAATATCGTGCGCGTCACAGACAGGGCCGGACGGTAAATATTTGTTTAGGCATGGTGCGGGGCGTACCCACCATTTATTACAAAAGGGCGGGACGGTTTAAAACTTTTTTAACGCCAAGACGTGACGGGGCTACATGCCAGTTGGTTTTCCCACGGTAGGATGGGACGGGGTCATAAATCCCCCACTGCCGATGACTTCAAAACACGTTCTGAACAAGTCCTCGATAACAGTTAACATGCCAGCTCGAGGCCTTTTAGCTTGCGGTACTTTTGTTGTGGTCCTGAGGCTGGTTGGTAGTTCAGGTCGATTTAGTACGCGTCAACAATGCCACTGCCAGGCACGGCGGAGGATTTCGTTGGGGTCCATCTTGGTCGTGCTTCACATTTGCTGTAGCCACGTGTGTGTGAGAGGTTAGTGCCGTGATAGCTAGGTGTTGAAGTGAGACAACGATTCTTTGTTTAGCGTTTTTTAATGGATCGTGTACTCGTCTACATTCCCAGCCTTAAATTCCCGAGTTTGAAGCGCTTCTATTAAATACATATACAAGGAAGTTTCTAGTAAGCAAAGGATACCTTTCGTTAGAAAATTGTTTCTGCTATTCAAGTGGCCATAAAGCACAATCAGTTTCTTCAATAATTTTTATTCTTGCATTATAGTTAGTTAGTACTGTCAATTTCTTAAAAAAATTATAATGTACCTGTATTTATGAGATAACTAGTGATATCCGTCCAACTGTTCAAAGTATCTCAAGACGGCCGTCCGGACATAGTCCTAAGTTTCCAGGGTTCTATACGGTGCAGTTTGTCCTATCGGTTCGGTGCGGTTCAGTGCGGTTAACCGCACCGGACCGCACCGTAAGATTTATGCCTACTGGAAACCGCACCGCACCACAGCGTAGGTTTTACGAAAAAGGAAAACTGCCTCGAACCGCACCGTTGGATTTCAAAAATAACCGAACCGCACCGTTAGATTTCCGAGTTTCTCGAACTGCACCGAACTGCACCGTAGCATTTCCGATTTTGTTTCAACCGCACCGGTAGACTGAATCGTAGCCCTTGGTACATACACGTTGTTTGGTAAGTAGCCGCAACTACACGCAACAGTGCTGTGAAGCAGAGGCAACGCTACAGGTCCAAGGTGTTAAACATATAAGTTTGAGTTCAGGATGTCCGATGAGAGCAAGTCGCCGGAGGCGAAGGCCAACGCGTCTACTGCGGCGCGAGTTGTGCAGGCTTGTTTGCTTCGCAAACACAAGCGGAGGCGAATGTTCATGCTGTTCCAGCTGCTGGGGAAGCGGAGGTTGACGCACGCCGTGCTGGACGAGCCGAGGCCGAGGCTCGCCAGGCCACCGACGCTGCTATGGCCTCTCGTTGCGGCATTGGCAGAAACAGGTGGCGTCCGTGTTTCCCCGCATAGATTCAGAGGTCCTCAGGGTCAACTCAACTCTAGATAACGTGCTCCTGTCTGTTGAGAGACTTCGGGACGTTGTCGCCGGCGGCGCATCAATGACCGCCGACGTCGAGGTCCTTATTCAGCAGATTCCAAACAAGTTTGCCGACCGCGAGCCTTCCGTGCGGGACAGCGGGGACCCGAGGGAGCGGCACGTCCAGAAATCACAGTTGAACGACGACACGGCCCTTTGGAAGTAAATGTCGTCACGCAAACACTGGCTGCTTCGGGGACGCTTGCCTTCGAAACTCAGCGTGTCGGCCGCAGATATTCAGTCATTTGTGGGTGAGAGCGTCGACGTTACGGCGGGGGTGGCGGTTCAGCTCCGCGCTGTCAGCAACTTTGACGTGAGCGTGTATGGGCTACGTGCTGACCACCCTGTCGACCACCTGGTGTTGGTCGCTGCCGGCCTGGACCCTTTGCGCCAGGCTCTTATATCGGTTCTTGCAGTTGGACTCTCGACTGAGGTAGCCGACGACCGAGCGTGCCTGCACCGGCTGGCACCCGTCGACGCCTCTTTCACATCCGCGGCGGCCGGTCTCCGCCGCCAAAATCTAAGCAACATCCTTTTAATTTCCCTCTCCGCGACGCGGGCTGTTATGAGCTGAATGGTGAACGACGACTTGTGCCTGTAGGTCAACGACGTCATGAAGTTTGCCCAGCAACTTCGTCGGTTGATTGTTGCCCTTCCGTTTAACGCCGTCTTTGACGCGCGGCCTAACCGCTCTTTTAGTCGTACACGCAACGTTGGCTCGTCTAGTGGCGATGTTCTGAAGCTCCTCAAAGGTCTCCAAGTTCCACGCGACATCCGGGGTGGGGCGCCTGAGCGGGGGGAAACCCTCGGCCCCGCCAAGACTCGTCCGACAAAAAAGAAGAGCGCCGCGCAGCGCAAAATGTTTGCGTACACGGGCCAATGCCGGTGCTCCGACAGCGAATTCGTGCATGCGACCAACTCCTCCTCTCCTGCAGCTCTCCTCGACGACGGATCGACGGCATCAGCTGGGGGGATACGAGGTCGCGAGGCGGCGCAGGCTAACGGGTCGCGGGCTCTGGTTCTCCGCGTAGATGGTGGTCGCGGGGCGGCCGTGGGTGGTGGTGGCTTTGGTTCGGGATGAAGACACGGGCCCTTCCTGTCGCTTGGGCCGACACCTGGGACAGCTATGGCGGTGTGGGCCGGTGACGCAGCAGTGACGGCCCACGTCTACAGCCGTTGAGCGGGTAGTCAGCCGGCTACCCGCGAAGGAGCGGGGGGGGTGCGTAGGCGTACGTTAAGAGCTCTGGCTGGCGACGGTGGTGTCAGTGGCGCGATCGCGTTGCTGTTCCTCCGCCCTCGGCCCTCTTCTCAGATAAATAT
Source organism: Nereocystis luetkeana (assembly GCA_031213475.1). Lineage (NCBI taxonomy): Eukaryota > Phaeophyceae > Laminariales > Laminariaceae > Nereocystis > Nereocystis luetkeana. The sequence continues at coordinate 887,229 of JARUPZ010000039.1, forward strand.
ACGGGTGTGGGCGTGCGTGCGACTTACTTGCCAGTTGACACTGTACGTGCAAGGTGCGGTCGGCTACGTGCATCTGGATGCGTTGCGAGTAGATGAGGTAGAGTCGTGGCTTGCCGCTCGGAGGATAGTGGTGCAGGTGGTGTCTGAGCGAGGCTCAGCGACCCTCAATTAGGTCGCGTCACTCAGCTCCTCACTCTTGCGGCAGTGGCAACGCAGTGATCACCTTTTCCTGCCCATCGTCGTCTCCTCAAGTTTATGTTTCAATATTGTCGTTGCCATCGTACTGGGCTGGTTTGGTGACATCAAGGAATACGCTTGTATAAACTTCTTGCTTCGTGTGCTGGTGCCGGGCGCGCCTGTCAGCGTCGCACGGGGAGGGGGGGTTTATAATAGAACTCGCGTATGGTAATCACCCGGTCGTCGCCACGCATACTGGGGCTATCCACAATAAGACATGCGCAGACGTGGTGCACGGCCGAGCGGTGGGGTTTGGTTGGCAATATGCAGACGAGATTCAGGGTCTTCGCATTTCAACGCAGAGTGTCGTTCCCGAGCCCAAATTGGGATGAGTCACGATCTTACATTTGCGGGCGAGGGCGTTCGGACCAGCGTTAATGATGACACTGGCTTTGACTCCGCACCATCGCGCGAGCCCGGTCATGTGCTTCGTGCTGTGCATTACGGAATTAGGTTTTGCGACAGACGCACGGTAATCGCGCTCGAATCATTTTATGCCGTGTGACATCAGAGACGCTTTTCGGCAGGTTTTTGTTGACCCGGCAAGCGCATCGAATTTCAAATGCGTTTTCGGTGATCACGTAGTCGTGGATTTGCGCTTGCAGTGTGGTTAGCGTAATAGTCCTGGGTTCAGGGGGTTGAGGGCATCTTCGCTCGAGCATGCCCACGCCCACACTATTTTTCAAGGCGCTGACGGTTCCCAAGAAGGGGCTGCCAATGTTGCGCAGGTTGAACTCTCAATGCCGCGCGGGGTTAGGGTCGTTGCTATCCCGCGTGATTGTGAGCCCGTTCCTGGTTCATGGGGCAACACCGCATGTTTTTGTGGCAAACGAAGTGGACGATTGCAGTGTCGTCGAGTTGCAATTGTGGCCAGACGGCCTCCGTTGCTTGCGTGCTGTACAGTCACTTGCGTCAGGCCATTATCGCTTGTTGGGCGCGCGAACGTGGTGTTTTCTAACCGCCCCTCTTATTAGGCAAACAATATTCTAACTGGGACACGCAACTCGACGTGTTGGGATGGATCATTAATCCTGAGGCGCTTACGGTCACGATGCCGTCCCATATGCGCCTCGAGCTGCACAATATCCTCATGAAGTGGCCCTTGTGTTGAGCATCTGCTTCTGCGAAGCAGTTTACGCAGCTCTTTGGCTTTCTCATGCATGTTTCCTTCGCTGTACGCCTAGGGTGTTTTTTCCGTTGACCGCTTGTTAGCTTCGGCTAGTATGCCGCGCATTGCCCCCGCAGCTAATTTCGATTGCCGTATGACAAACTCCGGTGGCGTCTCGCCCGGGTACCTGAGTTCGATGGTGACCTCGAGTTCTGGCGGTGGTTCGTTGAGGAAGGGTTGGACGCGTGCGGAGGAACCTTGCCGGCTCTAATGTATAATTGTCTGGAGCGCCCCCCTAGACGTACTCTTTTTTCAGACGCATCCCAAAACGCTGTCGGGGGTTTTGCTTGGGAACTGGGGTGTATTGGCGATACAAGCTTGACGCAGGGAGCGGTCTCGATTTTGTGGATCAAGCAAGTCCGTTGCAGAATGGAACGATATATCAATGAACGTTCTGGAACTGCTGGGCATGGTACTTTCGGCATGGGTTCTCAAATATGCGTGTGATGAACGTCCGTTCGCCATGGGCGACTTTGTGTTGTCACGTGGCGACGACGAGGAAGCCGTCGAGTGGGTGCGGGGTTGTCCAGGTAGAATGGAGCCTGGATCCGGCGCATTGATCAGTCTCCTTGGGGTTCTCGAAAAGTCCTCTGGTTGGCCCTTTGACGCTTTTTAAACGTGGCCGCCGATGGTATCTCACGGTGGGGTTGTTCCTCGGTCCTCGTTAATTTGCGTGCTGGTCTACCCGACATTCCGTGGCTGGAGCAGGACCTGGGGGGGGGAGGGCACAACCCCTCTGTACTTCGGTGTTGCCCTCGAACTCATGCGAAATGTACTTGCCACCTCGTCTGAACGCACTTGTCAGGGGCATTTTGTCGCAGGGGTGGACTTTCGAGTACGCTTTGACAAGCCTGTATTCGTAAAGCGTTGCGGAGATAGCATGACCAACGTGTGGCAATTTTGAAACAATCGTAGCGTAAGCCTTCGCCACTGACAAATTGCAGTCGGCAACTATCCAGAGCCATTTCTCAGCGATTGGGTTTTTCCATCGGATTTCACTAGGGTTCGACCTGGACACTACTCATCCTGTTTTGCGTAATGCCCTCAAAAGAGCCGCTCGTTCTCATGCCGACGCTGGTAAGCAAGCAAACGTTCGTCGGCTTGTTCCGTGAGGAATGTTGATGGCGGGCGAGAAATTGATTTCCACGTGGCTGACGGGAGGTAGCGTCTTCCAATTCTCCCTCTGAACTTCTTTTTGTTTTGGACTCGCGCGTCAGAAATGGTTTGCGAAAACTCGGTCGCGTGTGCACTAGACGTGTGGTTTACGACGGGCCGATGTAGCGTTTCCTCGCGAAGTTTTTCAGCTCACCGCGTGGCAGTGGTCTGCTGCAGACCACGTCGAAGTTAGGTTTCGTGGGTCGAAAGGGGACCAGCTGCGGAAGGGGGCGGTTTTGACGCGCGTGCGTTGTGGTCCGGCGTCGCGCGTGGGCGACAGTGGCGGTGCTGTCGATCTCATGATCGAATTCATGCCTTGCTATTCGTTTCTTCCCTCGTCGGCCCCCCTTGCGGCTTTAGGCGTTGATATTGGCGGATGGTCCATGTGGACACAGGAGCAAGCGACGACAGCTTTCCGAAAAATGGCGGCGTTAGAGGGCCGGCGTGCGGAGGAGTACGCTATGCACTCTCTGAGGATTGGGGGCGCAACTCACTTGTCGGCGGGGGGGACGACAACAGGTGCTAGCGCATGAGGGCCGATGGGCGTCCGATGCTTACAAGACGTATGCTCACAGTCGTGAAAATGATGCCAATTAGGTAGCCGATGTTATGGACCAGAAAGGAATTAGAGGTGGGATTCAGCCGGGCCAGGGCACAGAGTGGGGGCGAGTTAGCTCGCTCCTAGATTTGACTAGGCAGAAGTGAAACTCTGGTGAAGTGTTGTATTACATGCGTTTCCTATGATTTAGCAACTCGGGGGGAAAGGGGTCTTAAGAGTACATCCGTAAAAAATACATCAGAAAATAAGATCAAATCCCATTTGAGTCGATGGAGGCTGGCGTCAAGTGTTCTATGTCGTTAGTTGGGTTGGGAGATGACTCGAGTATACGGATGTTTGCATGGGGTTGCCGTTGAGGAAGCCCCGGGGGATCAGCCCCTCCACAACCCCCCCTTCTCCGGGTCGGGGGTTGCGCAATAATATATTAGAACTTCGAAAGGTAAGTATAAAGTACCATTTTTCGATTATAAATAGTTTCTGCGTAAATAAATCCGTTTCAGACTTTATCTGTCAATAATTATCGTTGTTTTCCGATTTCTCTGGTTAATGTTACAGAGTAGATAGTGTCAGGCGGTTATTTCGTAAACATTTCACTGCCTATCAAAACCGACTCTAGTGCCGGAAACCCGAGTCGTCTTTGCTTTCGAATTGTGCCATTTGTCCATTGAATTATGTATCTTGACCCTAATGTCAGAATACAGCAGTGTATACATACTTCAATTTTTCTGGAGTAGTAGTAGTGTGTTGTTTATTCAATATATTTTAGTGATGGGACGACTCCGGAAAAAAAAACGCCGCCCATATTTTGCAACTATTTTTTTCAGTTTCAAACAAATCGAGCGGCCGATCCAGGAGATAGATGACGTCTTATTGTTACCCTCGTCGTTCGTCGATTTGGGTATCGGCGCCCGTTCTCTCGCCGACAACCGGGCGGTGATATGCAGGGCAGATGTGTCCTGGCAACGTGTGCTCAGAGAGTCGGGTGTCATCCGGGAAAGCGGGTTCACCGCGGAGCACACGAAAATCGGCACAACAATAATAGTGATGGAGATCATCTATATAGATCATCTATGCATAGCCAGCCTCAAACTAACTTGAAACCCGAGTAATTTAGGAAAATGAACAATTGACCCTTTCTGTTGTAAATTGTATTTGATAGGGGAATAAAACAAAAGAGATACATATCATCAACATTGGATTTCAATTTTGGACACCCAACAACTTCTCAGCTGTGTCCCCGGTACGTTTTCCACTCGAAAGCGACGCCCGAGTGGCGTGAGATGCCGTGATTCTGATCATTGCCGCGGTTTTCGGCTGCCGAGGCACTGTTGTTAACGGATAGGCCAGTCGAACAAAAATCTGGCGTACAGCAGTGCAAACAATTGCAACACATGTGTTCACCCCCGTAACCGTTCCGTACACATTGCATACACGTGATGGGGTTTCCTAAACGTTTCCGATATTTCGACTTACATCGGTACCGGTATCCTTTTACAAAACAAAGTATCATCAACCGAACGAAGTCGTTGATAGACTCGTGGTACGGGCGGGGCCGGTGTAGATGCGTTTTTTGTACTGCGCTCACCCCACTCGAAGGAGCAAACCAATCTACACTGTGGCATGGTGTCAACACACCAACTTCCTCTTACCAGGTATCTTCTATTATTTGAAGATTCACGAACAAGTCACCTGACAGTGACTACGTGTTTGCCTCCAACATTTTGACTGTGTATTGCCGGCCATCGGCAATCGAGTTTATTGGTACACATCAGCTCCGAGCTGGTACACACGCCAATCGCCATAAGTAATATTAGCTGCCAAATGGTTTTGGCCAAATATGCAACAAGTGGCGGGCTCATCAGGTTTCAGGCACGCCTAAGTAAGGCATTATTTTAGGCATTGGCCTGAAATGGGTAGTCAAGTTTCAGGCAGGTTTGTTTAGGGATTTCGGGCATTTGCCTAATATAGTGACTATCTCAAGATGCAATCGCCTGCGGCGTGCCGTGCCTATACCCACTTGCCTGAATACCTTGTTGGTTTGTCTTAAAAGGCCGGGGCCTACTTTGGCATCTATCTGGTGGGGCCGACTGTTTATTTTCAGTATCGAAAAGTTATCGTTCGAGTCATTTTTATGTTCAACTGAAAAACAAACATAGATAGGTGATACGAAAATCGATAAGCTGGTAATCGGTCTACCCTGGCCTCTTGAGCCATTCAAGGGTGCGATGGAGCGCCGGCCAAATATCAGGCGGCGAAGGGACGCCTTTCCCAGGGCACAATGCGCGGTGTACCTATTAATGGACCTAAATGCGTAGGTATACTAATCTTTTGGGTTGTGTATTGAAACGAGCAAAGATACCATACGTACACTGTTTTTTCTCGCCGTATCCGTCTGGAATAACATATAAACTCGGTACCCATACGTCGAACGTAAGAACGAATTTTACACATGCACACATGGGTACGCTCGTTTCACGTTTTCTTCGAGGTGTGGAAGGTGCTTTGGTTACTTGTTGTGATGAGTGCTCTGCTGTATTATTTTGGTTGCGGGAGGAATTCAACGATAGAAGTGTGCCCTGAATTTCTGAGGCTCCTCACGTAACAGGGCGCTGCCCAGACGCCCCCTGGTTCCCCGGTTTCCGGTGACTATATCCTCTATAATAAAGAGACGTTTTATCGGAACATAAAAAAACTTCCCTATCTTAACACGCTTCGTTTAGAACTTTCATGCTTACTGGGGGGCGACGGTGAGTGGTGAAGGGTTCGTCACAGCAGCTTGTAAATATTTCGACATTGTCTCCCGCAGGTTCTCATGAATGAGATAGATGTCTACATACATGTAGACTGAGAAGTGCTACGTCCAGTGGTCGAAGTAGGTCGAAACCTGGGGTGCACAAAATGAGATAAAATACAAACAACCACCAACTGAAGGAAATATTAATGCCTCTGTCGAGGCTCTGTCTCTGTGAAGACAGAAGGCAGAGGTGGTACCGAAATGTGTGTAAATACCTCTTGTAATAAAAAAATAAAGGATGGTTTTTAATTGGCGCTAAGGTGGCCATTAGAGAAGAAATCTTGATCTCAGAGATCAAGAGGAGAAGAGGAAAGAGAAAGGAGAAAAGGAAGAGAAAGGAGTGATCGAGGTAGGGCTGACTTTCGCCAGATAGATCATGCGGTACACTGATGGAAAAATGCCCACTCTACGGGCAGTTAAGGTTGACCTGACATAGAACAATGCCCACGCTACGGGCAGTTAGTTGAGTTGACCTTACCATAAAACAATGCCTACTCTACGGGCAGTTGATGTTGACCGTATCATATGGAACAACATGGAACAATGCCCACTCTACGGGCAGTCGAAGTTGAGTCAATCTACACTATGGTAGATATTATTGGTGTGCTGGCGGATAGTCCGTCCTAATGCAACATTCCTATGGGACCATTCTTATGGCAAGCTAGCTGCTTCGCTATATCCTATATTATACGCATTGTATAAACGTCTCGACAGAGGTTAAATAACATACAATAAATTCAAATACAAGTATAAAATGACCTTGTAAATCTTACCGCATGCTGTGTTTACTCGATAGCCATACTAAGATATTGGGTTTTTCGAAACTCAGGTATACCTGGCCACTTTTCGGCCTAAATCAGACGCACTCTAAAAACAAGTACAAAACACACCCCAGAAGCCCTGCTTTTGGCCAGGCTAACATTGTAACTGATTTTACCTCCAAAAGGCCAAGGGATACCTGATTTTTCTACTCTGCCTAGCTTTCAACTGATTTTGACCAACTTCGAACGAATTCGAGAGGATATATGTCAACTGTTCCCTCTCCGTATGCGTCTGCCTACACTCTCGGTTGAAATTCTTCAGTATTATTAACGTATATACTCTGTACTCGTACGTCGTATGTAAAAGTACGTATGTACGTATTCGTACGAGCATACAGGGGTACGCTGGTTTCACTTTTTCTTCTTTGGGGTGTGCGACGTGCTTCAGTTAATAAATAGTTGGTGTGATCTGCATATACTCCGTTGTTTTCTAGTGTCACAGCAGTCGATACAGCACCATGGTCTTTGTCTCCACCGCCCCGCGTCGAGGTGATCTCAGGTTTGGTAGGACAAGATCTTTCTTGCCGAGCAGGCGGTTCCGCGAGGACGGTCTACAATAATAATATCAAGCTGTCAACGGGGCTGTCAACGTGGGGGGGGGGGGGGGGGGGGATACTCTTCGCCCCCCCACCCTGGCGAAACGAACGAATAATAAAAATAGTGTATGCCCTAAATGAAACAAACAAATGCAGATTCTGGAGGCCGCGGGAACACCGCTCGAGGCGCGCATTTTTACGTGGTTTTGGTATGTACCTGATTTGGGTACAAACGGATCAGGTATACCTGAGTTCGGCATTTTCCCTCAGATTATTGTATAATAATCATATTAGTGAGTATTGACTGCACATCACAATAGATACGTATGTGGATATCAACGTCCATATATATGCTGTGACACTGAACATTTACACTTCACCTGTAGGCGGCTACAGCTCTTCACAGACAATACAGCCCGCGAAATCGAGGGATGCACAGGATAGGGTCTGTGACGGCGTCAGGTGCCCCAGACGGCAGTCGTAGGCAGCGAGATTAGAACTCACGAGATGTTTTCGTGTATCCGAAGGTGCGAGCGAGTAGCGCAAAAACCCTGAAAACGCTCAAATGTTTCACTTTATGTAAGGGAGCATAGCACAATGTCATTATGGCAAAATTTCACTGAAATGGCCTTCGCTAGAAGTATGCTCTTCTTCAGGCGGACGATATGCGTATCTTCTTAGGCGGTGCAGTGGTCATCGAAGATGCTGCCTTCAGCAAAACCACGTTCCTATGATGGGTAGTAGTGCGTTATTGGGAAAAAAGTGCAAAAATAGCCTGAAAACCTCACGATTCTCGTATATGCGTCAACCATTCTACAACCGACCACCGCGAAACAAGGATCTTGGTTGCAATTTTTCTTTCTCAAGGTCCAAATCGTATGTATCAGGTATATATATGCTGTAGAAATAACGCTACGGGTCCTTGACGACGCATTCCCACGCGTGCCAGCATCCCCTAAAGGAGCTGCATATCGCACCCGAAAACTGACTTCAGCAATAAATAAATAAAATTTATCCCCATGAACACCACCATGCAGCATGGCCCAAGAATATACAAGACGTCATTTTTGAAGACGTAGTTAGTTGGCATTCCGACGATTTTCGGTGAAGGATCGATGTTAACGAGTGATATTTGTTTTATATTATTTTCATGTAGTTTGGCTATTTTACATCAAATGAAATACCGAAACTTCGGGGCTATGCCAGAAAAAAAAAATGGAGAAACAGAAAGTCATTCCTTGATAAGATCGGCCATAAGAAACTCCGTCATTCAGAAAAAAAGGCCGGAAATGTTCTGCCTCTATATATATTAGAAAGTGACACAGTATTCTCTTCGGCACCACGGACACACGACATCTTGTTTGCATCACCCCGCGTTAAGGTGGTCTCTGGGTTGAGCGTGTTGTACGATAGAGTTAGCACATTCCCACTAAAGGGTTTCCGATTGGCCGCCTTTCTAAATCCAAAATCATCGCAATGCCATCCTTGATTCGAAAAAAAGCGTTATTTTATAACTTAACTGGGCCATGAGTTTATTTTTTGGGATGCAATTTGATTTTGCCCGAAGCCAGTTTTTGGGTGAGGTATGGAGCTCTTAAAGTGAGGAGCCTCAGAAAAATCTTGGTGAAGCTCTATGGTAGAACGACTCTTTGGTACGGCAATAATTGTTCGTGCCGAGCAGGCAGTTCTCCTACCCGGTGGTTTCGTAGTTGGTCCGCTTCCCGATCAAGATATATATTTTTGGTTCAAATCTCACCAAGTGCATGCTCGCAGGGACTTCATCTTGCTTCAAACAAGTCCTTAGCCGACCGCGCGAGAACGTGGGTTAGCTATAATATTCGATGAAAATCGGCCAGCAGTGGGAATGTTCAACACTGCTGTACGCGACAAAAAAACAAAGCACGTACCGGGGGGGGAAATGGACGACACCTGTGACCACGGCTTGTCCAGAAGACCGCTGGGGGTAAAACCTCTCACGAGTTAGTCTGGAAAGTAAGAGTGATGATAAAATATATCACTCAAAAATAACCCCGAGATATATAAAGGACGTCGAGATCATCATATCGCGCAGACGGCGCCAGACATGATCGCGGGCGCTCGCCGAGCGATCGCCATCACACAGGGTGTCATCGCAGCAGCAAATACCATCTGTGGTCGGGCCTTGATGCCGCAGGAAGCGAGTAACTCCTCTTGTTCAGATCCGAACGCATCACTATTGTCGTCAACCGTGAGAAAACGATTGAATAAAACACCTCACCGTGTTACCCTGTCTGGAACTTTGGCGATGGTTCAATATTTAGTTTCAAGGTAAGCGGTTCTTTACACTTCTAGACAGATTGGTAGGTACCTACGTAATAGTGCATACAGCAGCCCCACCCAGAGCTCAGGCGCGTGGCGAACGAAGTCTTGTCCGCAAGGCTCACGCCCAGCTGCACGCGCTGTAAGGACTGGCCCTTGCGCTAGAGGTGGAGCGCGCTCCAACGGAGGTGCAGGCAGCGCCGTCGAAGTCTCGGTTTCAACGAAGTGCAGTATAGCAACACGAAGCAAGCAGTATTAGAGCACACCCAACAGCACGAACGAATACCACATACAGCGACTTGATATTTAAGTGCAATATGTGTGTCGCCGGGGGAACCGCATTCTCGTGCTACTGGTCGTCATTTGAAGCCCCCCCCAAAAAAACTTCGAATCGTTCGCGCTCGCGCGTCCGTGCCTTGGCTGCTGCTCTACGTTCTGGGTGTGATTGAGTGCTGTCCTGTATTTCGCTTTGTACAAAAGGCAAGCGTGACCTACTTTCAGGGCGTACGAGCTTAACGCCACAACATCGATGCCGGCATTTCTTTTTTTTTCAGCACCATATCCAAAGAACGATTGTTTCGGTGGCAGAGTTTTTTCTCGATCACGGATTTATTTGTTAATTTGATTAGGTTTTTCCCCCCAGACAACGACCATTCGACATTCTATGTTTTACGTACTATTATCATAAATGAAACGAATCCATTCTTATCCCGGTCGCCCCGGTGGTTCAAGTGGTTAACCTCGAATTCTACTTGTTTGAGTCCTTGGTTCGAGCCCTAGGAGGGTCGGACTTTGACTTTATTTGCAAAAATAAAAAATAAAAGGGATTCAATTGTTGAGAGCGCCTTGCAGCGTGGGTAGGCACAATTCGATGCGAGTCGACGAGGGAAGAAAAGGCTGAAATCTTCTCGCGATAAAAATGAAGGCACGTACCGTAGCGGGAAGGGGGGAGAAGAGCCTGCTATGTGACCCCGGATCTGAGTTACGAGTTGGAAGGAGAGAGAGAAGAAGATGTGCGAAGAGAATGAATGGGATGGAAAAAAAAAAAACAAAAAACAAAAAACAAACAAACAAACAAACAAACAAAAAACTCTGTATCGTATGCTAAGAGGGTAGTCGGTCGGCCGTCAGCGGCTTCACAACAAGAAGAAGTGAAGGCGAGCCGTGTGTACAGCAGAGGCACTACAAATGCTACCTAGTCTTAATGGCCATCGTCACCAATGTAATTATTATCACCAGTGTAATTCAACAAAATTTAATCCGAAAAAAACTGTATTTCGGTCTTGGGTTTCGCACATAACATACATGTGCTTCAGGGTAATCGGCCTAGTGAATTCTAACGACACAAACGCAATGACTCGGTGAAGCTAGACAAGGGAAAAACTTCACAATGTAAAAGGTGGTTCAGAGTATCAGAAACATACTGGGTAAGACGACTGGAAAAGCCTCCTGACAGCAAAACCGAATATATACATATATATCTTCAATATAAGTATACGGCCTACCGTCAAGTGCAATGCGTACATGCGCGCGAGCTACATATTACTCAGTCCACGCGAGCGGGTAGGGGTACCCATACCAGCGACGAAAGCAAAGGCTTCTACCGGACGTCGGAGAGAAGGGCGGTCTTGCTACCTGCTTTCGGGTCTGAGTTCTAGAAGGGAACGAGCCGCGAGGTTAAAGTACATCCAGCGAAAACATTTTCGCAGATATATTTGATGATTTTAGTATAATATACCTGGTAATATTTGTCAGAGGGTATGCCCGAAAAGAAACAATATTCCAAATTTTGCTCATCTATTTCCCTGTTCTTGACCACTAAAAATCGTATTCAAACTAAAATTTGCGTAAAAATGATGAAGTTACGCATTTTGTTACACTAATAGTAATGAAAAGGAAGGAGCAAGGACGGAGAATGGAGCAGACAAGCCTAATAAAGCTGGCACAGAGAGGAGGTAGACTTGGTGCATGGGTTTCTTGTGTTTCCGAGGTTTTGTTTTTTTAGGAAAACGATGAGTGAACAAGGTTGTGAAGATCACGCTGAACATTGTGGGAAGGAAAGGGAAATCATAATATTTAGAGTACCAGGTATATTTTACTAGTCTAAGAGCCATATTCGACCGCTGCATTATGTTGCCCGGAAACTCTCCGGACGCTTTGGATTATCCAAGATTGCCCCGAAAGTGACCTGGGGCCAGCATGTCTGCTACCGGCGGCGTTTTACGAAATTTGCTGCCGCTGCTGCTGCATGCGTACTCTGCTCCCTGCTGCCGCACGAGATAGGTGCTGCTGCAGCTGCTGATGCACGTCTCGGACTACTGCTACTCAATACGGCATGTAGTATACTGCTGCCAGTAGGTGTGTTGTTGGCTTTGCAGTGCTGCTGATGTAAGCGCTGCGACAAGCAAGCACTGTGGTAAGCAGGCGTTGCTGCAAACACAGATCGCTGCGAGCGAACGCTGCTGCACAACAAGCTAGCTTCTGCAAGCACGCGTTGCAGCAAGCAGGCGCTGCTGCAAACAAGAGAGCCGCCTCAAGCAAGCGCTGCTCCAAGCGCTGTTGCAGGCGCTGGCTTATTATGCTGCTGCAGGCGCGCACCCTTCCCGCCACGTTCCTGATCTTCGCCGCTATACCGCCCCTTTTCGGGCATCGAGGACAACGAAGAATATGGATGGCGATCTTCTTGCTCTGGCGGCGTTGCCTGCTACTGCTGCTGCTATAGGTTTAGGCACTGCTCCTTGCACGACTTTGTAGTCTGCTGCTTGGGTCCTGCAATAGTGCTGCAGCTGCTGCATTTTTTTTTTTAAACATAAAATCCAATATTTACAGCAGTAACAGTAGTAGTAGTAGTAGTAGTAGTAGTAGTAGTAGTAGCTGTTTTTCCTCCTCGCATATTTTTTTTTTTTTTTTTTTTTTTTTTTTCCATCCCATTCATTATCTTCGCACATCTTCTTCTCTCTCTCCTTCCAACTCGTAACTCAGATCCGGGGTCACATAGCAGGCTCTTCTCCCCCCTTCCCGCTACGGTACGTGCCTTCATTTTTATCGCGAGAAGATTTCAGCCTTTTCTTCCCTCGTCGACTCGCATCGAATTGTGCCTACCCACGCTGCAAGGCGCTCTCAACAATTGAATCCCTTTTTTTATTTTTGCAAATAAAGTCGAAGTCCGACCCTCCTAGGGCTCGAACCCAGGACTCAAACAAGTAGAATTCGAGGTTAACCACTTGAACCACCGGGGCGACATATAATGCACATACATGCCGGGAAGCTTTCGATCATGATTATTTCGTCTCCCTGAATTCATTAAACAAATAAATACCTCTTTTTCCAGTACGATTTATTTAATCACACTTTCCTGTTATTTCCGACGGAAATCCTTGATGCACCAAATAATTGTGCGTAGGCACTCTCTTGATAGTATGCTTGCCATCCAGCAGTGTGTATTAAGAGTGTTGTTCTAAAAAGCCACCAACAGAAAGGTAAGAACTCTTCAAAACATCACAGTACGTAAGCAGTGTACGTTCAATATATGTCGCGTTCATCAGTGCGAGGAGTACGCAGCGCATAATAACCCTAATCAAAACAAAACAAGTAATGACAAAATGTACACCAAGTGGTATGAAGTACCCCATTGTGCGCGGCACTATACAACTGTCACACGGCACGAATGATAGCTGGAGCACTAAGGCCAGTCAACCTCTATGTCTGCTCCAGCAACTCCCTTTTCTGAGTTGACTTAGATTTCAACCGAACGGTGCTCAATCGGTACGACTCCAACAATTTTTGTTCGCTTCACTGAACTCGGAAGCAACAAATTCAGGCACAAAATAGATAGTCCACAAGCCATTTTCAGCTCACCAAAAAGATCGAAAGCTTGCCGAGTTGTCGTGTTGCCGTGTCGAGCAGGGTGACAAAAATCGAGGTGTTGGTCGTCTTCTATAGTCCTGGTGGCGGGGACGCCGTTAGTCTTGGAAAATGCTCGTTCGAGCGAGATTGTCGCTGATTATGACAAATAAATGTGTGCGTGACGACGTCACCGCGAATAAGCCAACCATTATAGTTTACGAGTCGATAGGTGACAGAAACAAATCAGGTACTACTAGCTGGTTCCAGCGACACACATCAAATTCCACCTGCGAAAAAAGAAACCCGGAAAGTGTCGAAAATTTCAGCACCAAAGATTTTCTCAAGATAGCATGAACAAAGGGGACACATCGCAAACGAGTACTTTCAAGACTTGTCACGCATATTGGCTGGACGATAACGGTGATAACGTCGGGACGGGACGGAATGGGATGTAAAATCGCAGTCAAAATGACCCCGCCCTCACGACACGTCCGGCTGACCAATTCCCTGACCATCGTCATCACTCGCTTTCCTGTCCCGTCGATTTTGTTTTCTTTGTTGGAAATTATCTTTCCGTCCCGCCGTAACCCCAGAAAACCACAGTCTCGTTACGCCGTGAAAACGAAAACTTACCATCCCCTCCCGCCGAATCTCGTTCGAAATGAACTTCCCGTCCCGTCGTCACACCTGAAATTCGCCGTCCCGTGTCATCATAACATAACTGCACCGTTGTCACATACAGTCCCCTCCGGAGGACACGACTTGTCTCTTTTCCCCTGCAAGATACCTTCTCCGTGGTCGTCAGTTCCTATCTATTACAACCATATATTATTGCGAACTTGATCAGGAAATTTTGAGATGTGTGTGTGTGTGTGTGTTCTTGACATTAAACCGTTCTTTCTACCGTGGCAACCTAGTATCTCTGTGGCGTAGCTTTGTGACCACAGAACTTGTATCTCTTCTAGGATTGAAGAATCGGCACGGACACTGGTTGTGCTGGATGTCGACGGGTAGAAAGAACGGTTTAATGTGAAGAACACACACACACACACCCGTCGACATCCAGCACAACCAGTGTCCGTGCCGATTCTTCAATCCTAGAAGAGATACAAGTTATGTGGTCACAAAGCTACGCCACAGAGATACTACGTTGCCACGTGTGCAGTGTGAACTGCAGTGGGCAATGCAAAGCCATGTCATCATACTAGATACGACAGGCACGACATACGCAATCTATGAAATAGTGAAACAAAAAGAAACAATCAAAGAGAAAACAAAAACAAGGTAGACAAATCGAAAAAGAAAAAGAAGAAAAATGAAAGCAAAATCTAAGAGAAACAATCTGTCGTGCCCCCCCCCCCGCAGGCGAGGTGGCCAACACTTGAAAAAGAACGAGCTGGAAAAAAGAAGAAATAACAAAAAAACACCACTGCTTGTGAACAGAGTAAGACAAAGAACCAAGGAGAAAGTAACAAGGAAAAATAACAAAGGGGAAATAACAGGCAGACCAAAGCCCAAAGCACCTTCCAGGTGGCGGCAGCAGCTTGTGGTACGAGTAGTATAGCCAGGTTCTCCCTGCTAATCCGCCTGGTACCTTGCTACCCAGACTGCCGTCTCCGCCCTGCGTTCGTCAACTCTGCCCAGCCCCTTGGCGTCAGACAATACGAGCCGAGCAGAGCAGGTTCGTCTTCCAACCACGCCACACGGCTCCTTGAGTACGGCTTATCAATCAGAAAAGGAAGAAGAAGAGAAAAAATGAAATGAAAATCACGGAGAGTCAGCGCAAGAAAGAAAAAAAAAAAACTAAAAGAGAAGACAAGGGAAGACCACGTTCGAGCCAGCTGCACCAGTTGGTAGCACTAGTAGTATGGTCATATTCTACTTCCTAGTCGACTTGGTGCCTTGCTACCCTGTCTGCCATCTCCTTCCTACTTTCGTCTACCGCCGTTTCCCTTCTACCCCTCCTGTTCCCCCCCCTCTCCGCATTCCCTCGGTCGGGCTTTATGCCACTTCTCCTGTTGCCCCCTCCCCCCCCGTTCCCTTGGGCACCATCCACGGCGGATGCGCGGCGCTGTCTACTCATCTCAGCCTCAGCCTCGTGCCACCTCACCATGAACCGTTCGGCTGCTTCAAGGATCCCCCGGTACCACTTCCCCACCTTTTTACTTGCAGTGGGCCACAACGCGGTCTCAACTACAAACACCAAGGGGGCAACTTCCGTTGACCCTTCGGTGGCTCGGAACTCCCTAAGGTCTTCGACTATGCATCTATGTACGAATAATCAGTCCACGACCAACTCGAACCGTGTCCGACATCGTCAACGCGTACAAATGACGGCCTCGGATATATCAGGTGGATCAACGGGGTCTAGGAGGCGATAGCTTGCCGCGTCCCATGGCATCCTCCCGAATCTAAAGAAACCCCTACAAGTAAGTGTGAGATACAGGCCCAATCTTCTAAGACGTGTCTTAAAAAACGTCTTAATCCGTTTCTCAGAGAAAGGCCCGTCTTACTCGCTATATATATCGCGTCTTGGCACGTCTTACATTCGTTCGTCTTGGCAAGTTTAGATTCGTCTTAGCACGACTTAGATTCGTCTTAGAGTGCACCAGGCGCCGGTCGAGGCGTCTTAGGTGGTCGACACGACCACAGCGAGCTGTGCAAATAACTGGAAACACAGCGAGGACGGCAGATGAATCGACTGCTTCCATCTGCTTCTTTCGAACCTTCTTCTTCGGGCCTCCATGCGCTCTCCTTCCCTGGCACCGGGGACATCGAACCCGGTGTTCCGTATTTTCGAGGATGGCATTCTTATTTTTTTTCGAATGAAAAACAAAAAATGATGTGTATCCTCGCTCCTACTTGGCAGTTAGTTGGGTTGGGGGAAGGTCCACTCCAATTTATTTCGACATACTACCAGGTACCTGAGGAATACTGCTACGTATACCTCTGTTTTTTGTTTCAAGTTGGTTTGGTTGTTAACGTCGTAATATATACTGGTACCAGGTGCTTGGTATTGCAAAAACAGAATTGCATCCTGATAGTATACTTTACGGCGACTACTCTCCTGCTGTTCGTTTTCTCTGTATCTTTGCGATTGTTGCTATACACCGTGGTACATCAGTATAATACTATATATAGGTGACATAATGCCTTATTTGGGACGCCCAACATATAAGAAGACAACAATTAATTGCTCTATTTCTGTGTTCGGTGGGCAGGGCAGTTATTATTGTTATAATATTAGTAGTGGTTTGCGCAAAATCCGTTGGTATGCTTACACCGCGGATGCATCACTACCACCGGTAGGAACGTGTCGTTCTTTGAACCACATCGTTTAGGACAAATACTGCTGTTTTCTCTTTAGACTTTCTGTTTCAAGTTGGTGGCTTCGTAGGTTGTTGTCAGTATTAATAATACCACTATTAACACTATTAATACGTGAAAATTTATGTCTGAGTTTGTTGGTATCCACGGCTGCTGACGGTATGATATTCGTCCAGCTCGTAAAAAACAAACGACGCAGTAAAACCAGGTACCTGGTGCCTTCTATTCGCAATGCGATTTCGGAGCTTTCACCTCGAATATGGGCACGTTTTTATGGACGAATGAATGTACAAACAAATACACATCTACCAGGTATATAGATACCTGGTATTCAAGTATGTACTGCTGTGCGGACGTCAAATAAATGCCAACAAACAAGGAACTACTACGTAAGAGTACCAGGTACCTGGTACGTAATAATACTGTTCGTCCATCAATATACGTAATAATCGTTCTTACTTTACTTATCAGGTACCGGTAGCTTGATGATATTTGGATTATTGCCGTATTTCCTGGCGCTCTACGTTGTTGTGTGGTTGCTGTGGTGTATTGCTGTACCCGTGCCTCGTTGAAGTAGCTAACTCTTAGTTTTCGACATAATTCGTGCTTTAGTACTGCCAAGAGCTTAGACGTGCCTACATACGAACCTAAGACGTGCCAAGACGAATCTAAGACGTGCCAAGACGTGTCTAAGGCGCGCTAAGACGAGTCTAAGACGCGCTAAGACGGGCTAAGACGAGTCCAAGAGGCGCTAAGACGCAAAATATGGATTAAGACGATTGAAATTCGCGCGACTTAGTGAAAAAAAAAGTCGGACTGCGGCCGTCTTCATACCTCGCTACGCTCGATTTACCAGTCCGACTTACGGCTAGCTTCGCTCGTCTTAGAAGATTAGGCCTAGTGAGATAGGCGTATCTCAGGTTCGACCTAGGTCTGCAGCAAGCTTCTCTTCGTGTAGGCTGTAGCGTGTAGGACACGCCAGGTAAATAAAGGTGATGCTCGGCACGGTGAGCCAAGCCGAAGTGTCATGCGAAGCATGACACAAGTCATTTCACATGACAGCTGTCATCAGCAATTACTTGGTGATGGAGACAGTTAATTCCCCGCCTCAACTACCATCAGATCTACGAAGATCTGTGACCACATTAAATATTTAGTACAAGAGAATCCAAGGCGCTCCGCGGGCGGCCTACGTCGCCCGCTACGCTCGCTCAGGAAGGAAAAAAGTACAACACATTATGCGAAGCGAACAGAGGTCCACGATTGAGTTTAGTTTCCCAAGCATCGTCATCGCAAACCGGCGAGTTGATAATGCCAAGAGTCCCGCCGCCATGCTTCAGGAAAAAACAGCTCCGACGTCAGATTGGATGCCACGTATACGCTTCGCGTCGCGGATGTCGTACGTATGTACATACCCCAGGTAGGGTACTACTGTCTGTACTTATTATCTTCTTCCGATATGCTCTGTGTCTGTACTGTATGTACGAAGAAAGCGAAAGCACAGCAAGCACGGCACAGCAGCAAAAACAATGAAAATCAAACCGAAAACTCGGAAAGGAAACAAAATCCCCGTTCCCTCTCGTGTAAAATGTTTCTGCCTGATTGGAACACCTTACGCCCGGTCGAAAAGAAGAAAAGAAACAAATCGCACAGAAGAGCTTCTCTCTCAGCCTCTTACGCCGCCCGCCCCTCTCGCGACCACCTCGCTACCGATGCGGTCCGGGTAAAGCTTTTATCACTCTCTGCCACAATCAGCCCCGTCACCCGCCCCGCGTGAAGCCCGGTGCTCACCGTGGCCGTCGTTCGCCAGCTCGATAACGTTGGTGTATAAACTGCACACCTCCCTCTTTCAACTTCAGCGTGGTCGCAAAAATAAGCACCGCTTGAATATTTTCTTGCACTTCCGAACGACCTTTATGAACTCGTACATACTCTATCAACAATCATGAATCGAAGCCAGGCAAAGCCCGTTCATGCATCCCTCGTGTCTCGAGGCACACGCGACGCCTAGGCACGAAAGCGGCGACCGCGCTCCTCGCACCCCCCCCTCTACATGCCAGCACCCGCTGGCACCCGCGACGGTGCCGGGTCCTCCCGCGATGCCGTGCTCGGATAACACGCACGCACACGAAACGAAAGAAGAAAAAAGGAAGGAATGACCGAGAAAACAAAGAACTGCTGGAAAGGTCCGGCAAGCAATGAAAGGAGGCGGTTTGGAAGTGGGACCTCTAAGAGGCCAGGGATGCACCAACCGAGCACGCTCAGGGGTTGTGATCTAAGTGGTTAGTTTTATATCCATGATAGCGGCGGACGAATCCCTTTTTTTCCATTAACGATCTTGCATGACAAGTAAAGACATCTTACGGTAGAGTAACGACCTAGGACTCACATCCCCCCCCAATGTTTGAACGCCTCTTACTGTACAACCCAGTAAGGGTTTCGAACACTTTTTTTAGAGACACGGTTTCTATAGGTTCTCTACTAGTCAGACATTTGTACTATTTATTGTTGTTCATGTACATGATTCTACTGGTTCATTTTCACTCCACGTCACTCCCCACGTAGTAAACACCACGGGCTTGTGTAACTACGATCTAATTTACTACATAATCAGTCATATACTAACGATGTAGTGGCGGTGGGTATATCAAAATCATATCTCCAAGCCAGAAACTTTTATAACAATGGTACGAGTATACGGAACCATGTATACTATGGTGTGCGGAACCATGAAATTTTATACTTACGACGGTATACAAACCCATGTATACTATGGTGTACGGAACCATGTATACTTGCTATGGTATACAAAACCATTCATACCATGGTATACAAAACCATGTGTACTTAATGATGATATACAAAATCATTCAGTATATTTTACGGTATATGAACCGTGTATGTATGTTATGTGATATAAGAAACCATGCATACATACTGAGGGTATATATATATGCAGATCCATCTATAGTATGGTATACGAAATCAGGTATAATAGGTGAATAATGGTATACAAAACCAGGTGGTGTACAACACCTTGTACTAGTGATTGGTGGTAATGAGGAGCGACCTCGGTAATACCTACCTGCAAGAGTCATATCTGCGATGCATCATGCCGGGCGCATACGGAATTTTTTGTATTGTGCTGAACGAACGAACACGAAGGATTATCTACCACGTACGTACTACCTGGTACTGTACTACTCCTACTGTACGCCGTCGTGGGTGCATCTAAAAAAAAACCGTAAATGTTCTTGGCCTCTCCTGGCTGTTGATATGAAGAAGTGTACTGGATTCGGTCGTGTGTATCCTGGTTTCCACCTCGAAATCCGGCATATTAATTTGAATCCGAAATCTGCACTGCTGTGACCACAGAACTTCTATTTCTCAGGGATTGAGGAATCGGCACGGACACTGCAGTGGTGCCGGATGTCGACGGGTACAGTTAGAAGGAGTCAAGAACACACAACACTCGACATGTTTTGTCCAGCAGAGTGTTTTCTGGTTGAAATTCAGCACAATAAAAATCTGCATGTGTTGCCCGTAACACAGGTGTCACCACAACTTTACCTTTGGACTGATGTACGACATCTACAGCAGCAGTGCGCCTCCCGCACCATAACAGCAGCAGCAGCAGCAGCAGCAGCAGCAGCAGCAGCAGCAGCAGAAGCAGTAGGGCACGCGAGGCCAGGGTCAGCGTCGCCGTACACTCGGCTTGTCGGTCTAACCATTGCACCCTTTGTACGAGTACATATACACATACGTACTGTAGTACGTACCCTGCACTCGTTTTTTTATATGTTTCCTCGAAAGTCGGCATAATATTTTCGAGACGACAACACGAACATGGCATGCCCAACAAGAGCTTCTCGTAGCAGGTGCCACGACTACTGCAGCTGTGCAACATCTACATCAGAGCTTCTCCAGCAGCAAAACAGCAGCAGCAGTAGCAGGAGCATCCACGAGGCAAGGGTCAGCGTCGCAGTACGCTCGGCTTGTGCCCTTTGTACACCGTGCTCGATATTGTGTGTGTGGTTCATGATTCCACCCTCATAATTTGAAGACGAAATATCTACAACCTCTGATATGACATACATGTACCCAACAGAGTTTCTCGTAGCAGGTGCCGAGACTACTACTGACTGCTGTACAACTACTACAGCAGATCTTCTTCTGTTTCTCCGTCCCCTCGTCAGTAGATGGGTAGGCCTGACAATATCACCTGCATCACATGGCCCGAACGTTGCTGTGGACAGACAGGCGAAGTCTGCCTATGACTACTCGTAGTTGGGTTTCGCCAGTTCTGACGAAGGTAGAAGAAAGAGCTAAAAAAGCAAAGCCGTCTGCCTGCTGAGGACAGGCCCAGTCTGCCTGCTGTTGAGTGCTGCGGACAGGATCAATCTTCCTGCTGTGGATAGGCCCAGTCTGCCTGCCGTGGACAGGCCCAGTCTGCCTGCTGTGGACAAGCCTAGTCTGCCTGCTGTGGGCAGGCACGGAGTGCATGCTGTGGACAGGCACAGTCTGCCTGCTGTTGGCACAGGCACAAAAACCGTTCTGATTTTGTATTTTGAACACGGCCAGCACAGACATGACATATGTGCCTACACACGTTGCCGCACCTAGCTCGACGACCTGGGAACGATTTTCTACCCCACCAGGACGAGAAAGTGTCTTGCGTGTGTGTGCGTGCACAGAGCCCGCCGGGACTGGATTTGGTGGCGTGTGGGTCGAGCGCGGTGGTGAAAGGTAGACCAAAAAATTGTTGAATTACACACACCAACTCACACACACAATACATACAGAAAAACTCAAAACAAGGCACCCTACCCTCGTACCGGAGCCGTTATGAAGAGGCATTTTTTTCATTGGTTAAAAACCAAATAAAAAAAGGCTCGCTTCGCTCGCTCGCCTCATTATCACTGATAATGGTATACAAAACCATTCATACCTAACGATGGTATGGTGCCTTTAATGGTGTACGAAACCATTCATACCGAACAATGGTATGTATGTGCCTCTGACGCTATTCAAGCTTTTCTCGACGCGTTGTACGGTGTGCATATGATACGATTGCTTGCAAGCTTTGTTACACACAAACTGAAGAAAAACAAATGTGCCGAACGACGATTTCGTCAAACTTTGGGGAGTGCATGCAGAGTGAGCAACAACAAACGACACAAACGTTGTGGGTGGTCAACCCCCTTTTTCTTGTTTCTTTGGTTGTCACTTCCACGAAATAATGCTTTTTATTAATTGAAGAAGCCGAAATGGTGGGGGGGGGGGGGGGGGGGGGGGGCTGCACTGCCCCCCGTCCCCCCCGCACGCGTATGCCTCCCCTACCCGTCTATAACATAGCAGGAGGGAGGAGGGGAAAAAGGGGGGGGGGCGCGCTCCCTCTCTTTCCCCGCTTGCTTACGCCTTCCCCACCCACACATAGGAAACGCGGTCGACCTCCCTACCGGTCGCGCTCCGCTAGTGGAACGCCTCCCCCTACTTCTGCGTGCTTCCGAGTGGGTTTTCCG